>CM060102.1:4486318-4643818 GCA_030522485.1 Stenchaetothrips biformis | reverse complement strand
GTTTTCTGTTCCCGCGCACCTGGTAGGGGACTAGGGACGCCCTCGAGCGCCGCGCACAGTGGGCCATGCCGATGGGGGGAAAAGGAGGCCAAAACACGCCAAAACATAATGGAACCGCGAGCTCTCGCGAACCAACCCCGCCGCCCGACGGCTGACTTGGCCGTATTTTCCGACGCGCGGTTTAGGAGCCACTCTTGTCTGGCAGCGGGGCTGAATGTGCGGGGAGCGTGTGTGTGTGAGAGAGAGAGGGAGAGAGAGAGAGAGATTGCACAAGGGAGGCAAGGTAGCCGAGTCACAGGGGCGGCACGAGGATACAGCCAGCAGGCTGACTCCCATCGGTGCTTTCGTCGCTCTGTCTCTCTCGCGCTCACGGCGCCGCGTTCCGCAACGGTGCGAGAGAGACAGAGCGACCGTGTTCGTAGGGGCATTTTGCGGACTCACTGGTTGGCGAGTACTGCCAGGCGGAAGGGTTCTACCCCCTTCGGTTGCCTATTGGTGGGTGGTGAGGTCACACGTTCGAATCGAGTCCCATTTAGCGACTCTGGAGCTCAAGACGCGTTCGGGATTTTGGCCCCATGAACGGTCTTCCGGTCCACTGTGCGCCATAGGGCGCGTGTTGCTCGCTCCGGATTGGCGTTGCAGATCTGCAAGGCCGCCAACTTGACAAGGCGGGACACGGATCAAAGAGAATGCAGCCTGGCGCGAAGCTGCCACGCACCAAGGAGCCGTGTGTGCAGCAATATCGCAACAGCAGCGAACCGCGACAAAAAATAAAGCATAGGAGAGAAAAAAATGTCGCCGTCGCGATGCGATTTGACCCCCCCCCCCCCCCTAACAAGAAGGAAGTCGCGTTATGAAACAAAATGGCATGGTTTCAATTCGGCTGGCGCGTGGGGGCGGAGAGAGAGAGAGAGAGAGAGAGAGAGAGAGAGAGAGAGAGAGAGAGAGAGAGAGAGAGAGAGAGAGAGAGAGAGAGAGAGAGAGAGAGAGAGAGAGAGAGAGAGAGAGAGAGAGAGAGAGAGAGAGAGAGAGAGAGAGAGAGAGAGACGGAGATAAACAGATAGGCAGGGAGATACAGGGAGGGGTGTTGTTGCGTGATGCTGCCGCCTCCAAGGAGCCCGTCTTGCCTATTACGTAATTTGTCACCAGCAGTACGTCGCAGAGGGGAGGGGGAGGCGGACCGGGATTGGAGCCAAGTCGTCACAGAAACCACCGCTGCACATCGAGCATAAAACTTGGTTCCCTCACAAGCAACGGCCTCGTGTTTGTGTGTGTTTGTGTAAGAGAGAGAGAGAGAGAGAGAGAGAGATTGATTGATTGATTGATTGTTTATTTGTAGGTGCGGTACCAGAGGACTCAAAAGTCCCACGAGGGTACTACACCGCTCTCATATAGATCAGGTACAAATACAGTCAACATGCGGCAGGTACAGACAAGTAGATCTTATAGTTACAGACAAAGAATATAAGTACTAGTAAGTCAATAAAGGAAGTAATAAAACTGGTAAAGTTCTCAGAGAGATGACTTTTAGGACACATTTGGTGAGCAGCAAGAGCTAGTTATAGGAATCACATAATTGCAGTTTAACAAAGTTTTTGAACACAATAACACTTTCCCTACACAGGTATTTGTAGCCACCCAAATCATTAAAAACACGAGAAGCTGCAATGCAGAATGAGTTTGCATATTTTTCAGTGCGGTGTCTCGGAATTACAATCAGTTCAGGGTGCCGGTTAGAGAAATTGAATAATTGATGCAAGTACTGTGGGCATTTACATTTAAGAATTTTCCAGGTGAAGGTAGCAAGGGCTAGGGTACGTCTTTCAGCCAGCTTCAAGAGGCCTAGTTCTCTCTCTCTAGAGAGAGAGAGAGAGAGAGAGAGAGAGAGAGAGAGAGAGTGTGTAAGAAAAAGAGTGAGTGTGCGAGTGTGTGCGCGTGTTTGCATGGCGGTCCGTCTGTCCGCGCCTCGAGGTCTTGCTGCTGCTGCTGCTGCCGCTGCTGCTGCAGTTGCTGCTGGGATAAGAAATAGAAAACGATAAATCGCAGGGGTTCCCAATATCTCGAATTTAAATTGCAGCCCGGCCTGCCGCCACTCCCCCGCCACTGTGCTCCGCGTGACGAGTGCGAGCGAGACAGCTGCGTGCGGCGCGGCTCGGCGCGTCGTTGTGCGCACCGCGAGCCAAATCAAGAGATTAACGGCCTCATTTCGACCCAACTACACCAGGCCTCTACACCAGAGTCGTGCCAACGGCAGCAGCAGCCGAGTCGTTCTCTGTCTCTCTCGCACTCACGGCGCGTCCCGTACGGGTGCGAGAGAGACAGGGCGACGGTCAAGGAACAAGGCCAATAAGGGTGAGCGCCATGGGGGTGGAGTGGGGGAGCTTTCATCGGGTAATGGTGCACACTAGATCCTTATGGACTTTTTTGTACATCGTTATGAATTATTCTGAACATGCGTAAGGTTCCGCATAATATTATGCATCACAACGCGTAATTTTTTTTTACGTTGGTATGCATGATATTATGCAGAAGCTTACGCATGGGAAAAATAATTCATGACTGTACAAAAAGTGCATAAGGATTTAGTGTGTGGCAGGGGATCGGCCGAGAAACAAGTACAAACAGTGTAGCCAATAATTTGGACCCGGCGGGTCACCGGCAAAGCAAGCGGGCCCCCAGCAAGGCAAGCGGGTCCCCAGCAGGTCCCCGGGGTCCCCGACAGGTCCCCGGGGTCCCCGACAGGTCCTCGGAACGGAGGCCCCGCGACTCCAGCAGCAACAAGCGGACGCCTTGTCAAACCTGGGCTCAAATAAAGCGAGAAGAAAAAGACGTTTGGCTGCATTGGCTGGCACTGACAAGAGACCGCGGCGGAGGGAGGCGGGGATTTTCGGCGGGGCTGTGCCGCCCCAGGCCGCTCCGCGAGGGCCTGCTCCAAAATTGGGAAGTGGCCAGCTAGATTGCGCCTCAGCCTCGTCGTGGCATTCGGGGGTGGAGTGGGGGAAGGCGGAGGGTTTGCGACAAATTTCGCATCCCGTGCGGCAAAGGGCCACTACTTACAGAGAAGAGCGCTCGGCCACGCCGCCCCGCCTCGC
This sequence comes from Stenchaetothrips biformis, assembly GCA_030522485.1. Classification (NCBI taxonomy): domain Eukaryota; kingdom Metazoa; phylum Arthropoda; class Insecta; order Thysanoptera; family Thripidae; genus Stenchaetothrips; species Stenchaetothrips biformis. The sequence continues at coordinate 4,640,726 of CM060102.1, read as the reverse complement.
CCCGCCTCGCCCCGCCCGGCTGAGATGCGAGCGGCGTTCTAAAACAGGACTCGAGATTATTCCCAGTCCTCTCTCCGCGCCCGGCGCGGCCAAGCGAGGACATGACTGGAAGAGGAATTCCCCAATATGTGTACCCTTTTCCACTAGTGTCGTCACGAGGAGCAACAGCCTCGGTCGCGCGACTCGCGGCACGGCTGGCTGCACGGCTGCCTGCCTGCCTGCCTGCCTGCCTGCCTGCCGTGCGGACTCGGTGGATATTTCTAGGGTAGAAATTTGGGTAGGTAAACAAAGCACGTGCAAGGGGGACAGACAGAAAAGACTTTCGGAATCAGCTTGCACTTCACACCAAAGTGAGACTGAATGGGCCGCGAAATGGGCGCACGTTTGAACCGCGTACCCCTTCTCCGTCTCTCTCTAAGATGTTTGGTGGCGTCGATACTCCGGGCTGGCTGCAGCGCCTAGTCCATCCCCTCGCCGGAGAAGGCCCTGAAGGCCCTGAAGAAGGGCGCGCGGCTCGCAATTATCAGATAGCGCGCCAACAACGGCCTGGCAGGGCTTGAAGGGCCCGGCGCGGATCGCGCTATCGCCGAAACGCGGCGGAATGATGCAGAACGCCTCCAGCGCCGGCCGATTGTTGGGCGGAAGCACCTGCCGCGTGCCAAGCAGTGCCGAGCGGACGGCAAGCAGGCAGACAGACAGATGAACCGAATGAGGAACGGTGGCGAGGCGAGGGCCTGTCCGCCGCGCAGGTAGGCAACCCATTTGACTCCGGTGCGGTGCGGCGAGCCAGGAAGGCAACCCATTTGACTCCGGTGCGGTGAGGCGAGCCAGGAAGGCAACCCATTTGACTCCGCAGCGGTGCGGTGAGCAGGAGACCAGTCTGATCGCACTTCCACTACACCTGATCCTTTCAGATTTTTGTAAGAGGATAACTTTGGAAATGGCCTTGCCATGCGCAACAAAGCCTTGGTGCAGCTGCAGCCGACGATGCGGGGGGCGCGGGGATGGGAAGGGCGGCGGCGACTGGGACTGAGTAGAAAGAGTATAGCGAAGTTGTTCCCCGCCCCCACCGCCCGCCTCCTGCGCGCTCCGCGTGAACTTTTCAAACTCGATTTCCACCGGGCAGAGGTTGGCAGACATGCGCCCATCCCGCCCCGCCTTCCCCCAGGGTTGCCAACCTCTTTTTGGCGCGACGACAAAATCCCGCAGGGTATAGAAATTAAATTTACAATACGGCAACTCGCGCGCAAGTAGTGCGGGCTGTCCGCGGCGGGCCCGCGGCGGCTGGAGATGTTTTATACCTTTCAATTCGTTCGGCTCGGCGCGACGCAGTTTCTTTGAAACTCCCCGCGGGCGTGGCGACGAGGCCGCCGAGGGGGTCTTGATCTGCGCTGCTGGAAGCGAGAGCTGGCCCGATGTGACACAGCCGGAATTTCAAATACACTCAGCTATGCCGACATCTTGCCTTCCCTTCGCTTCCAGATCCCCCTCGCCTTCGGACCCATCTGCAGGTGCGTCGCTGCAGGTGGACTCGTTGAAGAGGCGGCAGTGTGATGCGGCATGGCGCGATCCAGACGTCATGAAGAGCAGCGAGCAGCAGGACGGCTGCTCCTCCAGCCTGGCGACGGAGTAGAGGTAACACCGCTCCGCTGTGGTCTGGGCCCCTCACATCTAGCACGGAACTGCGAAATAGACCATGGATGCGTCCCCTCACACTGTCAAAAAAACAGCAGGCCCGTTAGAGGCTGGCTGCCCAAGCCCAGCGCGGCCTCGGTGCTGAGGCAAAGGGAAGGCCTCAACGATTTGCATGTCAAGACTACCGGCGATTTTTTAATTTTTTTTTATTCCTTGCGCTTGCCGGTCTATTACATTATTTTTTAAGGTTATAACTGTCTGAAGGTACAGGCAGGTCAAAGAGTTGTCCTGCGTTGACACCCGGCCGAGTCGAGGCACATCTCGGCTGCGTCCGGACGTCCCGGAGAGGGGAGTCAACGCAACGCGTCGGAAAGAGACGGATGAACAGCCGATTTAAGAACGTCGCTGGCGTCGCACGCCTCGCCGTGGTGCGCCGCGCATGCCAAGCACCCCGTCCACGCCCTCCACTGGCAGACAGACAGACAGACGAAGGGACGTGTCGGCCCGCGGACGTCATTCACACGACAGCGTACAAAGAGCAGTTATCCCCCTTTCCGAAAAAAAAATTTCAGACCTAACCTAACCTGAAGTCATTCCACCCCTCTAAAGTGCGCTTAAAATCGCGGATGCCGCTGGCACTCACCGGTACTCGAACCCGCTCCCGTGACGTGGCCCGGTCAGTAGCGGTCGTCCTCTCGCGACCGGCGCCGTCCGTAGTCTGACAGCAACGTCCAAAAGGCTTCGGGCACCGCGCGCTACCGGGTTGCCTTCCCCCTCCCCCCCCCCTCCCGCCCGAGTACCGCCCTCCCCCCTTTCATTTCCCCACCTGTTGTTCTAGTATGCGATGCATACCCGTGCCCACCGCCCCCCGTACTACTCTGTAAAATTTATTGTTGTTTTTTATCAATATTTTTTTTCAAAAAAGTCTTTGCTTGCCACCCGCGTTCAAGTTCCCCCGCAGTCGCAGCCGCCCCTCGTTCCCTTCTCGTCCTTATTTCCTGCGCACAAAATGTTATGTACAATTTTGTACGAGACATCACAGTTATTTTCAGTGCACGCGAAATTTTCGCACAATTTCACATTTAGTGTGTGTGTTAAATGTTTCCCATTGGTTGCGTGTTGCACTTTAAAAAAGTTGTAAATGACTAATTTAGGAAAAAAATAAAATCCTGATTGTTACTTTGCATCAATTGGCTTGTTTGAGTGGCACGTTGTTCCCACAGAACCGCGGCGCTTCCCCCCCGCAGGTCGAGCGCCACCTGATCCAGATAGCAGACGACGCGGCGCGGGTAAACGGTGAAACGGTGCTGTCGCATACAAGTGCAAACGGTGTAGGCGGCGCTCGTTCCGAGAGTCGTTGCCGTCGCCTCTCTCGCACTCACGCGGCGTCCGGCACGGGTGCGAGAGAGACAGGCGGGCCGGTGAACGGGACTCTCGGAGTGAGCGAGCTGCTGGCCGAGCCGGGCAGTGCTAAGGGATGCTAATGGGTTTAGCGCACCGCGCCGAGGCACAGTCGCCCGCAGTCTGTCCAGCGGAGGGACTAGACTAGACTCCCAGGGTCTTCTTTCCAACGCCAGAACAGAGCGTCACAGTGAGGTCGTTTCGACATCGACGTAGCCCGATTTCGACTCAATTTAGGTCGCATCAACAACAAAATGAGAGGGCATCCCCATGACCTTACTCCAGCGGTTCCCAACCTTATTCGGCTCGCGACCCAAAAAATGGCTGCCAAACATTTGCGCGGCCCCACAGCCAAACATTCGCAACCCCACACCACCTCCCTCCACCGCCATGCAGTGCAGTGGCAGTGGAACTCTCCTCCGGCGAGGGCCTCCCTCCTGCTAGGTTAGGTTAGGTTAGGACTATAGGACTCTACCCTTGACCATGCAGTGCAGTGGCAGTGGAACTCTCCCCCGGGCGAGGGCCTCCCACTGCCTCCTGCTAGGTTAGGTTAGGACTATAGGACTCTACCCTTGACCATGCAGTGCAATGGCAGTGGAACTCTCCTCCGGCGAGGCCCTTCTCTCATGCTCCCACTGTCTCCTGCTAGGCCCGGCACCGTGGGCTCCTCGCCTGCAAGTGTCGAACAGCTGATAATTGGCCCAAGGCAGCGGGAGCAAGGCGCGCTCCATTAACGCGGCTGCAGACGGACTCCGAAGTGTCGTCGCCTCGCTCTGCTCTGTCTCTCTCGCGGCCACGCGCCCTGAGTGCGAGGGAGACAGAGCGACGGAATGAGTCTGCTGGACGGGGCGGCTAGTCGGGCACGTTCCTCGCGCACCAGCAAAGCTGTGCCCGCGGGAACCCAAATCACTGGCCGGAAAAAAAATATGGAAGCAGCTGTCGACTATTTGTTGTTTTTGTTTCTGTTCCCTCGCAAAACGCCGCCGGAAGTTCCGGGAGCCTTGGCGCCGCAGGGGCACCAACCGGCCGGTACTGTGTTGAGGTGCACCCGCTGACGCTCCTTTGAATCCCAGTGGACCCTAGAGGACAACCATCAATCCTGGATATAATCGTTGATTTTCTGAGGGCTGTCGAAAGGAGACGGGGAAACATAACATTGACGCACTCGGTTTCGATTCGGTTGGGTACGTTGGTACAGGACATGAGTGGTTGATTCGAAAAATTCAACGCGTGTGAAGTCAGGGAGAACAAGTGATCGGTGAGATCGGACATTGGATTCGCCAAAATGTCAGGCAGCTCGTCCTCGTCATCTCGTGCCTCGTAAGTTCGTCCCCGGATCCACACAGGGAGGGAGCAAATGAGTGAGAATGCGGCGTTGACCGCAAGGCCGTGGCGTTTTGCAGCGATGCGAGACCGACCCGGGCCGCCGGTGCAACCTCCTCGTCGGAGTCCGGCGCGGCGTGGCCCATGGCGGACGGGGCGGACAGCGACAGCGAATCATCGTCATCGGGGGCGGTCAGGCACCTCAACGAAGATGAGGGGGAAGACGATGCCGTCGACACGTCTGACACGGATAATTCGGATCGCGACGAGGTGCGTTGACTTATCCCCCCCACCCCTTTCACGCTCTCTTCTCACTCCACTTTTTTGCAGGTGATTCTATCCGTGTTTTGGAAAAATGGGAAACTTGGTGCAGCATCATACAGCTTGCAAAATCCTGTGGTAAGCGTTGAGATCTGGCGTAATATTCTTGGGCCCAGTCATTGCGTCTCGTTTTCTGCCACAGGTTCACGTACTCAACGATGTTGCCGACGATTTTCTTCTTGGCTTCAAAGTACTGCAAAGCCTATTCCTCCAAGTTCAGCCAACGTAAGTTGGACTGAGACACAGTCTTATTGGTTTATTACAGAATTCGTTGATTTAGTTTGTGTTTTTATCTTCATTCATTAGGCAAGTTTTAACATGCAAGACAATGCCACATCGCTTCATCTTGTGGTTGAACAATCTTTTGACAGGCGAAATGGAATCTGCAGATCAGACCCTCCATGGAAATCTTCATGTCCTTCCTGATGCAGAATTCAGTAAGTTTCCAATTGTTGACATGAAACTTTCCTAATTCCAAATTTCATGATTTCTTGCTTTATTTAATGTAGGAAACAACAACAGTTTGCGCCAAGTCTTTACTCTCAAGCTGCCTGGAGAGCCAGACGACTTACCAGAGGAGGAACACCAGCAGTTCATCCGTTCTTTGATAGACACAAGTCAAGACTCAATGGTCAATGCTTTAGCACGTCTCCTTAGATACTTAACTAACAACCTAGCTTGGCTTTGTCTGTCACACGCTCAAAGCCCTATACTTGGACTGAGAAACCTTTGCATGTATGACATCCTCACCTTCCAGGCTTGATTTACTGAATTTATAACTCTTCTTAGAAACCTATCCTGATTGTGTTTTTGAGTTGAATGTTTTCAGTGAAGAGCAGGTGTGGATAAATAGTGAAACTTACCACGCTCTTCAAATTTTCACCCACACTGCTCATCCATCCCTTTTCAAGTGGACACCAGACGCGCACAAAGAGGGATTCAGTATTTTTGGCCTGTTAAACCGCTGTAATTCCAAACTGGGAAGCAAATTCTTGAGGTAAATTAATTTCATTTGGAATTTTTTTCCCCTTTGTTATTATCTTACATTTACGTTCCATACTATTTCAGAGCCACAATGCTTCAACCTACAACTAACATTCAAGAGCTTACCAAGAGACATGAAGTCATTAGATTTTGTATGGACCCAGGACATGCAGATGTTGTTAAAAAAATGCAAGAGTGCATTCGTCAAGTTCAGAGTGTTTCTGTGAGGATCAACTACAATAGGACGTGCTACACTTAAGTTGAGCATTATTTTAGATTTTATTTTTAAATTCCAGGGGATGCTTCCAAGACTATTTGCTGCTCAAGCAACAATAGCACAGTGGAAATCTCTCAGAAAGGTATTTACTTTCTCTGGCGGATCTGCAATCCTTTCATGATCAAAGTCTAATTTAATCTTCTCTTTTGGTAGACCAATCACAATATATTGCTGATCCGAGAAATATGCAGCCGATTTTCAAATAATGTCCCATTCTTTGAAAAGGTACTTGCAAAATTTTCCACAAAATAATACTGATTTTACAATTTATAAGAATGTTGATCATTATTCAATGTTTTTCTGCCTATAGGCAAGGTCTGTCATATCTGAAGATTTGTATCAAGTGGGACACCTCATGGATAGAATCATAGATTTCCAGACTTCAGAACTGATGAAGCAATTTTGTGTTTTACCAGGGGTCGACAATGATTTAGATAAGAGTAGGTAGAACATGTGTTCAGTTCATCAATGCACCACATACAATTTATTATTTTCCTTTTTGCAATTTTTTTTTTTTTTTTTTTTTTTTTTTCACTTTCAGTGAAACACACTTATGCTAACTTAAGTGACATGATGATGGAACTATCTCCCATGGAATTGCAAGAATTGCCAGACTATATTCAGGAATGCTCCGTGACATTTTTACCAGAAATAGGGTTCTTACTATCAGTTCCTGTGTGGAAGAACGATCTCTCAGTGGACGAGATGAATCTACCTGGCTTCAAATACAAAGTAATTCCTTATTTAAAGAAACAATCATCAAAACAAAATATCATTTTCATATTTCATTTCACAATCTATTGGTTTCTTAGTTTTCAGCAAACAATACAATATACTACAAGAGTCCTCGTTGCAGAGGTCAGCCTAATTTCTAGTAACTATTCACTAATTCTCTGGCTCATGCACATTATGCGTTGTCTAAATTGGTTTACAGAACTTGATTCTTCCTTGGGAGACATTTTTCTCCGCATAAGTGAATTGGAACTTCGGATCATGCTGCGACTGGTGCAGTATATACAGCAGCGCATAGATTCTCTCTTGGATTCGATGAGCTATGTTGGAGAATTGGACTGGTAAAGTATTTCAACTCAAGGTCAAGAGAAGTTTGTTTATACACATAACAACTCATGGTTTGCCATTTCCATTTCCAGTCTTATTGCCTTGGCTAATGTAGCAAGAGAGTATGGCTATGTCAAACCAACTATGACCACAGGGCATGAAATTTTAATTGAAAAGGGACGTCACCCACTGCAGGTAATCTGTGACAGTGATAATACTCTTTCCATCTAATGTAATTACGTTAAAATTGATTTTACTCTCCAACAGGAATGCTATGTCAGTAATTTTGTGCCAAATAATACATTTTCAAATGAGAAACATGGTTTGGTAAAAATTCTTACTGGACCCAATGCCAGTGGCAAAAGTGTTTATCTGAAACAAGTAGGATATTTGGATGTAAAATTAATGAAACTACAGTATTTTAAGATATACATTATGAAAATATTGATGTGCACTCTTTTATCTTATTGCAGGTGGCAGTGATAGCGTATCTTGCTCACACTGGAAGCTTTGTGCCAGCAAAAAAAGCCGTTCTTGGTGTACTGGATCAAATTCACACCAGAATACAAACAACAGAATCTGCAGCATCCCAACTTTCTGCATTTGTGATTGACTTGAGACAGGTGGTTCTTCTAGCAAATAGCTTTAAAAAAAAAATTTTTTTTTTTTTGTAAATTAGTTTTATTTTTCCCTTTTCCTCTGTAGATGAACACTGCTGTTTGTATGTCAACAAAATCATCTCTCCTTGTGGTTGATGAATTTGGGAAAGGAACTTCAGAAGTAGATGGTCTTTCACTCCTGGCCGCCTTTTTGAACTATCTTACCAGAAGAAATCCAAGCAATTGTCCTCATGTTATTCTTTCAACCCATTTCCACCGTCTGATCGATTTGATAGAAGTCAGCCCTCTTGTGAAAGCACAGGCTAGTTCATAAACTCAACAATGCTGTCTAATATTATATTACACATGCGGTAATTGATTGTTCAGAAACAAACTGAAAAATGCTCCTCAAATGTTTAGGTTCTGGAACACATCGTTTCTGATGGAGAACTGGTGTACTTGTATCAACTGAAAGCTGGCCAAGTAAAATCAAGTTTGGCCATTGAAGTCGCAAAAGCCAATGGAATACCAGACCAGCTGGTAAATAGGGCTCAGGAGGTAACAAATTTCTCTTGACTAATTTTTTAAGAAGACCCCATTTATTAAAAATATTAAATTGTCTCCTGTATGTTTTTGTTTAGGTGTTAAATGCTTTGAAAGGTGGTTCGTCAATTAAACCAATCAACTCCCACAAAAAAATGCACCTATCAAAAACGTAAGTGAACTGGTTTGCTTCTTACCTAATGTGGCAAGTTGCCTGATGGGCTATGAGTTGCAACCTTTTGGCACTGTTGCCCATATTTTTCAGGGAAGAAACTTTCATCCAAGATTTCTCTGAAATGGAAATCACTTCAGATCAGGACATGGATGACTTGAAGAAAATTATTTCTGATTTAAAGTGACAGCACTACAAGGGGCACATTTGTGAACAAGCAAACAAGAGCTGTACTTGAAAGATCACAATCTTTATTAATCTTGAAACAATTTAACTTTTCTCACATACGTAAAAGATTAAAATTTGATGGACAATAAATTTATTTCATTCATTAACTTTTGATTATGCCAAAGTGAAAGCACACTCCCATGTTAGTTACAAGCGAAAGGGAAGGAAGATAAGATATGAGACCTACGATGTTCCACTTTCCACAATGTTTATGTTCGACTTGCCTGCAATTTTTCAAACAAATCTAGCACATTCAGGTTTCCTTTCCAAAAGGTACTGTTATCCTAGAAGTAAAATTGTACCTTATTTACAAATGCAGTATCAGCAGAGGAAAACTTTTGGTGTAAAGTACTCTGACTGCAACAACTCAAACTTAAGTAGACAGATTTTGGAGGGGCAGGCTTCAAGGCCGGTTCAGCTCGAGTACCCCTGCAAAGTTGATCAGGCAACACTTTCGTATTGCGGAGCTGAGCGCTCCCAAGATGTCACTCTGAATGAAACGGGAGGCCAGACAAACTTTCTGCAATTTATTAACCAGACAACCAATTATTAGAAGAATCTACGCACAGAAACATTGTGCTTATTCCAAACTTATTGTTCAAGACTTAAATCTACAAATCACATTTGATGAATACCCTAAATGACACAAACAAGTCATTTCATCAACAATAGATTTCTGACAGACAATATTTATGTTCCTTTCACTATTCCATTTCAAGGGTCCAGAAATACTAGTGGGAACCTGCCATTAGCATCAGTTCATACAAACAATTGATTTTTCAAACATCAAAAACAAATCATAACAATTCTGTAGAAGATAAGTACATGTAAATTAGAAAAATAATGTAAACATTATGTTGTGAGAAAACTTAGTTATTTAAACTGAACACCTATTTGCTAAAAAAACGCAAACTCAAAGTTCATAATGAAACAAAATAAAGCAAAAGAGTATAACTGAAGCGAAGTCACAGTGACATCTTCTAAACAGGTGGACAAAAACAAGTCTGCTTAAAGAATGGCAAAATGAAAAATCATAGAATACAATACTGACATGAATTCTGACCAATCCAAATCAACCACCAACAGGCAATGATTTGTGAAAATTTCATCACGGATGTTCCTAAACAATTGCTGCTGTTTCAAAAGATCACTCAGTGAATTTGCTTCACTCAAAAGCAGCTTTGATTTTTAAGAAACTACAAAATAAATTAATTCAGAAACAAAATAAAACATACATTACTTAGGTTACAAGCACAAGAAGAAATTCCACACACCATGCACAATCTTCTTCCTCAAATAAAATGCTTTCATAATCAATATTGCACAGAATACATTTGACACAAATAAACAATACTTTCCAAAGGAAAAAAAAAGACAACAGTAAAAATGACAAACAACAACAGACTACAACAACACAGAAGAAGACTTTCTGCAGGACAGACCATGTTTGTAAGACTTCTATGAAATGCACTACATAGCATTGAAATAACTAAACTTTGCGCATTAGAAGAATAATCTAACAGTATTTCATATTCCTTAATTTACTTACAAAACGGTTCATTTCACATTTCTTGGTGCCATAAATCAAACAAACACTTCTATTAAAAGAATCACAAGATTTTATAGTGATGTAATCGTCTAGGGAAAAAACAAACAGTATCTAAAAGAAATTCTAATACCCTGCTTGAAACATGCAAGCTCTCAGAAAGAAAAATGTACAAAACAATAGCAAATAAGGCCATATTCTTAAGTAAACATAAGAACTCATTTCATTTGAGATATGCCTCATGGCTCCAAAGAAGCTCACGTACTGAGCAAAATACACCTATCCAAGGTTCCAAAAAATCACTCTCTATCCCTGATAGAATGTACACACTTCAGGTACATTAATTTGTAACTGTTAGTAGAAATCGTTGTACAGTAAGGCTTTAAAAGTCTAATCCAAGCGTAAAATTGACAATTTTTGATTAGCACTTTCTTGTAGACACACTGAGATTACACTCTCACTATGATGGGCAGGAGGGTAACTAGGTACTAAGCATTAAAAATGCTAATAGCTTATTGAACAGAAATAATGCGACTAAACTCAGTATGCATCACAGAAGCAGATCATATGATCCACCTGTGAATCACAACAAATGACGCACTACATTGTCAGCAAACACAATTGAGCATTATATATGTAATGTGTATCTGAAAACCATTAATACATGGTACAAATAATCAAATAGTTACCACTAACTGCTCAAACTCAAACTTCAGCGGGCTTGACAGGCTGCTGAGGAACAAAACTGACAACTTCCTCGTATACAAGTTCTGGAATAAAATTAAGAAGTAATTTGAATTTTATATTTCACTCAACACACACAAATCCAACAAAAAATTTGCGTCATGCAAAGATTAAATTACCTTTCCACTTTTCAACAGGAATTTCCATATCCTCAAAACTCTGGTCATATGCAGCAGAAACTGGTTCATCGGAAGGATCAGCATATTGCTCCAGATATTTGTGGGCCAGAGCTTTTTCTGCAGTTATCCTCTTGTCTGCATCCAATTCCAGCATTTTTTCCAGAAGATCTATGGCTGAAAAAAAAAATCCATCGCCATCAGCATAGGTTTAGAGCTTAAAACGACTCAACTCACATTATTGAGGTACACTTACCTAACGGATTAGCACCCTTGAACACGTCTTTGAACTCCTTCTTCTTCAATGCAGGAAGAGACTGGATGTAATTGCGTGCCTGTCAACACCAAAAAAAAAAAAAAAAGGAGTTCATACCTTATCTACCACATGACCCAACAACATAAAAGTGAAAATAGCCCATTAGATGAAAAGGGAAAAATTGTAATTTTGGACAAACATGGGCTATATTACATTTTGACAAAGATGTTCCCAAGCAACATAATAAGGTTCTAAAATTTTTAATTTGCCATCCAGAGAATTTTTGCATACCTCTTGACTTGTTATCTTTGAGAGAGTCTCCTCAGAAGGAGTTCCACAGAGCACTAGCACTCTTGTTAAGTGATCAATGTCTAAAAGCACAGTTAAGGAATAAAACCAATTGCCCCTACTCATCACACAACAAACAAACCACATGTTAGATACATGATCATGACCAGAATGAATAGAACAAAAGCCTGAGGCATTGAGAGAGGGATAGACAAAGGCACTTAAGAGTATGGGACAGCATGCCTGATTGCAAATGTCAGATGCACCCCACACGCACTTCCAACAAAAAAAAATAATTTTACACACACGGTCCAATTCCGGGTTGCACACCAGATGAAAACTCAGCAAGTCCACACCAGCACCCCGGGCAAAGAAGCAAACCAGAAGCAGCACAAAGGCGGTCAAGCGAAATGAAGCAAATACACAGCCATTAATTGTGTTCAGCACCAAAGTACACCTAATCAAACACTTTCTTGTGTTTCCTGCCCCAAAGATATTAATGTCTATGTGTCACTTACATGTTCACTGGTGATTTTCTTCATGAACTCATCTTTTGGAGTACCTAGGATCTCCATAATTAAATTCAACTGGTGAATATCTAAATATTCAGCTAAGGTAAAAACACAGAGGTTTCATGCAAAGTTGGCTACCTACACTTTGACCAGAACAAGGGGTCCATGAGGTGCTCTCAACAAAGCTCAGCTATTTGTATTAAAAACTAAAAATGAATCTAGCAAAAGAGCGAATATTAAAAATGATTTGAGTGATGGGTAAGTAAAAAGATTTGAGGCAGAAATAATGCTTTTCTCAGATTTTCGAAGGAATAGCAGTTAATTAAGGGATGTGCTGCAAGTTCTGCCACATCTTGCCAGAGACAAGTGCAGAAATTGTGGTGCTAAATACCAGCCCGTAATTATCACAAAATTTTCAAGCTTATATAAGTACAGCACGTACACAGACCGCATTTATAAAACCCTTTAGCTGTTCTAGTTCAAAAAAGGATACGGTCTGTCCCAGGGAAAAGAGTTCTTCCTGTCAGAAGTTCAGCCATGATGCATCCAACTGACCAGATGTCCACTGCAAGAAACCATTGCACATGACAAAATACATTCAAAACGTGCATGTTGACAATAAACTCATAGAGCTTAGCTTACCTGTTTGATTGTATCTCATCCAGTTCAGCATTATTTCTGGTGCCCTATACCACCGAGTAGCCACATATCCTGTCATTTCATTTTCAGTAGGTCGGGCCAAACCAAAGTCCAAGATTTTCAGTTCACAATCTTCATTTACGGCAATGTTGGATGGCTTCAAGTCCTAAATATTTAAATTGCATTAGGATTCACTTATAAAACAAAATACATATAGAGAACAAGGACAGAAAAGATTGAAATTTACCCGATGGATGATTCCTGCAGAATGAATATACTTCAATCCTCGAAGAATCTGGTAAACAAGGAACTGAACATGTTCATCTGACAACCTCTGCGTGCGCACAATGTTATTCAGATCAGCTCCCATCAAGTGTGTAACAAGGTATCTGCAAAACATTTAAGATCCAGTGCAACAAATATAGATTATGAAAGGAAAAATCATCCACATGTATTTTCATACTCCATCAAATTAAAATACATACACTTGGTTAAAATCAGCTAGAGTTGTTGCTGGATGAAATACATCAAGCAAGCCAATAACCTGGTAAAAGAGAGGGCAACACATACAGAAAAATCCTTAGGGTGGAATTTCAAGCAAACAAATTGGAACTTACATTTTCATGGTTCATGTGCTTCAACATGCGAAGCTCTCGATATGTTCGTTTAGCATGAACAGCTGATTGGAAGGGCCGAGCTAATTTTTTAATAGCAACTTTGCAGCCCAAGACACTGTCCACGGCAGAACTGCAAAAGTAAAAGCGAAACCTCATCTTTAATTATTGAAAACCTCAAAAACACGTGGAACAGGAGGAACAGATAGCACCTCAAATAGAAAATCCTAGAGGAAACAGTTGATCACTCTAAACTGGACGTTTTTCAAACTAAAAGAGCCAGTTCAAACAAAAATTCGACAAATTGGAACAGTTTTCAAGGTGATGCCATGATAAAAATGGTTTTCAATTCGATGAAGAAAACTGCAGTGGAAATTAAAGTACGAGACTTTCAAACAAGAATGCAATGGAAAACAACTCAATGAAATTTTATGAAGGTGTAACGTCAAGCTGTCGTGAAAATCCTGACACCTTATAATAATTACAGCAACTGTACTTTAACCTTAAAAAGATAACTTGTGTGTGCCAAACTGTCCGAATCGGCGTTCAACATAGAGGACAAGCCGAGGGCGTATCTTAGACTTACGCCTCCCGAGTGGGCAAGATCCAAGCTGCCTCTTGTTCGACCCAAAGCACTGTAAACTTACCAAACTTGGCCATAGGCTCCCGATCCGACGGGGGTCAGCATTTGATACCGCTCCGGCACTTCCCATTCCGTGCGGTTGATTTCCACTTTATAAAATGAAGGCATGGTGTTGGTTTCGGCGGCTCGCAGCGGCCACGGTGACTGACAACGGGCCGTTCCGTTCCTTTAAAACAAACCCAGTTTACTGCTAGTCAGACGCCATTAGCCACATTTGTACACAGACGAAGCAAAGACGACAAGACGAGGACGAAGAAGAGAGATGAATGGATGAGTGGCATGAATGTGGGAGAGTGGGGGGGGGGAGGTGGGCGGGGCGGGTTGTTCCTTCCACGAGGCTAGCGTAGCTATGAGAAATCCCTGTCGGAGTGAAAGGAGGAGGGAGGATAAAATAAACAGGGGCAGGGTCGCCGAAAGCACTTTAACGCTTTAAACATTCGGAATTGCAGCTTGGGGAGTTCTTGGTTCGTGAAATACAGAGGGAGATCGGGATAGGAGCACTCTTGTGGAGACTTAAGCCCACCAAATGAGGAGATTTGAATAGTTCCCGCCACGCTGAAAAATCCTGGCCGAGGCCTGCTAGCCAAACGTTCCTCAAATATTTCTGTCTGTGTCTTGCAAGGTTAGGTTGACGACGTTCAAGTTGAAGAAGCCTGCCGGCATATTTTGCGGAAAATCTCTGTGATTAATTTTGTTTATGGTGTTGCATCGGCGACCTGTCTCAGCCAAATTGTACTTGGATCTTAGTTGAGAATGGGGAAAGCTAAGAAAGGCAAGAATTCGGGTAAAGAAGATGATATGTAAGTGGTTTGTTGCACAATCTGTCTGCTTGCCATGCTCAGCTTTGAGGCTAAGCTCACCTGGTATTATTACCTCATAGTTGTGTTTTCTAGCATTATCTGCATTCGTGCATGATTTCTTTAGGTCTGCTCCTTAATTTTTTTTATTGTCTTATCAAAACTCCTTTGGATGGTCCAAGAAACTTTGTCACAACAGATGTCATCTTATGTGCTTTGAGGAGCCCCCTCTTGTTGCACTTTATGAAGTAACTGGTGGCTGGGTACCAAGGAATATCGCATTATAGTGCTTTCGGCCAGACGAAACTCGATCTTTTCATTCGTGCGAGAAGGTTGTCTCAGACTCAGTGAAAAGCTTTTCGTTTGCTGATTTGTAACATATGCTGCGAGTTTTCTATTTATCAGGTTCCCAGAACATCATTTGCAATGTTTTACTAAATCCGTCTCATTTATATTTACAGCAGTGACGGTGAAGTTGAAATGAAGACTTCCGATGAAAAGCCAGTGGACAAAAATTCAGTCAAAAAGTTAGTGGCCATTTTGTTAAATGTCCTGTTTGTGTGTGTTCATTTGATTTTCATTGTTGCTTTTGTGATGCAGGGCTCAAGTTGAGGACTCTGACAATGAAGACCAGCCTGAAGGGAAAGTAAAAAATAAGAAAAAGAAAGGAAAGGTAAGCAAAATTTATGCTTTTTTTTGTGTTGGACCTGGTTTTGACATTAGTTGGATTTTCAATCATCCAATTATATTGCAGAAAGGAGCTGTGTCTGATGAAGGGGCGAGTGAAGATGAAGCAAAACCAACTAAGAAGAAAGTATCTAAGAAGAAATCAAAAGCAACAGACAGTGAAAGTGAGAATGAAAACGATGACGTTCCCACAAAGTCAAAATCTAAGAAGTCAAAAAAGCCGAAGGACGAAAGTGACAGCGAAGAGGTAGACACAAAGAAGAGCAAGAAAGGCAAAAAAGGAAAAGCTGCTAATGCCAGTGATGAAGATGTTGGCCCAGTGAAATCTGCCTTTGCCCTTCTTTCTGTTGAGGACGGGGATTCTGATGAAGAAGCTGCCCCTCCACCTCCATCTGACTCAGAACCAGAGGAAGTGAGTACCGTTGTGTCAAAGGCGAAGAAGGGTGGCAAAGAGGCCAAGCAAGGCAAAAAGAAGAAAAAGAGGAGGGATGAGGATGATGAGGATCTGGATGCCATGCTTGCAGACCTTGCCCTAGAATACTCAGGGGGCAAGAAGGAGGAGACGAAGGAAGTTGAGGAAAATGCAGGCAAGAAAAAGAAAAAGAAAGGTGCCAAGGGAGGAGAAAACAGCGTTGCAGGTAACTAGCCTAAACCGTCATTCAGGGAATGATTTATTGTACAGGTAGCACTCTGTCATATCTTACGCTGACTTATCAATTTATAGATGGGGATGATGCCGAAAGTGAGGTGAAGGCAACTAAAGACCAACAGGAAGAGAATGATGAAGACGAAGGGGCTGAGGAAGGTGGAATGAAGACTGCTGCTCAGAAGAAAAAAGAAAAGAAGGAACGCCAGAAACAGAAAGAGAAGGTTTGTCATACATGTGGTTCTTTTTCTATTTCAGTGTCTTGCTTCTTGCTTAACTGACTAGTATTTTGGTCTTGTTCAGGAAGCAAAAGCTGCACGAAGCCAAGGAAAGACTGAAAAGAAGGAAGAAGAGAAATCAGAAGTTGGACATGAAGACCAAGAGGAGACTAAAGGTGTGACCTCTCATTTTTAATTATTTAAAGATGCAAATGAAGTGAGTAAATTTATCTCTAACAGTCTGAATTTTTGAATCATAGTTGCTGATAAGAAGAAGACCAAAGGAAAGGATAGTAAGGAAAAGGATACTAAAGAAAAAGATGGTGATGAGAAGAAAGGAAAAAAGGGACCTGCCAAAAAGACCATTGCTGCCATGCAAGAGGCATTAAAACTGCTGCGTGAAGAGGAAGAGAGAGCAGAAAGGGAGGAAGAAGAACGTATTAAGCGGCTTGAAGCTGCAGACGAGGCGAAGAGAGAAGCTGTAAGTAGAACAAAAAAATTTCATTTTGATTTCTGCTGTGTCTTTCTAAAACTTCATCGTTTTAAAATTGAAACATTTCTATTCAGGCAAAGTTGGAGCAAGAACGCAGAGAGAAAAAGAAATTGAAAGAGAAAGAAAGGAAAGAGAGATTAAAGGCTGAAGGTAAACTTTTAACTCCTAAGGAAAAAGCTGCACGAGCAAGAGCTCAAGAGATGCTTGAAGCACGTAAAGCTCAAGGTTTTGATTTACCGAATGTTGGTGAAAAGAAGTTTGTGCGACCGGGTGCAAGGTCGCGGCCTTCAAAAGTGAA
Organism: Stenchaetothrips biformis; assembly: GCA_030522485.1. Classification (NCBI taxonomy): domain Eukaryota; kingdom Metazoa; phylum Arthropoda; class Insecta; order Thysanoptera; family Thripidae; genus Stenchaetothrips; species Stenchaetothrips biformis. The sequence goes on along the minus strand of CM060102.1, from coordinate 4,623,687 downwards.
ATCCCAGACAAGTCAAGAGACAGGTTGGTGTGTCTGTTTTTTGTTTACGTGTTTTTCTGTCCGTGGGGGTGAGTGTTGAATAATGTTTTGTTTGGTCCCGGCAGAAGATGCTGCTCTAAAGGTTGAGGGTAGTGCAGAGACTGTCCAGGTGGAAATTGTTGATAAAAAAGATGATAAGCCAAAAGAGCAGGAAGAAGATGTCAAAGACTCCTGGGATGCTGAATCCTCTGCGGAAGAAGAAGGTTTGCTGAATACTCTTACACTTTTTTCAAAATTCATATTCCAAAGGAAATATTATTTTAAGAACTGTTGCGTAACTATCTTACCTTATCTTTGATAGAAAAAACTGATCCAAAGAAAGACAGTACGGAACCTGTTGAGGAAACCAAGGATGATGATGATGAATCTTCTGACGAAGAATCATCTGAAGACGACAGTGGTAGTGACTCTGAAGAAGAAAGTAGTGACTCTGCTGATGAAAGTGAAGATGACGGAAGGACTGATGCTGAAAAGAAGAGGCAGAAAGCTTTAGCTAGAATACAAGTAATAAACTAACTTTTCAAATTACGGAAATAATGTTGGAATGATTTTATTTTGTACCTACTAATTTTGAGTTTTCTGACAGAAACGCAGAGAAGAAGCAGAAAAGAATCGCACAACTGATGTTCTAAGAGCTGCTGTTGTTTGCGTTCTTGGACATGTAGATACTGGTACTGATTTTCTTCACTAGTTGTAACTAGAGCTCTAATTGTTTTATTTGTATGTCAGTTTAACCACTGTCATTACATTTTTAGGAAAAACTAAGATTCTTGACAAGCTCAGGAGGACTAATGTACAGGATGGTGAAGCTGGGGGCATCACCCAGCAGATTGGAGCGACCAATGTTCCTGTAGATGCCATTAGAGAGCAAGTCAGAATAGTGAAAGGGGTAAGTTCTATCACAAGGAAAATTTTCACAGCTGTCAATCATTCTTCTCATTTTCCTATACTTATAATCTTGTCATTTTCAACATGATTAATTTCCAGTTTGATGAAAATGACTTGAGAATCCCTGGTCTTCTCATCATTGACACACCTGGCCACGAGTCCTTCTCAAATTTGAGAAATCGTGGTTCATCCCTCTGTGATATTGCAATTCTTGTAGTTGATATTATGCACGCCTTAGAACCTCAAACAATAGAATCTATCAACCTACTGAAAAACAAGAAAACTCCTTTTGTAGTTGCTCTAAACAAGATTGATAGGCAAGTAAAATTTCATACTTATGTCTCTGAGTTTGCTTTTTCATAAACAGGGTATTTTTTGGATGCTTTTAGTAGGTTACCTTGATTGATTGTACTGTCATAGGTTATACGATTGGCAAACTATGGCTCGAAAAGATGTACGTGATATTATCAAGGGTCAGCAAGCCAATACTCAACTTGAGTTTGAGCAGCGAACTAAAGAAGTTATTTTACAATTTGCAGAACAGGTAAGTTTACTCTATGAATATTTCTTTGGAGTGACTTAGTATTTTGCATCAGTCCTTCACAAAAATATTTCTGTTCAGGGTCTCAACGCTGCTCTTTTCTATGAAAATCCTGACCCCAGAAGTTATGTTTCTCTTGTACCTACTAGTGCTATTACTGGCGAGGGTATGGGCAATCTTCTGTCTCTTATTGTAGACAACTGTCAAAATATGCTTGCCAGGAGGCTGATGTACTCAGAAGACTTGCAGGTGAGTTAAATGTGAAGCGTTCTTGATTATTTTATTGATAGTTTTGTTTGTTAGTGGATTCCTCATTTCTGTTTCTCATTTCTAGGCTACTGTCTTGGAAGTTAAAGAAATTCGTGGCTTAGGTACAACAATTGATTGTATTCTGGTGAATGGAAGACTGAGGGAGGGTGACACAATGATAGTAGCTGGAACTGAGGGCCCCATTGTTACTCAGATTCGTTCACTTCTGATGCCACAGCCCATGAAAGAATTGCGAGTGAAGGTATTAATGTTGTTTTTTCCTATTATTTGTTTTTCATAATAGGGAAATGACTATACCTTTACTTGTGCTCTTATCAAACTGTTTCTCTGAACTTGTTTCTGCAGAATCAATATGTGGAATACAAAGAAATTCAAGCTGCTCAGGGAGTTAAAATTGCTGCCAAGGAGCTAGAAAAGGCTATTGCTGGTTTGAACCTGCAAGTTGCCCAGAAACCTGATGAAGTGGAGATTTTAAAAGAAGAAGTGGCCCGAGATTTAAAATCTGCTCTGAGTCATGTGAAGTTGGCAGAGCGTGGTGTTTATGTTCAAGCTTCAACTCTTGGATCTCTTGAAGCTCTTCTAGAATTTTTGAGATCATCCAAAATTCCTGTCAGTTGTCCACTTCAAACAGCTTTTTATGTAGTTTTTGACAAAAAGCCTTGTTTCATTAATCACATTTTGTTTTATCTTCTAGTATGCAAATATCCGAATTGGTCCAGTTGTTAAACGAGATGTCATGAAAGCGTCTACTATGTTAGAACATGAGAGCCAGTGAGTAGTTTCTCTTGTTTCATAGATACCTTGATTAATTGTCTTGTTTTAATCATGGTATAATTAATCTTTATCAAATTTCCACTATTACCCATAGGTATGCAACCATCTTAGCATTTGATGTTAAGGTTGAAAAAGATGCTCAGGAAATGGCTGACAGTGTCGGAGTTAAAATATTCCAAGCTGACATTATTTATCACTTGTTTGACAAATTCACGGCATACCGGGAGGAACTGAAGCAGCGGAAGCGTGATGAATTCAAGCACATTGCAGTATTCCCGTGCAAGCTCCGTGTTTTGCCGCAGGTAAATATACCAGAGTCCTACTACAGGACTCAAGTTACACATAGTGGTATATGATGTGAAAAATTAATTGAGAGTTTTGCTGACTTAAATTTTTTTTTTCCCATTGGCAGTTTGTGTTTAATTCGCGTGATCCAATTGTGTGTGGAGTAATGGTGGAGGCTGGTATTGTCAGAGAAGGAACACCAATTTGTGTGCCCAGTAAAGATGTAAATATTGAATTTTTACAAATTGTTCAAATGCACATAGTCCTGCATATTATTTATTACATTTTTGTTGGCTTTCAATCTTTTTCTTTCTTCTTAATTTTTAGTTTGTTGAAGTTGGTATAATCACAAGTGTAGAAATCAACCACAAGGCTGTTGATAATGCTCGGAAGGGTATGGAGGTGTGTGTTAAAATTGAACCTGTGCCAGGGGAAGCACCTAAAATGTTTGGAAGACACTTTGATGAAACAGATATGCTTGTTAGCAAGGTATGTGCGTCTGTAATCTAGGTTCTTGATTTTATCTGTGTAAGACACCAATTGTGCTAATTCTTGTAAATTGTCGACTGGTTTATGTTTTCTAGATAAGCAGGCAATCAATTGATGCTTGTAAAGACTATTTCCGTGATGACCTCAATAAGCAAGACTGGCAACTCATGGTAGAGCTGAAGAAAGTATTTGAAATTCTCTAGTGAGTAAATGTATTTAGTACCATAAAATCAATCATAATTTCAAATTCTAACTGTGAGCTTTATTTGCAGGTAATTTCCAGGATGCCGGCATCCTTTTGATCCTCTATGGTATTTCATAGAAGCTACCTGTATGTGAAGTGTCCTCTGTTGAGGACTCTGGGAAACACTGTAAACTAGAATACATCTGTTTTCTCATAAGGTGTTTTTATTTTCCCTTCCAGATTAATTTGATTTTTTTTTTTTTTTTAATGGTGATTGGTAGACATCACATTCTATATTGTTAATCATCAAACCATTGTCACTGGTGCATCTCTCGATCTGATATTGTTCAACTTTATCCTGCCATTTATTGTTATGTCACAGTTTATTAGCTGTACAGTATTTATTAAACAAATCAGTTTACTTGGTTGCAGTTTCTCTAAGTGTTTTCAAGTGGCAAAGTACCACTAGCCTGTTAGTGGTAGATATAGGCTGGATAATGGAATAGATGTCTTCCCGATTGCCCAACATTTCATTTTGATAATATTTAGCAGTAATGTAAAAATATTGCTTTTTTGAGTGCATTGGTGACACTTAATCTCATACTCTCATGAAGTTTTAAAGCAACGAGCAATTTTTATGAATGTTATGCGGTGTCAGTTAGAATGGCATGATGTTTCTTTCTATCATGGGAAACAATTTTTGTGAGTGTTGCACCTGAACAAGTATAGGGTTTGCATTGGAACGGGAAATGTTATCATCTTAAAGTTTTCACTTGTTATTGAAACTGTTCGTTAAATCTGTTTGAGACAGCCGTTGGTTAAATTTGAAAAAAATGTTGATTTGGTATGTTTAAGTATTTGTTTTATGCATAATATCTAAGATTAGAAATCTACGTTACCCTGTGAAATTTCTCACAAAGTTCATAGACTGGAGTGCACATTGTTGTTGTTGTTTCATTCATTAATTATAATGATTGTCATTTTAAGTGCCTCATAATGATTGTTAAAACTTCACAGGAAACATCAAATTGTATATCAATGCTCTATCTTTTATACTCAGAGTACTTAAGCCTCCACACATTTTTATATGTTAATTTCATCATTATTTTGTTGTCAATCAATAGCCATATGTACCATGCCAAGAGATTTATGCCAGTTCTAATATATTCATTCTCAATTTTTTCTATGGAAATGAAATTTGTCTTATCATTGGGTCTTGTCCCCTCGAGACAATCTAAATGTATGCCTTGAACTTGATCCAAATGCAGATCCTAGAGGAACACTTTTATTTAGCAAGCATTCATTCACCCTTGCTTGGGTCTGTGAACTTCGCCTCTCGCCTCTTCAACTCGTGACGAGTTAATGAGTTAGTGACAAATGTGCCAAGTAGACGGGCTGACCGCACCCTGCTTGTGGACCTAGGCAGTCCAGTCCTGTTCCTCGGGAGAATGCCGTCGAGGCGGGGCGGGGCGCGGCGGGGCGCGGCGGGGCGGGGCGCGGCGGGGCGGGGCGCGGCGGGGCGGGGCGGGGCGGCCCCGGATGGGACCAACAAGGAGTGGGAGCGGACGCGGCCCGGGCTGTCTGTGCATGTGAAATGATGACACTGCATTGCAGCCCGTGTGGCTGAGTGGCTGAGCCAGCCTAGAGGCCGGCCAGCCGGGCCCCGCCACACAGTGGGTCAGAAGACCGTTGAGGCGGCCAAAATACCGGACATGTTTCGAGCTCCAGGGTCGCTAAATGGGACTCGAATCGAACGTGTGATCCCACTAATGGATCCCTCGTTTTGAGAGCAATCCATTGGTGGGGTCACACGTTCGGTTCGAGTCCCTTTTTTGTGACTGCGGAGCTCGAAATGCGTCTAGAATTTTGGCCGCCTCAACCGTCTTCTGACCCACTGTGTGCCGCGCCGCGCCGACCGGGACCGGAAGAGAACACCAACAGCGGAGCGGCTTATTCGGAACATCCGGCCTTCTGGCCTTTGGGCCAGGCAGGCCTAGTTGGACTCAATCTAGGCGAGGCGGAACATGCCCGGTCCGCGCCACTCTAGCCCACAGTCCTCGAGTCTGGGCCCCACGAGGGGCACCGAGGTGGCTCGGGGGAAGTAGGACGGAATGGAGCGGCGAGCGTCGGCTTGACAGCGGACACGGCTACACAGTGGATCAGAAGTCAGAAGACCGTTGAGGCGGCAAAAATTCTAGACGCTTTTTGAGCTCCAGAGTCGCTAAATGGGACTCGAATCGATCGTGTGACCCCACCAATGGATTCCTCGTTCGGAGAGCAATCGATTGGTGGGGTCCAGGATTGGTGCACTCCAGGACTCTCTCGCACGCGTGGCGCGTCTTGTAGACCGGTGCGGGAGGGAAGGGTGACACAGTGGGACGGGTGACCCGCCGCGGCTGGGAGATGGGGTGGGTGGCAGGGCTAGCCCTGCAGGGCGCGGGCGTCCAGGGTCGTCTCCAGGGCCGCGTCACGTTGTCACGTGCCGCCGCCCTCCGGCCGGACTGATAGATAGTGTACCCTTGGCGGTCCACAGAGTCCACAGCAGACGAGGGGACGGGGTCACGCCCACCCCCGCGTGGGGGGGGGGGGGGGGTAGCGCGGGGGGGCGTGGGCGGCCGCGTGGGAGTGAATGGGGGCGGCCGCTACTATCACCTCCAGCGCCCCCCCCCCCCACCCCGCAGCCACCCCCCGAGCAGCAACGCCCACCGCGCTCGGCTTGACTTGCTGAAACAAAAACCCGCGCCTCAAGGTCAGGATTTGAACCCTCGCCCACGCCTTCCAGCCGTTGGCGTGTTATCGCCCCGCGTGGCCCGCAGCCTCGCCTGCATTGCCCGCGGCATTGACCGGCATTCGCCAGAGACAGACGAAGACGCTCGCACAGTGGGTCAGAAGACCGTTGACGTGGCCAAAATCCCGGACTCTTTTTGAGCTCCAGAGGCGCTAAATAGGACTCGAATCGAACGTGTGATCCCACCAATGGATCCCTCGTTCGGAGAGCAATCCATTTGTGGGGTCACACGTTCGGTTCGAGTCCCTTTTAGCGACTCTGGAGCTCAAAACGCGTCTAGAATTTTGGCCGCCTGAACGGTCTTGTGACCCACTGTGCGCCGTTTCCTCTCTTGGCTTTCGGGCTCCGACTTCTGGCGGGGAGTGCCCGTCGCGGGTTCGCGTCCACGCCGTCGACACGCAGCGGCCGCGCCGACGCACCGACCGAGTGGGACGTGGTGGGCAGGGGAAGTGCCACGCATCCTGTCTGTGTGTCTGTGTGTCTGTCTGTCCGTCTGCGGCCTGTCCGCGTGTCTCAAAGAGTTAAAGAGACCCGGACTCCGTGCACGGCGTGCCCTACACGCGCCCCCGCAGACTTGGGCGTGGCGGGCACGGCGGGGCACAACCGGGGTCGCGCGAGGTCGGGGAGTGTGACAGAGACAGGTAGCAGCGCCGAGAGGCAACGTCCTACCCTCCTCTGGCTGATACCTCATTCATAGCAAGTGAGATGTCCGTCCACTCCCACATCGCCCCCGCGCGACGCACAGTGGGTCCGAAGACCGTTGCGGCGGCCAAAATTCTAGACGCGTTGTGAGCGCCAGAGTCGCTAAATGGGACTCGAATCGAACGCTTGACCCCACCAATGGATTCCTCTCCTGGAGAGCAATCCATTAGTGGGGTCACACGTTCACCGCTGCTCTCGCGCGCTGAGGGCCTCGCCTCGCCACTACAGGCGCTCTTGCGTGCTCTCGCGCGCTTCCGCCGCCACGCCGCCACGCTCGCAACAACCAAGGTATATTTAGCCCGGCGTGGCGTGGCGTGGCGTGGCGGCAGGACGGCCAGTGCTCGTAGCGCTTCGCTTATGAATGCAGAAGATGATTAGACGTCCGCCTTGCCACTCGCATTGCTCGAACGAGTCGCCATTCGTGGCGTTCGACGAGCCGCGCCTCTCGGACCCTGGAGACTCATTCAGAAAGTCTCTGTCTCTCTGTCTCTCTGTCTCTGTCTCTCTCTCTCTCTCTCTCTCTCTCTCTCTCTCTCTCTCTCTCTCTCTCTCTCTCTCTCTCTCTCTCTCTCTCTCTCTCTCTCTCTCTCTCTCTCTCTCTCTCTCTCTCTCTCTCTCTCTCTCTCTCTCTCTCTCTCTCTCTCTCTCTCTCTCTCTCTCTCTCTCTCTCTCTCTCTCTCTCACGCGTGAAGCAGGACGGGATTGTGATGACATTTTGGTCCGGGAGGTCGACGGCCAGTCGAAGTGGCGGGGTGGGTGCGGCGGGGCGCGGCGGGGTGCGGCGCGGCGGGCGTGGCGGTCTGGGTGCGGCTCGGTGCCCACGGCGGGGCCCACGGCGGGGCCCACGGCGGGGCCCACGGCGGGGCCCACGGCGGGGCCCACGGCGCGGCCTGCGGAATGAATGGTGCCGGCGTGCCGTGCCCACTGCGACCGTGCCTCCCGCTGCCACGCGTGTCCTTGCGAAGGTTAGCGTAAGGCAAAAACAAAACAGGCTAAGCCGACGCCACGCCACACGCCACGCCGTGCCTGCCGGCAGGCCGGGCGGCGGCCCCCGGCTGCTTCACTTGGGCCCCTATGCCCCCCATGCCCCCGCCACGACCCGCAGACCCGCCGCGCCGCGCCGGGGCCTGACCGGATGTGCCCCGCTCCCCCTCCCCCACCCACGCCCGCCTTCTGTCCGCCTCGCCTTGCCGCTGCTGCCGCTGCTTGCCGCCTCGGCTGCCTTCTTGCGAGCGATGCGACCGGCAGCGGGCCGAGCACGGCACAGCACGGCACAGCACCGACCAAGGCACTGCTAACGACTTGGACGCCCGAAAGGGTTGGCCGGATGGGCTGGGCTGGGCGCGGCGACGTGCATGCAGCGCGGCAGCACTCGCACAGTGGAACAGTCAGAAGACCCTATTGAGGCGGCCAAAATCTCAGACACACGTTTTGAGCTCCAGAGTCGCTCAATGGGACTCGAATCGAACTTGTGACCCCACCAATGGATTGGTCTCCGAACGAGGAATCCATTGGTGGGGTCACACGTTCGATTCGAGTCCCATTTAGCGACTCTGGAGCTCAACGCGCGTCTAGAGTTTTGGCCGCCTCAGCGGTCTTCTGGCCCACTGTGCTCCGCCTTCTGCCTTTCTCCTCGCGGACGGATTCCCCACCAGCCGAGCCAGCCGAGCCAGCCGAGCCGGAGAGGCCAATAATTCTCACATCCGCGTGTCGATTGCGAGGAAGTGCCCCCTCCCCCTCCCCTCCCTCCCTGCGCTTCCGGCGGACAGGCCCCCTCCCCTCCGCCCGCCGTCCCCGTCCCCACGTCGCCGCCTGTCCGCCGCTGAATTGAAGAGCAGTGCGGCTCGCCGGAAGTTCAGCCCCCCCCCTTCCCCTCTCCTCTCTCTCCCCCTCCCCTCCCCATCAACCCACACTTTGCCGCGCCGCGCCGCCCTCGCTCTTCCTCCCGGTGAATGAGACCCCCTCCCCCTCCCCTTCCCCTTCCCCTCCCCGCCACGGAGTGGACGGAGTATACTAGCAAGGAGCGGAGTGGGCTGGTTCTTTGAGTTCTTTGCGCCCACAGCCGCGCGGTGTCGTTTGGTACTCAGTCCCCAACAGTTAAAGTTATGACGGACGGACGACCGGCCGGGGCTGGAGATGGATGAATGCGTGCATGAACGAATGAACGAGGGACAAGCGAATGAATGAACGGACAAATGAATGAATGAATGAATGAATGGAAGAATTTATGAATGAATGGCGGGAGGCATTGGGAGGAGGGAGAAACGAATGGGCAGAGAAACTACTGCGCATGAATTAATGATGAGGAATGATGATTTGGGTAGCGGAAGAAGGGAAGAAGCGTGGGGGTTAGGCGGACTTCCGCCCCGAGCATGCCCTGTGGTCAGCCCGGGGGGAAGGGGGGGGGGGGCTCTGGGAGAAGGGGAAGGGTCGCTAGTTCATTGGAAGGATGTGGTGAGTTGATCAGAACAGGGCAGTCATTCCCTCTGCTGCGCTCAGCCTGCAATGGCAGCATAGATGAGGTCAAAGGTGGAGCAAGCCAGTTTTTTTCTCTCTCTCTCTCTCTCTCTCTCTCTCTCTCTCTCTCTCTCTCTCTCTCTCTCTCTCTCTCTCTCTCTCTCTCTCTCTCTCTCTATCTCTCTCTCTCTCTCTCTTTCTCTCTCTCTCTCTCAGGCACGGCACCGCGGTGGGCGTGACGGAATGCGCCGCGCGCCTCACCTCACGCACCTCGCGCATACTAAGACCACAAGCCGTCGCACCGCCGCCCTGGAAGGAAACAACAATTAAACTGGTGCTGATGAGACATTGAGAGGCGGCGGCGTTTCGCCTCTCGTTATGCTGTCTCAGGGGAAGTTACGAATATTGGTCGAGTTTCTCACATTAGTCAAAAGAACCATTTTTGATCGAATGTGGTTATCCCTCTCTCGCGAGCGACCTGCGCGACCTGGCGGTCTGTCTGTCTGTCTGTTTGTCTGTCCGTGTGTCTGTGTGTGTCTAGTGTAACAGGCACTGCTACGTCGCGCCCTGCAGCCGCGATAAGGAGAAGTACGTAGCCAATACACCGCGACTCTCTCTCTCTCTCTCTCTCTCTCTCTCTCTCTCTCTCTCTCTCTCTCTCTCTCTCTCTCTCTCTCCACGCCACGGCGGCATAGGCCTGCCATAGGCACGGCACCCGCACGGCACCGCGAGCCTCATTCATGAGTCCATTCATTCATGCACGGCATCGCCCATTCATCCTCCCCCCCTCCCCTCCTCCCCTTTCCCCTTTTCTCGTGCCGGCTACTTCCATTCGCGGCCGAGTGGCCGAGCTACGCGGAGCTACGCGAGGCTACGCGGGGCTACGTGTGTACTCGGTGGATTTCAACAGAGCCAGGCGGTGGCGGGGCCGGCTAGCTGGCTGGCTAGCTGGCTGGCTGGCTGGCTGGCTGGCTGGCTGGCTGGCTGGCTGGCTGGCTGGCGCTTGGCTGCCGGCTAGAGGCAGGCCGCCGACATCATGGCCGTTTGGAAATATCCGCTCCGTCGGTGTAGGGCCTGCTGGCGAGGTCGTTAGTTTGAGCGGACTTAGCCGGCTCCTTCGCTTCCTGCAGCGTCGCTCTGTCTCTCTCGCACCCCCGCGGTGCCTTGCTTTGCCTTGCCGGGCGGAGTGCGAGGGAGACGAGAGCCGAGGGGGCAGTCACTCAAGAAATCATACTTGGGCGCCGGAAATCTCTCGAAATCTGAAGTCTTTCCCGCAAAAAGGCAAAACACAAACAAATTTTGGGCGTAAAATCGGTCGGAATCTTGCGAACGGAACGGTTCGGAACAGCGTGTAGAGGCGCTCAGACTTGCAGAGGTTATCTCGGCTGGTAGTTTACGTACAGGCCTCGGCGGAAATTGCGTAATGTGAATGTGCCACTAGTCTGCTACACTACAACCGCCCCCCTCCACTCGCCGCGCGACTCCACTTCATACTCCACTTCACTTCACCGCCAAGATATACTCCACTTCACGCCTGGAGCACGCGCGCGGCGCCTTTGCCGTTTGGACGCTCTGTCTCTCTCGCACGGATCTCTGTGGGGCGAGAGAGACAGAGGGACGCACTCCCACTGGGCATGTCCAGTGGACGGACTCCCCCGCATGGCGGTCAGGTTGCCTGAAATATCTCACAATCGAGCAAAACAAGCGGAGCGGACAAGCGCGGTGCGACACTCTCTCTCTCTCTCTCTCTCTCTCTCTCTCTCTCTCTCTCTCTCTCTCTCTCTCTCTCTCTCTCTCTCTCTCTCTCTATCGCGACGACAACTGGATACAACCGCACGGCAGACAAGGAGAGGGCTGATGGAGCCGTCGGGGGGCCGGGAGAGCGAGAGAGACGGCCAGTCCGGCGGACGAGGAGAGGGAATGCTTCCTGGTTCACCTGCCGCCGATAAAAGGAAGATAAGCTTTTGGAACCGGTTCGAGAAGCTAAAGGCATGCGCGGCGATGCGAACCTCTCTCGAACGATCCCCTCTCCACCTCCTCTCCCCTCACCTTACTATTTCTTCTTTCTTGCTCCTTTCCCTTATCGCCGGGTTCTTTCTATTTTCTTGGTCCATTTCTCCTCGCTGGATACTGGAGGGCCTATTTCAGGGGGCATCGCACACAATTTCCCCTCGCGGGGGAACACATGTCGACACTGAGGCGTCGCAGTGCCGTCAGCCGCGCGGTTAGCGAGCCAGCCTCTCAAGGTGGAGTTGGCGGGTTCGACGCCACGCACCGGCGGCGGCTTTTGCTTGGACGCGTGGCAACCTACAGCTGTCGGAGGGAACTTGCTGGAGTGGAGAAAAGCACTCGGCTACCGTGGGCACCGTGGGGCCAGGCGGGCCAGCAGGGGCCGCCGTGAGGCCGGCATCTTAAAATCGCCTTTAGGCCCTCGCCGCCCCACCCCGCCCCACCCCACCCCGCCGCCCCGCCCCGCCCCGCCCCGACATCCTGCCGGGCCGCTTCCTCGTGGACGCACGGACGCACGGACGCATGCCTCAGCCTCCCCGTCCCTACACCCACTTCCTTTCCAAGCGGCTCCGTTCATTCAACGGCCGCCAGCTCGGTCTGCGCGGCCGAGCCGAGCCGAGCCGAGTGGAGCCGAGCGCAGCCCAGCCGTGCCACGGCGTGCGGCCGTTCGGGGCGGAGCCGAGCCGCGACGGCCCGCAGACACACGGGCCCCCATTCATAAAAACCTTGGCTGGCGGCCCGAGGCCTGCCTGCTGCGGCCGCCGCGTGGGGCGCTGTCGTCGCTGCCGAGGCGGCCGGCTCGGCTCGGCGCGCGGCGCGGCGCTGCGCGTGGCGCGGCTGCGCTCGGTCGCAGCCGCCTCGGCTCGGCCGGGGGCCCCGCTACGCCGCCCCACGTCCGCCGGCCGCCGCGGCCCTGCCGCTGCCTCAGTGTGCAGCGCGCCGCCATGGAGTGAGCGTCGTCCGCGTCGCCGCGTGTGTGCCACCTCGTGCAGTGAGTGCAGTGCAAAGTGCAGTGAAGTGAACCAGTGTACCCGCATCGCCACTTGGAGTACCCGGCGAGCGGGAGTGCTAGTGCCAGTGTGTCTGTGTGAGTGCCGCGCCCACCCGCCTTCATCCGGGCCGGCTAGCCTGCCTGGCCACCGCCGCAGCACGGATCCGCCAAGGCTGCCCGAAGGCTGCCTTGGTCTGGGTCGCGTCGCGCGCCGCCTCGCGCCTCGGATTCAGTATTTCAGTTTGGAAGGAACAAAACCTACAAAAAGTACAAAACACTCGCCGTAGAATGGATACGGCGATAAACAGCTCGTCGGGGGACAGGCCCGCTGCAGCCAGACCCCAGCCAGAGTGAGTACACGCCGCGACAAAAGTCGAGCCCTCGCCGCTTCGGTACAGTCGACGGGGCCACCACTGGTGGGCCTGGCCCAGCCCAGCTGCCTCACGTGTTCATTCAGTTTTGGCCCACCCCGCCCCACCCCTTCGGCCGCCGCGGCACCCCCCGCCCCGCCCGCGGCCCGCCACACAGTGGGTCAGAAGACCGTTGAGGCGGCCAAAATTCTAGACGCGTTTTGAGCTCCAGAGTCGCTAAATGGGACCCGAATCCCACGTGTGACCCCACCAATGGATTGCTCTCCAAACGAGGAATCCATTGGTGGGGTCACACGTTCGATTTGAGTCTCCATTTAGCGACTCTGGAGCTCAGAACGCGTCTAGAATTTTGGCCGCCTTAACGGTCTTCTGACGCACTGTGCGTCCGCGGCCCGCCACACCGGCCTTGGTGTCCTCGGTGCATGACAGCCCCGCAGGACTGTCGGGCTGCCCCGGGTGCCGTGCGCGGGCCGTCCTTAGCCGGAAGGCCATCTCATTACCATCGCCTTGGACGCCCTCTCTCTCAGTGACGAGCGCTTCCCTGAACGGCACGCTCCAAGTCTGAAGCGCGAGCAGCGAGCTGGACGCCGAAATTCCCCAGGCACGCGTGCTTGAAGCGACTCCCTACAACCACCTGCCCAGCCTGCAGCGCACAGTGGGCCAGAAGACCGGCGCAGGCGGACAAATCTCTAGACGCGTTTTGTTTGAGCCCCACAGTCGCTAAATGGGACTCGAATCGAACGTGTGACCCCACCAATGGATTTCCCGTTCGGAGAGCAATCCAATGGTTGGGTCACACGTTCGGTTCGAGTCCTGTCCAGGGACTCTGGAGCCCAAAACGCGTCCAGGATTTTGTCCGCCTACGGCAGTCTTCTGGCCCAAGGTGCAGCGGCTGCCTTGCCCTGCCTTGCCTCTCTGCCTTTGCCTTGCCTGGCCGGCTGGCTATTTGCACGCGCTTGGACAGGTGCCCGGGGGGCCGCGGCGGCCCGACCGACTCGACCGACACCGCCGCGCCAGCCAAGTCGGCGTCACGCAAAACAAGTTCAATCCGTTCACCAAAATAGTGAAAGTTTCGCGCACAATTTTGGCTTCGCTGACGACCGGCCGGCCGGCCGGCTGGCCGGGAGGGAACGTTACCTGTCAGCACACGTGGGCCGGCGGCGGTGGGCCGGCGCACAGTGGGCCGGGGGGCCGGGCCCAGCCGGGCCCGTCGTGAAAGACGAGGCCTCGGAATGCGCTGAGGCCGCGCCGTTCGAATCTGGCGCGCATCCGGGTGCCGCCTGCACGTCCTGGACGTCGCCATCGGCCCCAATGAATGGAGAGCTTGATGAGCTTACACCCAGAGCTTAGTCTGTCTGTCTGTCTGTCAGTCAGTCAGTCTGCGTGCGAGTGAGGTTGACATTCATTCATTCGATCCGCACCGCCCAGCCTCCATCGGATACACGTTCTATCTTTGATTTGCCTTTATAATTAATCGGCGCCCCCCCCCCCAGCGCGTCATTTTCAAAACTTATTTTTCATCATTTCAAGTTCCTATTTTTTTTATGGAATACATTTCGGGAGGATTCGCTATCGCGTGACCAAGGGATGATGTTTCAGACAGTTCCTGGAACGCGCCTGCTCATGTGGCGAGGGGGCCGTGGTGGTGGTGGTGGTGGTGGTGGTGGTGGTGGTGGTGTTGACGGATGTGGCGGGAGGGCCGGGGGACAACCCCGTCCGGACCCGTTTCCCTGAAGTCAGCAGTGCAGGGCGTCGCAGCCTACACTGCCGGTTCTGCCTCGGAAATCCGACGGCCCATTGGAACGCCTTCGGAACGCCTTCGGAACGCCTTCGGATCGTCTTCAGCCGCGTCTCGCAGATGGCTGTCACTTTACCTTGACAGGCCCGGTAGAGCGGTTGGGCGATTAGGGAGATTTTGGGCCGCACGATGTTGATACGCCCCTGGCGGTCAACCTGGCCGTCTCCGATTAGTCAACCGAGTCGACGATAGCGGACTCCTGCGGGGTGGCGTCTCTCTCTCTCTCTCTCTCTCTCTCTCTCTCTCTCTCTCTCTCTCTCTCTCTCTCTCTCTCTCTCTCTCTCTCTCTCTCTCTCTCTCTCTCTCTCTCGCGGTCCCACGCCGGCGTGGTTCTACGCTTCATCCAAGCGTACATTGGGTTACTGCGGAGATGAGCTGGACCGGAAGTTGAGAGGAAATCAAGAAGAACAAAGAATGCGAAATTTGTGAGAGTTCCGTTCTGGAAGAGCGTTGGAATACCCTATACTACGCCTTTGTTTCACCAGTGTAGCAACGCCATTTGCCTGCCGGCGTGGCCAGCTTCGATGCTGAGCTATCTTCGTGTGGATGTACACAGAGAAGTCACTCGGCTCAGGATTAGTAGCGAGCGCGAATCTAGGGACAACAACATGCTGTTTTTGGGTGCTCTGTGAAGTAACTAGGCAGGCTCAGTTCTTGAAGTGGTCTAGGTAGAGTCACCTGTCCATTCGTGGCTGTGGACGGAAAATCCCCCCCTCTTCTAGCTCCACCTCTCACCCATTCACTTGGCGACTCGGTGCCAAGGGTGCCGGCTCGCCTCGGCCGTGTTGGGGGGACGGATTTAGAATGTCATTGCTCTGATGCATTCAATATTCATCTCCATGTACCACTTGGTGGGAATATTTACACCAGGTCCCGGGTTCTACCAAAACACTCGCGGCAACGTATCTACTGTAAGCACAGCGTTCACCCTCAAAAGTCACCTTATATTTAACTAAGTCAATCAAAGTACACTCGCGAGTGCAACATAGATGGTCCGGGAATCATCTGAGCTATTTTCAAGGTAAAAGTTGGGCGAACCACCTTCACAGGTTGTCCTGGGTCGCGCCGCCCCCTGAAAGTAGGTCAGTAGCAGCAGCCCCTGCAGCGAGCGCCACGTGGGGTGTGCCCCCCCCCCCCCCGGGGGGGGGGGGCTAGGGTGGCCCCACCACTGGGGGGTAGGTGGGTGTTCATTCAAGATGTCCCCTCGAGGAAATCAATGGATAAGCTCTGCTGCCTGTCGGAGACCTGTGCTGTGCTATCATGCTGTGAAGACTCACCACCACCACAATCCATCATCATCTTCATCATCATCATCATCAAATTAGGGCATTTAAACTGTGACTAGAGCATTTGGCTCGAGAGGTGTCTCATCAAGCCTCTAACTGTCTCTGTCTCAACACATGGTTCGTCCTTGCGAGGAAGTCTCCAACACTGAGTATGCACAGACATTGACCAGTCAGACTTTGACCTGCGGGTAGAAGAATCACCTGCCAACGGACCGTCTCCCTTGACCGCCACCACGTCCGCCTGTCCGCCACGCAATCCTCCACAGAGCAGTGAGTTTCGCTCACTTTCGCGAGTGACGCTGCCCGACGCCGGTTTCACTGCGATGCTGATGCTGATCACCGGCCGAAGCATCCGCAGCGGTTGAGGTCCCCTGGCAGAAAATAAGTGCAGAAAAAATGTGTGTGGTCACACCTCCTGGATTGTCGATACTGCTGGAGGTTCTGTTTTCCGTTCCAGTTTACATGAGACCTTCATAGGGACGACGTAGAATCAGCACCGTACTTTCGCCTCACTCCATTATCCGTACCAGACCGCGTCAATTTTTGCAGTGTCCACCGGATCTGGCGGCGATTGCGGCGATTGCTTATCTCTTGGTTTGGAGGCTCATTCAAGAGTGTGGCGGCTGCTCCGCTGTGAATGGACGGCGCCTCGCCCCACCCCCTGCCTGGCCCACTTGTTGCCGACAGCCACTCTGGGCCTGGGCAGCCACCAGGACCCAGCCACCCCCCTTCGTCCGATCAATGGGACGCTGCATCGCCTGTCCTGCCTGGCTACGCCTGGCCCCCATTCCCGGGAAGTAGGCCACCACTTTGCCAGCGACCACTGGAATGGAATGCCACGCTCAATCAAAGCGTTTCAGCGTGCCAATGAATTTGGCATTTGTTTTGGAAAGAGAGAGGAGAGGGATTCATTTTCCGACTGCGGCCGGGGGCCCGTCCTGGACTGTCTGCCCTGCCCCTCGGAACCTGTTTTATTGATCTCTGCCTTCTCCAGCTCGAATCCGGCTGGAACAGGGGTTCCAGAAGGAGGAGGAGGAGGAGATGAAGACAATTCGTAGTCTTTGGTGCAAGTCGATTGCTCGAACTGCACCTTACCCGGCTGACGAGCCTCCAACATTTAGGCCGGACTTGGTTATCTTGGTCGTCGCGTGGTGCCCAAGTCGTCGATAGACTTGCTTTTTGGCCAGTGTTGTACTCTGAATGTCAGAGATAAGGCAAGCCGCGGAGGCGCAGCGTTGGTGCCCAGCCGAAATACTGTAGCCTCGCTCCAATTCGCCAATTTGAGGCTCCTCGCACGTCCGGGGTGCTGCTTCATCTAGCGCCTCGGCCGGCCCGCTGTGCCGGCCCGCCTCCTCGCCGCCAAGGGGCCGTCATTGAGAACAGAAGTCAACTGGAGTCAACGAAGAAGACACTGCCATCAATTGGCTGGGTTCGCTGCTAGGCCGCACGGCAGCGCTTGTTCGCCTCGCCGCCACCCGGAATCGAACCCGAGCCCCCCCCCCGCTCTGCCTGCAGGCCCGCGGACCACGTGGCTGTTGGGCGTGGCGCCGTGTGGCGCCTCGCGTCCTGCAGGGCGAGTCGGTGGCGCGGTGACCCCGCCGGTGGCCTGCAGTGCCGACAGGACGGACACGACACACCGCCTTGGTGTCCAGAGTGCTGCGAGCTTTTCACAGTGTGGGTTGCATTCCCCAACGGATCCAAGCGAGCCAGCAGAGCCTGCGGAGGGACGGTAGGGGGGGATGGGATGGGCGTGCCACAGCGAGCTCATTCATGGGGCCCCGCTAGAGTGGCCACCCGGCGCACCGAGTTAGGGTGGCCACACTCTGCGAATAACGTCTGCAGACGTCTGTGGCGCCTTATCTGCGAATAGCGATATTGGCTCTCATGCGCACACTCACTCACGCTAACCCACGCGCGTGCATGTTGTACTTTTATTGTGCGAATACCGTTCTGTGTGACCCCTTTGTACAGACACATCGATAAGAGGTGCCGGGCAATGACTCATGCATCTATTCATCTATCTTATTCCAGCTACCTATCTATCTTTTTATCCACCGAGCACCGGTATAATCTAGATCGTCTCGATGTCCTGCGTAGCTGCATGTGCCCGCCCCCCCCTCCCCCCTGGGTACGTGGTGTGTGCATGTTTTGAGCGCGAGTGTACGATTACCTACCCCCTCCCCTTTCGAAGCTATTTCCGAACCTCTAAAGATGGACCAGTATTGACCGCGCGCGCGTCTGTGTGTGTGTGTGTGTGTGTGTGTGTGTGTGTGTGACTGACTGAGCTCGTGCGTGTGTGTGTGTGCAGAGAGATGGAAGGGTGTCTAACACGTGGACACACCCGCATGCTTGGAGGCGGTGGAGCTCGCGGTGGAGGTAGGGGGCATGAGGACGTGGGAAGCACGGCTGGTTCCTCCTCGCCGTGTTTGGCGGAAAAGGGAAGAGTCTGATTCCGATTAGAACGCGTGCAGATGCTTGTCGCGGAAGCCACGTCGCCCGGGGCGGGGCGGGGCGGGGCGGGGGAGGAGGAGAGGGGGGGGGGGCGTGTAGGCTAGTCCAGGCGGATGGCACACCCAGCCAGCCAGCCAGCCTCCTCATCGCAGCAGAGATGCTCGCTCTCTCTCTCTCTCTCTCTCTCTCTCTCTCTCTCTCTCTCTCTCTCTCTCTCTCTCTCTCTCTCTCTCTCTGCCTCTCTCTGCCTCTCTCTGCCTCTCTCTGGCTCTCTCTCTCTCGCTCTCTCTGTGTCTCTGCCTCTCTCTCGCTTCCTCTCCCGGCGGCGAGGCCCCCTTCTGCTCCGCGGCGTTGCCAAACTGCAGTCTTTCGCGCTGCCTGGCAGGGCTGGCGTGGCACTGTGAACGCGCGCCCGCCTGAGTCCTTGCCATGTGGATCCAGGACGTGGATCCAGGACGTGGGGACCGGGGGTCCGTGCTGCTAGAACTCGAGGACTTCCCTGATGTGGCACCTTGACGCGTCGCGCGCAGCTAAAAAGCAACTGACTGTAAAAAGAAAAGGGAAAAAAAAGGATAAACCTATAACTATCTATCTATAACTATATAACACTATGAGCTTTAATTCCTTTGTCTAAATCTTAACCAAGAATGCTGTGGGCACTCTTCTCCGATCTCTACAATTTGATACGTGACTAAGGACATACATCGAAGTATAGTCGATTTGATGCAACTTTTTTTTAGTGCCGACGAGTCGAGTTCGTCCATGCGACCGGGCTCGTGCGTCCAGTGCGTCACCGGCAGCCACCCGGAAACAAACAGAGAGAGAGAGAGAGAGAGAGAGAGAGAGAGAGAGAGAGAGAGAGAGAGAGAGAGAGAGAGAGAGAGAGAGAGAGACTTGGGGTCAAGGCAGCGTACCCCGCTCGGCCGCACGCCCGCCTGGTCGTACAGGTGGGCAGCTTGCAGGTGGGTTCGGCACTGTGGTGCGCCTGCCTGCCAGCCCGACTGCCCGCCCGCCTGTCTAAGCGACTCTTCAGAACAAAACTGGAACGAATCGTTGGAAATTTGCTGAAAATGTGGGCCCGGTGCGACGCAAGGCCGCCTGGTGGGCGCGGGTTCGAGCCCCGCCGGCGGCACACCCCATTGACTGGCCGAGCGTGGGTCGTGGACCGCCTGGACAAGTGGGCTCGGGCTGGAAAGTGACTTGCGCAGATCCAGCCACTTTCTCTAGCGTTCTGTTGAGGAACTCTTTAATGAAGCTCAATTATTCCGTTTCCGGATTTGTTGTGTGTTCCGCTCGCACTGTTCAGTGTTTGTGGACCTGTCCCGGGGCACTCGCATTAGGACATTAGGCATTACCATGGACGGTCCACTTTTCTAGATTCCTATATTTTTCATCCTTCGCCGACATTTCCTAACAGTCGTCTTTTTCCTGTTCACAGGCCGTCATATGCCCGGCTGTGGGGGTCATCCTGAGTCGTTTCTGCTAGGTATGTACACGGCAATTTATTTTTTTTCGGGTGGTGGCAGCTGGCAGGGTCTCTGTGGTTGGGACCCTCTGGGCTGTCCAAGCCTCGTAATCTGGAAGGGGTGGAGCATTCGGCCCATCGGGGCATTCGGGCATTCGGAATGCCCCGTATCACTGCTTATCGCCGGCAGACACATTACTGTGTACTTTTCTGTGTGTACCGAAAATAATGCAGACTCGATGCTCGTTCGTCCGGGAAAGCCGAGTGTTACCTGCCTGAACGAGTTGACATTGAGTCTCAACGCCCGAAGAGGCTTCGAGATTCTTGTCTTGGGGTTCAGGGGTTTTTCCTTCCATCTGATTGAAACAAGTCTTGAACCGAAAATGTTCAAGGAAAGCCTTAACCCAACATTCCTCGATAGTCGATATAGGAATCTGTGGAGGTCTGACTTTGTTTTTATAGGATGTGTCGTAGCCAATAAGCGCAACCAAACGGCAAATGCCACAAGTTCGGCAAGTGCAGCCGTCCTGGCGGAGTCTTTGAGGCCCAGAGCGCCGTCTGCACTGTGCACCGGCCGCCGGTTTGGCGCCAACACATTGCATTTCCCGTCGCCTTTTTTTTAGGCTCGCTCTTTTTGGCTCCACGAACGGTGTACACACCAGGCCGCCGTGTGGGTTTGCGGGTTTTTCGACTTCCCCCTCGGCGCCGCCACGCGCTTCAGGCCCGCCCCCCGACGGGGGCCAACGGCCGGATGTTTGTCGGCGTTATTTTTAGTTGATTCTCCCAGTTCTTTTCTTCGTCCTCCCCACCGTCTCTCTCTCTCTCTCTCTCTCTCTCTCTCTCTCTCTCTCTCTCTCTCTCTCTCTCTCTCTCTCTCTCCGCCGCACCCCCTCGAGAGGGGGGCTGCTCCCCCTTGTCCTTGACTGCTATTTGCTCCAAGACAAAATGTGTGCAATGTTTGCACCGCCGCGCCGCTTGACTGGGAACCAACCGGAAAAAGAATTCAACCTTCCTGCCGAAGAGGTCTCATCCCGCACCTTTTTTGACGGATTTAGTTCGCTGAAACGCCGCAACCCCCAGCCTGCACCTTTTCTCTGCTCACAAAAATCTCACTTAGAAGGATTTTAATTGTTTTCGGTTGGTATCCGTCGCCACGCGGAAGCGTTGAGCTGTGTCATCGCGTCGCCCCCTCGGAAGTGAGGTTAGGTGTGCAGTGCTGACTCGGCTGAGTTTGGCAGTCTGAAGGCTTTCCTGCCGCCGAGCCGCGCCGCGCCACACAGTGGGCCAGAAGATCGGCGCAGGCGGCTCAAATTCCAGACGCGTTTTGAGCTCCAGCTGTGCAGTATTGCAAAATGCGGCATGTTTTTCAGTGTCCGTTCCCGTCGGTATACGTACCCGTGCTGTGTTTTTAAATTTTGACAGCGACTGTAAGTGCCCTTGTCATTGTTGTGAAGTGTCGTGGAACCGGTTGAAGGCGAGTTTGGACGAAATTGGAGTCTATGCGAAGGTATTCCAAGTTAGAGGTGCAGTTGCTCCCATCCGGGTAGTGCTCCCGGGAGAACCTGCTCGTAAACTCACTGGTACTCTATCTATCTCTATCTTTATGGCTGGATGGTGCCAGTGCCAGATATGGTCGCCCAGATGACCTCATAGGACCGCATTAGCCTAGTCAATGAGGCTCGTACACTTAAAAGAAAAATGGCGAAACCACAACGAACCCCGACCAATCTTTTATCAGTTACTAATCGGAAACGATTATACGTTTCGCTGTATGGGAGTAGACGAAGAATTTTGTAGAGTTGTCATTACCGCAGTGAAAGGAGTTGCTGGACTGCAGGTCCTCTTTTGAAAAGAGCGGAGTATGCAATGACGTTGTTGCCCCATTCGACGGTCGCCGCTGCATCCGCGCGTTCAAGTCCCTGGAGCGAAGGGCACGGCGAGGCGAGGAGGCTGCTTGCTTCGTTCGTAGAAGAGGCGGGCCGGCCATCACCTCATCGAGGGGCGGGGCGGGGCGGGGCGGGGCGGGGCGGGGCGGGGCGGGGCACTGGCCTGGAAGTCTCTCCAGTCTCCAGCAGGGCTGGAGTGTTGCCCGCGGGGAAAGGCGGGGCAACTCCAGTAGCACAAACATTATCTTGCCTGCTGCCGTTGCCCGCTTCTTCTTCTTCTTCTTCTTCTTCTTCTTCTTCTTCTTCTTCTTCTTCTTCTTCTTCTTCTTCTTCTTCTCTTTCTTTCTTTCGCCTTGCTCATAACAGCAGCAATGTGTACCCAATTAGCGTGACAGTTATTGCGCGGTGATTGAGGATTGAACGCGGCTGCCTCGGGTTTCTTCTGTTTGCCGTGCGTACTGTATATATACGTTCGGACAGGCTGCAGCGCCGCACCTGCGGAACCTGCGGTACCTGCAGAGAAAGGAAGGGGCTGCAGGCTGCAGGTGGCACAGCGCCATCTGGGAGCGGGACGGACGTCTGGAAGACGGGGAGGACAGACAGACAGACATACATACATACGGAATCGCAGGCAGACGTACAGACGAGCGGGAAGTGAGACGGGCAGACAGGTAGGCAGACAAGCGGAAGGTAAGACGGACGGACAGACAGACAGGTCAAGCCAGGTCGCGTGGCAGGACGGGGTGCAGCAGCAGCGCCGTCCTGCCGGGGGGCTCGCTGGGCTCGGTGGGGCCCAGGCCCAGGCCCTGCGGGGGGAGGCGAGGGGGCGGCGTTGCCGCTGTGCACCGGCGATGGCGGCCTGGCCTGGGAGGGGAGGGGAGGCAAGGCCGCCGGACCGCTGTGCCCCCATGCCCCCGGCCCCCATGCCCCCTGGCTGTCCATTAGACCGTCCAGGTCGTCCGTTTCCTTCCTGATTTGTGTGTGTGTGTGTGTGTGTGTGTGTGTGTGTGTGTGTTTGTGCGGGTGTGTGTGTCGTGGGTATAGTTCGTTGTCAGTCTTGGCAGGAGCTTGGATGGAAAGTGGACGTGAGAGCGCTGCCCCCGTGTGGGTGCCACGCTGTAGGCGCTCAAAGTGACGCGCGAAGTGTGCCGCCGTGCGATATGCAGGCCTGGCTGCATCGCGGTGGAATGCCATGCGGGAACCAGTGGGTGGGGTCGTACCGGAAACCCAGCCCGCCCCCTTGCCCAGCGCCAATACCGGTTTCTGGTTGGGAGGTGTCAAAGTGCGGCAGTGGAAAATGCTGGCTCCGGGGGGCTGGCCTGGTCGCCGCCGGCCTGCACACAGACTCCGCGGCAGATTCCAGGGCCGCGTCCCGCCGCCCCCCGGGGTGGGCCGGGGGCCTGGGGGCCTGCCTGTCAGGCCAGACTGTACTAATGAGAAGCACCGCTGACCTGAACCTCTCGAGTTGCTTGACCTGTCGCCGTGCCTGGACCGTGCGTGCACGGTAGCGCAGCGCGAACGGCGCCGCGTCCGACGCCGTGATGCGCGGGTTCGAGTCTCCGCCTCTCGGGATATGGACAGCCGGGGAAAAACCCCACGCCACGCTGGTGGCGACAGTGCCTCCGCGTAGCGGTCCGGCCGCACCCTGCCGCCAGGGCCTGGCCGGCCTGGCGTAGCCTGTGCTGATGTCTCCCCCACGGCGCGCCGAGTCCTGGGCCTGGCGTGGCCGCTGGCGTAGCCGCGTAGCGCGGCGCCAACAGGCACCGCAGCTGGGCAGCTGCCGCCGGCTCGGCTCCCCGCGTGTCCCGGCTGGGCGCGCAGCTCCGCTGCTCCGCTCGGCTCAGCGGGTCTCCGCCCTGCTCCGCCCAGACATGAATGGAATGGAAGCCCAGCCGGTCTGACTGGCTGACTGCCCCGTCTGTTCGTGCGGCCGTCTGCCAGCCCGGGCTGGCCGCAGCGCCGCAGCTGGGTTACGTAAGCCAGGCAGACAGGCAGCCACGGCCCAAGCCGGCCGGCCGAGCCGAGCCAAGCCGAGCGCGCCCGCAGCAGCGACCAGAGCCGAGTCGAGTCGAGCCGGTCGCAGCTGCCAGCTGGTCTGGGCGGCGGCAGTGCAGGCTGCCAGCACTGCCAGGGCGGCCGGGCCGCGGAGTGGAGGGCAGTGGCTGCTGCAGCACACTGCCATGAACATGAACCAGGACAACCTGAAATAGACTTCCGCTACAAGTCGTGTGCCGAGTGCTTCGCCTAAATCCGAAATCGAAAGATTGCAATCCTGATGCTGTGCAGTTCATGGCACGGTCGTAAGACAGGTGCCTACTGCCCGAAAGGGGGGGGGATCACTCGAAAACATCATTGTACACGAGGGAGAAAATCAAAATTAAAATCTGAAAAAATAAAAATAAATCTAAAATCAAATGTTAAAAAAAACACACTTTAAAAAGAGAAAAGTGTTCTTATTTCTTTGGTTGGCAGTGTGATTTTATGTCATTTCTTCTTCAAGACCAATTATTTGCTTACATCTTTTCGTGTACACACTTCTGACTTCAAAAACCCTTGTATGATAGGCTTTTGTACCCAGAAGAGGTAAAAGAAACTCAATTGAATAAAATCAAAAAAAAATCAAAAAAATCAAAAAATTATTGTACACTTTGGACCCCAGTGATCCCCACCTCGCTACTGCCAATAGGCGAACCCAACAGGTTGCTGGCGTATTCGCAGGTGGGAGTGGCGCGGCTTCGTGCCCGCAGAAGGTGGGGCCGGGTGGGGCCCGCTAGAGTCCACTCACACGGGCCGGGATGTATGATTTCCGACACGGGCCCCGCGCCTACACGCGGACACACGCACATGTGCCCGAACGCGAGCGCATGCCCGGCCTGCTTGATTCATGCTGCATCAATCCGAAGCAGGACGTGCTACATTGTGTTACGATTTCGGGTGCCTGCGTATCTATTTTCATCTCCAGCGGTTTACGAAATAAACATTCAAGAATCGCAATAAAAGATGGTCAAGCGCGCTTCGATCCAGGTGACTCTCTCTTGGCGGTGTACTGCGTGCAGGCTGTTCGACTTCAGCGACACGAGGCCGGCCAGGCCGCACAGTGGGCCAGAAGACGGGTGCAGGCGGCCAAAACTCCAGACGCGGTTCGAGCTCCGAAGTCGCTTAACAGCACTCAAACCGAACGTATGACCCCACCAATGGAGTCCTCGTTCGGAGAGCCATTTATTGGTGGCGTCACACGTTCGGTTCGATGCCCATACAGCGACTCTTGAGCTCAAAACCCGTCCGGGATTTTGACCGCCTCCACTGGTCTTCGGGCCCACTGTGGGCAGGCTGTTCGCTCCGGGCCAGTAACGGGCTGCATCCGCCGCGGCGGCCGGGACGCTGCGCGGACGCGTAGTGCAGAAGCTTGGCGGCCGACCGATGGAAGTCGTGATGCAACTTCCGGCCCTATCTCGAGCAACGGGATGCATCCCGCGCCTTTACGCGCCTCCCCAGACTGCACTTCCCTCTCTGGTGCCGTTCGACTGCCCACAGTTGGTCTTCTGCCCCACTGTGCTGCCCCTCTCGCCAAAGAAGGCAATCCGTCACGTGTGGGGCCCGGCTCGAGCCAGAGCCACAGGTGGGCGGAAGGGGGGCCCGGACGTGAAGAAAGATGCAAAACTAATTGCCAGCTGGCAAGTACGTTCCCACAGGATATGCCTACCCCTCTTTAAGCTTCCGCTCCTTGCCGTGTGTTCCCACGGCCTCGACCCCTCCCCCTCGCCTTCCTCCTCCCCCCCACCCCCTGGTGCGGGCGTGGCAGGGGATCATGTTGATTCAGGGGGCTCGTTGTCGTCCACGGCCCGGCGTGTCAAGGGTGAGGGGTTGAGGTTCGCACCTGCAGGCGGCGTGGGCGTCGCGACGGGGAAAAAGGGGGAGGGAGGGGGGGAGGAAGGAGGAGGGTAGGGGGGAGGCGACCAAAATAATCCCGCTCTCATTCATCGATACCCGCAGCCGCGTGTAGAGTGGCCTGCCTCAGGGAATGAATGAACGAATGAATGAATGAATGATGAACGAATGAATGAATAAACGAAAGGAAATGCATCAGCCAACGGCCGGCCCACTTGCCGAATGCATGCGTGAATCAATAAATGAATCGTTTAATAAATGGAGGGATGACTTTATGAATGAATGAATGAATGAATGAATGAGTTTATGAATGGAGTCGGCTTGAGACGGTGCAGCATACCTGGTGTGCAGCGGTGCGGTGTGCCGACGCCCCCCCCCCCCAGTCCGCTTCCGCTGCAGGCCTGCCTACCTTAACTATTTCCGGCCGGACGCAAGCAAGTCCCGCTCCAGTTGCTCCCCATTCATTGGCCGGGGTCACCGACTGCTGTTCCATTCATGGCGGCGGTGCCATGGGCGGAGAGAGAGAGAGAGAGAGAGAGAGAGAGAGAGAGAGAGAGAGAGAGAGAGAGAGAGAGAGAGAGAGAGAGAGAGAGAGAGAGAGAGAGAGAGAGAGAGAGAGAGAGAGAGAGAGAGAGAGAGAGAGAGAGAAACCAAGCCGCCCCGATATTGCGAGGAAGACGCACATGTTGGAGCACGAGGCCATACATACCACCGGCCGGCCGCACAGCAGTTTTACAATTGCAAGTGCAGGCGGGATTTGTCAACGCCTCAACGGTCCTTTAACCCACCGTGCGCCGTCTCGCTCGCACGTTGAGCTGTTTTTGGCACGGCGCTGCAGCGCTTCGCTTTTCCGAAGTGGAAAGGCAGCAGGCATTAGTGCCGCTGAGCGACAGGAAATCGTGGTGCATAAAATGTCGGCCCGTGATTGGTTGGGGTGGAGTGCGTGGGAAGGGAAGCGACTTGAGCCCCTGTCTTGCTGCCGCGTGGCGCGGCGCGGCGCTCACACCGGAAGTGGTCTTTTTATGTATTCTGCTGTGGGTGTCGTCCCCCCCCCCCCGCGATGCCTTCTCGACGCGCGGCAGCATCGCGGCGTCGCGGCGCCGTTTCATGTTCCGAAACAGAAAAGGCTTTTATCGCCGCCTCGTGTTTTTTCTGTTTCCCTCCCGCCGCGAGCCTTCAGCCTCTCCGGCCCTTTCCAAGTTTTCCCGCCTTTTCTGCGGTGCTCCGAGGTTGCACGAGCCTCGTAGATATGAGAAACGACCTTCTCGAGGTCGGGCGAAATTGAGCTAGGTCGGCCGATAAAGGTCGCACAACCCATGTACGGGGACCTGGTGTCGGCCTTAAAGCCTAGAGGGTTTAGAGGCTGCACCCGGGCTGCACCGGCGAGTCGTTGACCTTGCCGATGTTGTTGCTGTTGCTAACGCTGTTGTTGTCTTTCTGTTCCAGGAGGCGGGCAGACGGCGTGATGTGAGCTCGGCCGCGAGCAGCTCCTGCTGCCAGCTGAGCCCATGGCTCACCATGGCGGCCGCCTCATGCCAGCACCCTCGCTGGGCCCCCCCATGGGCCCCCCCTTGGGCCCCCCCTTGGGCCCTCCGTCCCCCCTGGTGCCCCCGCGAGGCAGCCAGCCCCTGCCGCGGGTGCACCGCCCCCACGGCCCCCACGGCACGCCGCCAGCGCCGCCGCGGCCCGCCCCGCCCACGCCGCCCCGGCCCGGGCTGCACCACGGCACCCCCAGCCCGCCCCTGGCGCGGCAGCAGCGGCAGCAGCGGCAGCTTCCCCTGCTGCCAGCCCTGCCAGCCCTGCCTGCCCTGCCGGCGGACGCGGCGCCGGCCGAGGTGACGGAGGTGAGCCTGGCGGCGCCGCGTCCCGACGGAGAGAGGCGGTCCAACGAGTACGTGGAGACACCGCTGCAGCACCAGCAGGGCCGCAGCCAGGTGCGCAGCCCTGCGGTGCGGGCGGCGTCCTGGACGTCGTGCCGCGGCAAGACTGTGTGTAGTGCGCCGGCCGCCGCGACGCCGCCGCTGGCCGCCAGGCACCGGACTAGGGAGCTGGCCGCGCCGCCGGTGCGCCAGCAGCCCACCACCTTCAAGAAGGCGCTGCCCGGCGGGCCCGCGCCGCACCGCGCCGCGCCGTCCGCGGCGTCCTCCAAGGAGGCCAAGGAGTCCGCGGCGCTGGGCTCCTCCATCCTGTGCGCCGAGTGCGGTCGCTGCCGCTGCGCCGCGTGCCAGGAGCCGCGGCCGTTGCCGTCGCGGTGGCTGTGCGAGGACACGTGCTTCTGCTCGGCCGAGACGACGCTGGACTACGCCACGTGCCTGTGCTGCGTCAAGGGCCTGTTCTACCACTGCGGCGACGAGGCGGGCGTGTGGTGCGCCGACGACCCCTGCTCGTGCGCGGGCGCCGCGGCGTCGTCGGGCGCGGGGTCGCGGCGGTGCGCGCGGTGGTCGTGCCTGGCGCTCGCCTCCGTCGCGCTGCCCTGCTTGTTGTGCTACTGGCCGCTGCGCGGCGTGGTGCGCGCCACGGAACTCTGCTACGCCCGCTACTGTGACGACGGCTGCCGCTGCGAGCGCAGGCCGAGCGGTGGCGCGGCCAGGGCGCACCCCGCCAGGACGCACGCCGCCAGGACGCACGCCGCCGCCACTCTCACCACCCCAGAGAAGCGGCTGCTGGACACAGACTGACACGCAAGCAGCGAGGGACCAACGACCGGACACCTCAGCGCTTGCTGCCTGTTTAACATGTAACCTTGATTAACCCTGCCAACCTGTTAAACGAAATCGGTTGAAAAACGTTTCGATGTTTGCTCAATGCTCGGCGCGGCTCTTTAGGCGGGGAACACCTCGGCCATCGCGTCATTCCATTTCGAGTTTGATTTTGTGCAGCGGACACGACGGCTCGGCGTTGGTTTAATCTTATTTCGGACATTCCTCGTTGACAAGCCAAGTCGCGAAGCTGGCCTAACCTAATCTCATTAGATCTGCTAAATAGTCTTCGCTAGCCGCGGCGCGCCTCTCCTTCCCCTCCGCTTCCACGCCTCCAGCCTGCCAGCTTGTCACTGGATCTGGAGGGCACTAGGTCACTAGCAGCAACACAAGAAAGAAAAAACGCTGTAAAATTATTTTTGTACCATAGAATATTTACATGAATTATTTATTTATTTATTTAAAACGCACGGAATGACATTTTTTTGAGGAAAAAAGAGCCTTTAGCGCTTTTGTCAGGTATGACTGTTGCACTTGCTCGCAGTACAAATTTAGTAAAGAGAGAGTAGGTCAGTCTGGGTTGCTTTGTAAGGCACTTATGTATGCACGCTGAGGAGAATATTTTGCTGTGATTCGAGCTTTTGTAAAGATATGTGTTGTTGGGCCAACTTGGGTGACATTATACCTGCTGTTGTGATTTTCCGCACAGTGTATCCAAGGACCTCTTAGTTTTCCCGAGCTCTCGTGTCTTTGGTGCTGGCGGGCCAGCAACGCCAAGGACCGCCGGAGCTCGAAGGGGGGAGGGTTGACAATGCGCGGTGTAATGTCACCTGAAGTAAGAATTGTCAGATCTGGCAGGCAAACTCCTTACAGGTAGGATAAATAATTATTTTCCATTTTCTCGGCCGTTCAAGACAAGAAACTTTAGAATGACTTTTTTTTAATTAAAGAAAATTGTTGTTGTTGATTATTTTCATGTTACTTTCTCCTTTTCTTTCTGTGGCACACCTTGTTTGTTTTCCTATTGCTCAATTTCCCGCTTGCAAAATTGTTTTGTAGATCCTGCATGCGGTGGACACAAGCTATATGTAATTTTAAGCTTGATGTTGTTTTTCGTGGTACAAACTTCATCAAAGTATTCACTAGTTTTCACCATAGATTTCCTGTTGTATCACTGTAATTAAAAAAGGTACAGCCAGAATTGATGTTGATATCGTTATTATTGATATAAAGATGTTTAAAACTATCTATTCTTGTCAAGAACTCTGGGATATCATGATAATTGATATTAGAAAATTTTGCTTGTGCTAGCAATTGTGATAAATCTTTAAATGTAAAGCCTACGCCTCTTTTTGGATATGTGTAAAAACAATGCGTTCTTCATGAGTGACGTTCAAATCCTTGTCATTAACAGAAATTCAAACTAACATTCAAGTGAGTGTTTGTTTGTTTCGACTTAAAAGTTGTTTTTTTTTTTTTTTTAATTGCGCTAGCGTGACTCAAATCTTTTGGCTTCTATTTTCTAACCTGTGAAACGTGTTATAGGAATGAATGAGATAAATGTGGCAGTTGTCTAGAGAAACAAAGAAAACAATCAGCATCTTTTTGATTTAGAATTTTTTGGGTACAATCATTAAATTACCCCCTTTTTACCTGAATCGTAGTTGAACAGTAAACAGGGGTCTTTGCTATCCTCCTGGGAATCTTGCCATTTGATATAAGCGCCTGTAAACACAACATGGAACGAACTGTTTAGGCTCAATATTAACTGAATGTGCAGTCTTTTTCTGTCCTTTTTTGTTGTACGTTGAATGTGTACGTGGGAAGAACAGACCGTGTTATATATATTTTGTCTTGGAAGTCTTGAAAAGCTGAAGTTGGAAAGATATATATATATATATATTTAGGGCGCCAAGTGAATGTTCGTAAACTTGCGTTTTCAGTATTATCTAGTCGCAGATGGAGCATCTTATCACTTGTTTTTAATAATATATATAAATATATATATAGATTATATATAGATATAGATATATGAAGCGAACTGCGATCGCGAGGAGCGGTTGTTTTTTTTCTTCGCTCCTCGTCCGATGTGCTTGTTCTCTTACTGCAACACATGTTAATTGCATTTTAAAAATGTATAAAGATCATTCAAGCTTTGTATAAATGTATTGTACATATATAAGACGAAAGTTGTAATTATAACACAGACCAACAGATTTGACTGCTTCCTTGATTTCTCCTTTTCGACTATTTTGGGACGATTCGAACAGGAAGGCGTCCTTGAAAGGCAAGGCGTGGATTCACTAACGAGCCCGTCACCATGGGTCTCACCTGACACACACTGTAAAAATAAGTCAAGTCAAATCCACTAAAACCGATCGTGTTACTTCTTTTGACTTCATCTTAGTGAATAATTGATTGGGAATCCCTTCGCCAAACCAATATAACAAGAAAATGAACCAGAGCACGGTCGATTTGTCTCAATTTTTTTCGCAGTGTTGGCTGTGGCTCCACGTGGAGCCCTCCCATTCAGGACTCGCAGCGTGTGCACACGGCTGCCAACTTGATGCTGCGAGGCTACGCCAGGCTACGCCAGGCTCGCCAAGCTATCGCCGGCAACTCCCAACTCGACTCCCATCATCACAAAACTATCAAGCATTACAGCTCGTCGTGATAGCGCCTGGGAAAAAGATGAAGATGCCCCCGCGTCGGGTCAGAGTCCTCTCGGGTTTCACTCCAAGTCCGGCTGCCCTGCCCGCGGCCGAACCGTGCGGCCCGCCCGCAAGTAGCGCGCCTCCTAACGCCACCAAATTGCTACCCAAAGATTCGTCGTTTCCATTGCCGTTCGTTTCGCAACACGGTATAACCGTTGATCATTCGAGAACAATTAATCAAAAACAGGAACAGTTTTAAATATGGAAATTTTCTACGCGCGTTGCTCACGATCTGAGAGGCGGGAAACCTTCTGGCAGGACTATTTCATGTTCTGGTCAAATGCTAGTCCTGAAGTTGAGTGCGCCTGGTTCACAGAGGCGGGGCAGTCGCCGTTTCCACTTCTGATTAGTTGGTAAACATGAGAAGCCCTGGTTTTGGTTCAAAGAGAGTTGTAAAATATGGCCGGCAGCTGCCTCGGCCCGTTGGCCCAGTCGCTGTTTACTCGAGTCCGTCGGGGGAGGGGCGGGGTCAGAAGAGGTCACAATTTATTCCGATTTAGTTTTATTCGTTTAAGAACAAACACAGACGGGCCTTAGGTCTGATAATGGTGAAGCCTATGAATGGGCGTTCGAGTGGTGACTGCCGAAGAGCTGAGCCGGCCGATCTTCTGGTCGGCCGAGAGCGTGCGGCGACACTCCCATCCAAAAGTACGTCCGGCGCGCTCGATAACCGCGGAGACACGCCGGTGAATGGACAGAGGCGAAAGGTACAGTCCGCGACAGAAGCAGCCGAAGCAGCGCGAGCGCGCGCTCCGACCGGCCGCCGGCCGACACTTTTGCATGCGGCTATACATAGTCCGCTATCGCCGCGGCCACTTCCGGTCCGGCCGGCCCGGCTACACTGTCGGCTGGTGTCCGCCGCGTTACCACCGTCGCCCAGCCGCAGATGGGCCGGAAACTGGCAGAAAAGGCGGCGCATCCGCGGGGACAGTCCGAGCCAAAAACAAGCAGCATCTGCAGATGAACAGGGAGCGTGCGTCCCTCTGCAGAGGTGGGTCGCTACTGCAGCCAGGCCGGGTGGAGCCACGAGGCGTGGGGGCACATTGCGTTGCATTATCAGACAACGACTCGGGCAAACATTTGCAGTGCGACTCCGGTGGGGAGCAAGTGCGGTGTGTGTGTGTGTGTGTGTGTGTGTGTGTGTGTGTGTGTGCGTGTGCGTGTGCGTGTGCAGCCAAAGGGGCGATAAGTGAGGCGAGAGGAAGCGGTATTGGCTGCGATTCGCCGAACTGCGGCGTAGCCCAGCGTGGCCGGCGGCCCAGACGGAGCGAAGCGTGTGGGGGTGGACCCAGACAGACCGGCGCCTGGGTACGATACCAGCTTGCACTCGGCAACAGTTTTTTCTTTTTTTCTTTTTTTCTTTCTTCTGAAGCCCCTGCCAGGTAGCCCGCCCGCTCCTGCAGCGTGTTCGGCGGGCAGGCCTGCAGCTCCAGGCGTTCCGCCGGCCAGCAGCGCGGCCAGGCTCTTCCCTTTTCGCCCTTGGCCCTGCAACCTTTCGGTCTGAGGGTTGATTCCAAAGGACGCATTCGTCGCCCTGTGTCTCTCGCACCCCGACGGAGCGCCCCAAGAGAGAGAGAGAGAGAGAGAGAGAGAGAGAGAGAGAGAGAGAGAGAGAGAGAGAGAGAGAGAGAGAGAGAGAGAGAGAGAGAGAAGGAGAGCGACGAAAGCTGCGTTGAGCCCGCAGGCCGCAGGTCTCCGGCCTGCCGGCCCTGCCCTGCACGGACGACGGAGGCTCATCGTGCGGACGCCGCCCCGCGCCGCGCCACGCCAGCCTGTTCTGTTGGCGGATGCAAGACGGGGGGCGGCGAGGGCCGGCGGGGAGGGCAGGATATGACGTCAAGACGTTCCTGTGTGAAACGCTCGCCTCGCTTCTTGCTCTCTCTCCCGCCCCCCACTGCCGTCCCTCTCCCGCTCTCCATCTCGCCACGCGGCATGCGTTTGGCCGCGCCGCCTTGGCGTGCCTTGGCGTGCCTTGCCGCCTGTCATTCATTAATGTAGCCAGACGCAGACAGACGGACCGACAGACAGACAGACGGACACACACACAGACGAGAGCGCACACAGACACACAGGCAAGGACACACATGGGCCGCGGCGCCGTGGTTAGGGACGAAAACTCGGTTCAATTTGTCAAGTGGCACTGGGAAAGTGACGCACATTTCCCGGATGGCTGCTGGAGGCTCGCTGGCTTCACCAAGCATCCGCTAAGCGAGCTAAGCGGCCGGGGGCGGCCCACTAGGACGGCCCACCAGGACGGCCCACCAGGACGGCCCACCAGGACGGCCCACCAGGACGGCCCACTATGACGGCCCACCAGGACGGCCCACTATGACGGCCCACCAGGACGGCCCACTAGGACGGCCCACCAGGACGGCCCACCAGGACGGCCCACTAGGACGGCCCGTCGCCGTTGCAGAGTCAAGTGAACTGCTTGGAATGCATTTCAGCAGAGCGGCTTCGCTAGTTGAACGAAGCCGGAAGGTGGTCGGCCACAGTGGGCCGGACGGACGGACGACGTGGACGCGGTGTCGCGTGGTGCGCCGGACGCAAGTCGCGCCTGTCCCGCCGGCAGGATGTCTTAGACAGCAGGCTGCTTCGTCGCGCAGTCAGTCTCTCTCTCTCTCTCTCTCTCTCTCTCTCTCTCTCTCTCTCTCTCTCTCTCTCTCTCTCTCTCTCTCTCTCTCTCTCTCTCTCTCTCTCTCTCTCTCTCTGTGGCTCTGACTCCAGGTGGCTGGAATCTCATGCCGCACTGGAATCCCATACCGCACTCGTTGAAAAGGTGAAGCCCAAGTGGGACGCGGCCGGCCATTCACACTGCACTGCCTCTCTGTCTCTCTGTCTCTCTCGCACCCGCTCGGGCCAGGCCGTGAGAGCGAGAGAGACGGCTGCACAGCCCGGTGCCACGCACACGCCGGTGTCAAGTGTGCGGCTCGTCTATTATTACTGTTCCGGGGGCGTTTCGCATTTCGACAGTCCACTGTGACGCAAGTTCTCACCGGCGGCGTGGTGGTGGCGTGGCCGGCCGGCCGGTCCCAGACTGTGTGGGGTGGAGTGGGTGCAGTGCGTCGCCCAGCCGGCCACAGCAGCCACAGCGCAGCGCTGCGGCCGGGCTGCGGCCCCGATCTCAGGAAATGTTAATCATATACCCTCCCCAAAGCCCGGCCGGACGGCGCGCCGTGTCGCCAAAGAGACGCTCAAAGGTAAACAAACACTTGACAAACACGCCGGCAGCGCACAGTGGGTCAGAAGAGCGTTGAGGCGGCCAAAATTGGAGACGCGCTTTGAGCTGCACAGTCGCTAAGAAGGACCCTAACCGAGCGTGTGGTGACCACACAGAGCAATCCATTGGTGGGGTCACACGTTCGGCTCGAGTCCCATTTAGCGACTCTGGAGCTCAAAACGCGTCTAGAGTTTTGGCCGCCTGCGCCGTCTTCTATGGCCCACTGTGCAGCGTTGCCGCTCAAGCAGGCGGAAATCACCACGAGGCGCCCAGTGTCCAAAAGCTTGCCAACCTGAGCCTGTCTAACAAGCAACGGAGTTTGAAGGTTCAAGTCGCCGTGCCTACGGGCCCTACGGGCCTTACGGGACGCCCCATGAGTGCGACAGAGACGGAGCGAGCCGCGCCGCCACAGCCACGCCCCGTGCCGTCGCCCACGGCGTCTGCGCGTCGCTCTGTCTCTCTCGCACCCCGACGGAGTGCTTCGTGAGAGCGAGAGAGACAGAGCGACCAAACCGCACGGATCCCACCTGCAGCCCACCTGGACATCCTGGGCTCTTCGCGACGAGCTCTCCTTCGGAAAGAGGACTGCAGGGCTTCTCTGTCTCTCCCGCAGTAAGAGAAAAGCTCACATCCTTTCGTGTATCACACTTCATACTTCAAAAACCCCTGTTAGGTAGGCAATTGTACTCAGAAGAGGCGGAAAAAAATCAATTGAATAAAATTAAAAAGAATCAAAAAGATATAAAAAAATACACTTTGGACCTTGGTGATCCCCTCCCCCCCTGGCACCCCATGGATGGCCATGAAGGAAGGAGAGGTCGCTCACCTATCCGGTCGGTGAAGTCGCAAGGTGACGAAGGCGTCTCAAACTTCACCTACAGCCCTCCCGCCCCCTCCCCTCCCCCTCCCCAACGGAAGTGGCGGGTTGGTGCCATGCCCCGCCAGCCCCGCCAGCCCCACCAGCCCCGCCAGCCCCGCTAAGGGGGAGGCCCCCACGGCCCTCTGCGTCTATTTCCGTAAGTCGCTTGAAGCGCGCACTTGTTTGGTTCCTAAATTTGAAGCTTGGCTCCGGCGGATGCAAGTGAGAGGCGCCGAGAAGCGAGAAGCGACACCCCACTTCCGGCCAACGCCTACACTCGGGGCAGCCGGCCGGCCTGCCCGGCCTGCCCAGCGGAGACAGGTCGAGACGTCAAGACCATGTGCCACCCGCTGCACTGTGGGTCAGAGGACCGTTGAGGCGGCCAAAACTCTAGACGCGTTTTGAGCTCCAGAGTCGCTAAATGGGACTCGCATGAAACGTGTGACCACACCAATGGATTTCTCTCCAGCCTTTCTCTTGCAAAAATTTACGTCATTATTTTTGAATTGAAGTAACCTTATAATCTTGTCTCCGGACGGTGTTTTTAATGTGGGGTCTGGCGACCCTAGGCAGCACAGAGTCAGTCTGGGATGATGCCCTGCTTCGTCTCCTCGGGTAAAAAAGAACAGCTCCTACGCCCTGACAATCATCATGACATGCACACATCATCAATTACTGGCTTGTTTTTCTCATGTTTTTGCTTCTGTTGGTTTTGTTGTTTCGTGTCGTCACGAGTCGCCGTGTCGTTGTCACACCGCCGCAAAGGGATCGGGCCCTCGCCGCCCTGGCCGCCTACACCGAGACCGCGCACCGCACAGTGGAACAGCCAGAAGACCGTTGAGGCGGCCACAATTCTAGACGCGTTTTGAGCTCCAGAGTCGCTAAATGAGACTCGAATCGAACGTGTGACCCCACCAATGGATTCCTCGTTCGAAGAGCAATCCATTGGTGGGGTCACACGTTCGGTTCGAGTCCCATTCAGCGACGCTGGATCTCAAAACGTGTCCGGGATGTTGGCCGCCTCAACGGTCTTCTGACCCACTGTGCACCGCCTGCTGGACTGCGAGGTGCTAGGGCAGCTGCCGCAGCTGTCGCGGCACGGCGGAGGCGGTGCCGCGCCGCCGCGGCGCGCCAGGTGGGGCGGGGCGGGGCGGGGCGGGCACACATTGGGGCGTGGAGCGGCGAGGCGCGGCGTCCTGGACACCTGGTGGGCTGGTGGGCTGTGGGCACTGGCGGAGTCTGCCAGCCAGACTTCGAGGTGGACTGGCCTGCTGGAGCTGCTGGAACTGGGTGGGCAGGAGACAAGGATCATCCAGGGTCCAGGGTGGTGGGTGTATCCTCCGAGCACGCCGCGCCGGCTACGCCACGCCACGCCACGCCACGCCACACCACGCCACGCCACGCCGCGCCACGCCCCACGCCTGCCCATTCAGGAGCGGCCAAATGATCCGATTATGTACTCGTCACAAACTACGAGGGACATTTGAGGATAGGAAAGTCCGAACTTGTGGGGCGGGCTGATGGTCTCCAAGTTAGACCAGTTGGGAACCAAAATTCTAGACGCGTTTTGAGCTCCAGAGTCGCTAAATGGGACTCGAATCGAACGTGTGACCCCACCAATGGATTCCTCGTTTGGAGAGCAATCCATTGGTGGGGTCACACGTTCGATTCGAGTCCCATTTAGCGACTCTGGAGCTCAAAACACGTCTACAATTTTGGCCACCTCCACGGTCTTCTGACTGGCCCACTGTGCGGCGGGGCCCTCGCGCCTCGGGGAAGTCCGCGCGGTCAAGGGGCGGTCTGTGCGAGGGAGAGGGGGTGCCTGTTGCCTCTTCACTACCGTCGTCGTCTGCTCGTCGTCTGCTAGTTCCAACCGCATCCTAAAAATAAAAATAATTGGCTGAGTGCAAAAGAATTTTACCTTAGGCTTGGCCTTTAAACACTCAGTCATCCTTTTTTTTTTCCCTCAAAGCTCCCTCGGAGCATTCGCAGCAGATAGGATCGTGGCCCTCATCTGACTTGCTGCCAACTTCACAGACGGAATTATTTTACAGACTGTAGTGCATTTAGCATGAAACGAAATTGTGCATAATGATGGAGAAATGTCAAATTAGGTTCCATCGAAGTTAATGTATGTTTGAATTATTGAATGATCGAAATTTTAAAAAAAATGGAAAAAGAAAAGACCGTGACATAAAAAACACACGTTGGCAATTGTGACCGGTAAATCCCAAACAAATCGCAGCAATTTTTCATAGAAAATGGGTACAGAAGTTAAGATTCAGATTCGTATTGGTTTCTTCTGGGTCCGTTTCCTGTGTGATGGCGGAAACGTTTGATTGTTAGAAAAATGGACGAAGGGAAGAGATTTTTTGAGGAAGCGAAAAGGTTTATTGTGGAAGCCAAGAAATTGTCTGTAAAGGAAGCATAACATAATGAATACTATGCCTGCGCAGCTGGCACACTCCGTCTTAAAAAGTTCCTTGCCAATGCAATGAAATCAAGCCGCAGGCTTGTACAAATTAAAAGCGAAGCCTTTAAAGTTCTTAACTTTGGCTAGTAAAAATAAAGGAAACTCAGTGTGGTGTGGCTTATTCGTTATTCCCATCCCTGCGACATCAGCGCGGAGATGTTGGTAGTGCCCCATTCATCATGGCTGGTTGGTTGGTAAACATTGGGAGAGGTTAGGTTGCCATAGTGTCGGCTGCACAGAAGGAGCTAGGGAGAAAGTTTTATGTGGTGTTGAATTTAGAAAGTGCGAGGTACTGGTGAGACTTACCAGCTGCACCGTTTACTCATAGTCTTGTCTTCCAAACTAATCAAAATGTATTTCCACTTGCTTAAATTTCAATTTTATGCTATGACTGTTATGATACTTGTATTTGGTTGCCTGATGAATACCATTGAGAAAAGATTACCTACATTCATTAGTCAGTCCTTTCGATTTGGCAAGTATTCATATGAGGGGAAGAAATCAAAAATCAAAGTTATTGAGGTTCCAAAACGGTATGGTACACTTCATTTTGTAGCATTTGCATATCACTAAAATAAGTATCAGTGAACTTTAGCTTTATTATTTATATATTTTTACAGATGGTTTTCCCATTTTTACGTCTTTGCTGCTGTATATTCAACCATCTGTCTCCTCACAGCTATGAAGGTCTATTTTCTTGATGGGAAAGCTCCACCGCAAGTAATACAACTGTTCAATGTTCTGGCTACCACACAACGGTCTTTCACAGGTCAATATTTGGACCATCTTTTGTGCTCTCAATGTATTTTTACAGTAATAATCAATTTTTTTCCCTGCAGTATCATCCATTGCTACTTTAATAGCTCTAGTGCTTATGACTGCCCAGTGTGTGCGGCGATTCTATGAGACATGGTTTGTCAGCATATTTTCGGATGCCAAAATGAATTTTTCTCACTACATTGTGGGATTTTCTCACTACTTTGGAGCCATCTCTGCTATATTAGTGGAGGCCCCTGGGTTTACACCTCACACAGGTACTGTTAATCCCTCCAGTACAGGCTGAATGTCATGCACAGCACCAGTGTCTGGAACCACACTTGCTTGTTGACAGGTGTCAGTAATCTTGTGCTCCGGCTCAATCTTTCTGAGCTCCATCTTTACCATTTGGTGGCTGTGCTGCTGTTCATGTGGGCATTCATTCACCAGTATCGGGCTGCTACTATTTTAGCTGATTTGCGCAGAGATAAATCAGGTAAATTTGATTCTTGGGTGACTTATAAGAGTAGTTTTAAGATCAATCTAAAATAGAATTTTGATTATTTTTTTTCGTTCATCTTATAAAATTCAAACTTGTAGGTCAAGTGGTCAATCACGAGTACAGACTACCTGAGGGAGATTTGTTCCAATTTGTTTCATCCCCTCACATGCTATGTGAAGTGATTATTTACCTATGCCTTATGGTCATTTTGTGGGGGAGCACAGTGTTCCCCGCAGTGGCATTATGGGTTGTGAGCAATCAGGTACAAGTTACCAATCCATTATTTATTTTGTCCTTGAATTAAATTTCATTCTGTATCATAGGATAATAATTCTATTGATTGCAGGTTGAGAATGCATTTCTAACACATTGGTGGTATCAAGAGAAATTTAAAGAATATCCAAAGATGAGAAAAGCAATAATCCCATTTATATTATGATCTATATAATATAGCGGCAATTTTGTAGTTGTGCCTTGGTTGAAACTGTAATTTTTTTTTATGCTTATTTTGTTCTCTAGCTTTTTATTTTTTTTTTATTTTTTACTTTTATAAATTAGCTAATGTGATAGTAAAAAAAGGTCAAAGCACTTGTTAAAAGTTTATCAAATGTTGCACCTTGCATCAGTTGCAGGAAGTAAAACATTAACAACAAGGGAAGTGGTTTATCACAATCACACAAAGTGCAAAGATAATGTTAACACTCCTCCAAAAATATTGGGAAAGGAAAACATACTTAATTAAACAACCAACAACATTACAAAATTTAAAACTAAGCTCATACACAGATTGCACATTTCCTTGGTGGGGGCATCATTAGCAAAATTTTCAGATTTTCTTCTTTATCCTTGGAACTGCTGCAGATGCATAGGGATTTCATTTCATTGACTACTTAAACAGGAAGCTGGAAAAAAAATAAAAATTAAAAAAATTACATTAAGTGTCTTTGACTGTCCAATTTTAATCATTCATTATCACTTACCTATACGGATATCCATGTGCCTTGCCACGGAATATGGACAAAATACTGCTAAAGAAAACAACAAAAAGAGCAAGACCCACAATAACTACAATGCGCCTTTTCTTGACATCTCCTCTTCGAGCAGCACCTTCCGTAATTAGAATCATTCCAAGAGAGACAGCTGCATTAAGGAAAAAGATAATGTAAGTTTCTAGAACAAACTGTCCCTGAGAAGAACCATGAATGTAGGCAACACCGCCTGATGGCGTCTTGTGGACAAATGGAGGAGTTCGGATGTGGTTCCACATCTGGCCTGAGACCATGGCAAAGCAAAACACCTGAAAACAAAATTAAGGAATGAAATAAGATAAAAATAATTTCCAAATTGTTAGGACGAAAAGAAGGATGAACTACGAACCGAAGCCATAAGGGCCCATCCAGTCTTGTTGTACAAGAAGTCGAGGTTGTTCCGGCGGACATACAGGAAAGTGGCAACAAGCACCAGCAATAATATGCAAGCCATTGTACCAGAGTAATTGGGAGGACGGAAAATGCGAATCTGAAACAAGAGATTAGAGTTAAATAATTACAGGCTTTAAGTAACAGTAAGATTTAGAAATTTCACCCCTGAAACAGCAAAATTCATCTTACAGCAACGTCAGTTCTCTCAGAAATCCATTTGCCAATGGCATCTGCACTGAATCCAACTCTCTGTATATCAAGGGTGTCTGCTGCCTTGGGCTTCCCTTTGGCAGGGAAGTGAATGAACACAGGAGCAGTGTTCAATCGCATCTGAGAGAGAAAGAATATTTATTGGGTAGTAATAAAAACAGTTAGAAATATGTGTCAGTACCACATAATTCTAGGGTATACTTTACCATCTGAAATATGTCGGAACCTTCGTCAAAGTCAATCATAGCAAAGAACAAACGGCTTGAAGACATGTGCGCATACCGGAATGATGTTGCCAGGATTTGAAACTCATCATGAGCATGTCTGAAAAAGAAGGACGAAGATTTACAGAATTGCTTCAAAAAGCATAAACATGACTCCCTGCAGTGGAGAGGCATACCTGCAAATTGAGCACTGCCGCTGAGGGGCTAACGCAGTAAACATGACCACCATTGAATAGTTCCGAGGGGTCGCTTTAATAAAATCCCTAAATTTGTTGCCATTAAAGCGCATTAACGCCCGTTTGCTTGACATGTCCAACAATTGCTGCACCTTCTCATTGAGAGATGTCTGACTAGTCTGAAAGTAAAAGAGGGGTGAAGGTTTGATCAAGTTAAATGAGCCAACTGGAAACCCATGAATGAGCATATGAGTCTAGACGATCTCTACATTCCTTCATGAAAGGAAAATTTTAAACGATAACATATAGTCGGTGTCGTCTATAACCCTAAAAACCGGTAAAAACGGTGTTAGAGAATGGTTTTACAACAGTTGGCTCACCTCTTTCCGACTTCGCTGTCCATCTGAGTGCTGTATAAGAACTATACCGTAAATTAAGACCAATATAAACCCTAAAACCCTCATTTTTCCTTAAAAATACAGAAGTTCTTGATGATGTCAATAGAAGTACGTGGATTTGGAGACGAAATCCACTTGTCTTTTTTTTGGTTGTTCAACCAACATAACAAACTGCACATCCAAATTCCAATCGCAGTGTTCATTATTCTAGTTTGGTAAGACTTGTACCAGGCAATCAAAACTAATACCTTGATTTATCGCCGAATTTCCAAGTACTTTTAAAGAAGGATTCCATTCCAACACAACTGTTAAGACCTGTATAAGTAATATTTTTTCCACAGTTAGCGACCCTGTAGTTGACTGTCGTCTGCTGGCCAACTGGCGCGGAGACCTTTGGCTTTGATCAACATGTAGGCCACCCCTCTTCCAAATTCATGTATTGCCGTTTGCAACGATTTGCGGAGGAACTACTTTCAGATTTTTCTTTTTCAGATCTGTAAAATTGTCTTTACTCATCGCAATCGAAAGACAATATCTGTGTTTAGTGTGTGTTTGGTTAAATCCAAAATTTCCTAACCTTTTGTGTACAATATAGTTTACAAAACTTTGTATGGTAATGAAATATTTTATGTTTGGATTCCAAATTATCTGAAATTTTCTTCATATACACTTTGCTAACATCTGTGCTTTCAGGTAGAAATATGGTACTGCAAAAATGGAACTAAACAAAGAAGAAGTACCGGTTAAAATTTTTATCCGAGATATCTGGCACTTGCAACCGCATGACATGGAACCAAATTATTATCGCTTTTACGATAGATACATTCGTAAAGTCGATATAATGGGTACTGTAACAGAAGTACGGAAAATTGGTGACAATCATATTTACAGAGGTCAGCCACTAAAATTTTCATAACATTTCTTTTGAACAAAGTATTTGAATATATGTGCAATTAGCATTGTAATATCTTTCCTGTGTTCCCCTTTAGTTGATGATGGCACAGGCACAATTCTGTGTTGCTTCAATCACAGTAATGTAAGGCATTTGAATGACCTACATGAAATTGAGCAGCTGCAAGAATCTATCGCTGAGATGAACTTTGGAAATGTGACGGCAGAAGGGGTAGTAAGTAGAACCTTCTTAAAAGTGAAAAATTTTTAAGGCTCTCAAACTATCTTTCTTTTTTTTTTAACTGCCAAAATTTACCCTTATTTTTTCAGGCAATGGAGCACTTACTTGAAGAGGCCTTTCAAGAAAATCAAATGTCATTAAGGCCACTGGAGCAAGGGAATTGTGTACATTTGCAGGGCTTTATCAAAACGTTTCATGATAAACGTGAGGTGACAGCATATAGATTATGTATCCTTTCTGAGGGCTGCAGAAATAGCTTAGTGTCATTAATTTCTTAAAATTTCCTTAACCCTGCATCAGATAAAGTATCTTCACCTGTTCATGAAGTTG
Organism: Stenchaetothrips biformis; assembly: GCA_030522485.1. Classification (NCBI taxonomy): domain Eukaryota; kingdom Metazoa; phylum Arthropoda; class Insecta; order Thysanoptera; family Thripidae; genus Stenchaetothrips; species Stenchaetothrips biformis. The sequence goes on along the minus strand of CM060102.1, from coordinate 4,581,010 downwards.
ACCGTGTTTTTGAGTTGTCAACTCTGTACACCAAATGCTATTCAAAAGATATGCCAGAGAGTTAAATGCTTGAAATCTGTACCTGTGTGCCTTTCTTTATTTTTTTTTTTTTTTTTTTTTTTGTTTTTTTTGTTTTTTTTTGCAGTAGCCTACTTTTTCTTACCTGTAAAAGTTACCATAGAAAATAATACAAGTGTTGACCAATAAATGTGATTGTATATACCCAAACCAAAAGGTGTTTCGAGAGTCGTTTCTAGCCGGGCGTCCTCTAGGTCTAGGTTCCCAGACGCCCCATCAGTGACGCGCACCGTCAGTAGCCCTAGTGGCTGATAGTTCCAAGGCTTGGGCAGGGCTCTATCTAAAGCCCCACCGCGCCCCAGGACACAGTTCACCGCGTAGGGACTGCCACAAGGAAATTCTTTTAAGCTGTCTGGACACTGATTGGCAGGGGCTCACGCATGGCGGCTCGTGTGGTGTCAACATTTTGCCGCATCAAGATTAGAGACTGCGTTTCTCCGCAAGATTTTAGGAGCTCAGAAAATTCCGGTCGGGTTTGGACCTCCGGAGTCTCTAAACAGGACTCGAATCGAACGTGTGACCCCACCAATCGATTGCTCTCCGAACAGGAATATCCATTGGTGGGGTCACACGTTCGGTTCGAGTCCCATTCAGTGGAGCGCAAACCGCGTCTAGAGTTTTGGCCCACTGTGCTTGGCCGCGCCCAAGTCTCCCAACACAGACCATCCGGAGGGGCGTGCTGCACAGGGAAGTCCCACCGGGGTGCGGCTGTGTCGGTGCTTCCCGTCGTCCGGTAGCACACCTCGCGGCCACTCCGCGAACGGGGAGCGCACAGTGGGCCAGAAGACCGTCGAGGCGGCCAAAATTCCAGACGCGTTTTGAGCTCCAGAGTCGCTAAATGGGACTCGGATGGAACGTGCGACCCCTCCGATGGATTGCTCTCCGAACGAGGAATCCGTTGGTGGGGTCACACGTTCGATTCGAGTCCCATTTAGCGACTCTGGAGCTCAAAACGCGTCTACAATTTTGGCCACCTCCACGGTCTTCTGACCCACCGTGGAGCGTCCCCGACCCGAGTGCATCTTGAGTGACAGGGAGATAGGCTACCGCGCTAATACAAGCCTCGGCGCCAGGAGACTGATTCCGAGACCGTCTCTCTCGCACTCATGGGGTGCCGGTGCGAGAGAGACGGAGCGACGGCATCCGACTGCAGCCTCGGCGGCGCCCCCTTGACGCCTCCAACTTTGCCTGCGAGATATTGTCGATAACGAACGGAGATTACCAATCTTTGCGTTCGACTGAATGATGCCGCGCCACTTGGACGGTCCCCGTGGGGTCCACTGTGGGGTCTTCGCGTACTGACGGCCTGAACACCCGGAGGTGCATCTGCTGTGCAACATGGCCCGCGCCTCGCCCAGGTAACGCACAGAGGGCCGTGCCCTTTCCTCTCATTTTGAGCTCATTGTGACAATATCAAGTTGACTTTTCTGTTTTCCTTGGGCGGTGCAGGTGGAGCGGGCAGTTGCTGCTGGCGGCGCTCTGCGTCGCCGTCGTGGCCGCGGGGGTGTCCGGGGCTCGCCCCCGGCCCCCGCACCACGGCGGCCACGTGGCCGCGTCCGGCGACCGGTCATACCGCCTCCCCACGGCGGTCTACCCCACCCACTACGACATCCTCATCACGCCCAGCCTGCCCGGCAAGTCCTTCGAGGGCCACGTTGACATCCACATGACGGTGAGTCGAGGGGTGAATCACTGGTGCACTCATGTGTACCACTTGGCCCGTACGCAGTGTACTCACAAGTTTAAATAGGGCAAAATTTGCTTATTGTTTGCACGATGTGGCGTTGTATGTCGTCTGCAACGCTATATAAAGCTCAAAAACGTTTGAAAATGAAACGTTTAAAAACGAATGTGACACCCTAATTTCACGGCCGTGTCACGTTCAAACGAACGTGACCTCGTAATTCAAACGATCGTGACAAAATTCACATTCTAACGAATATGACGTCACATTCATTGAATAACAGTGATCGCACAGCCCCATCGCCGTCCGTCCGCAGGCAACCGAGACCACCAGCAAGCTGGTGATGCATGCCGACGGGCTGGACTTCACCAAGTGCACCTTGAGCGGCGTCGAGCTCGGCCAGCCACAGCCGGACAGCAAGCGGCAGTTCGTCACGTGGGACCTGGACGCCGTCAGCGCGCCCATGCGCTTCGGCGAGAAATACGTGCTGTCCTGCGACTACCGCGGCACCATCCGGGAGGACGACAAGGGCTTCTACATCTCCTCCTACCAGGAGGGCGGCAAGACCAAGTAACGCACCGAGCCGCACAGTGGGCCGCGTTTTGAGCTCCAGAGTCGCTGGAATCGGACACGAACCTAACATGTGACCCCACCAATGGATTGCTCTCCGAACGAGGAATTCATGGGTGGGGTCACACGTTCGGTTCGAGTCCCATTTAGCGACCCTGGAGCTCAAAACGCGTCAAGAGGTTTGGCCGGTGTTCGGGCCCACTGTACGGCGTGGAGAAGGCCGAATCCCTTCTGAACACGCACTGACCGAGCACGATGCTGCAGGCTGCTCGGCGTCACCCAGTTCGAGATGACGTTCGCGCGCCGCGCCTTCCCCGCGTTCGACGAGCCCGGCTTCCGCTCGACCTTCACGCTGTCCATCAAGCACCTCAAGAACCTGCGCGCCGTGTCCAACACCCGGCCGTCGGTCATTTCCGTCACCGAGTGAGTCCGTTCTCGGAGTGCACAGCACAGAGGAACAGTCAGAAGACCGTTGAGGCGGCCAAAATCCCGGACACGTTTTGAGCTCCAGAGTCGCTAAATGGGGACCGATTCGAACGTGTTACTCCACCAACGGATTCCTCTCCAAACGAGCAATCCATTGGTGGGGTCACACGTTCGATTCGGTCCCCATTTAGCGACTCTGGCTGGAGCTCAAAACGCGTCTAGAATTCTGACCGCCTCAACGGTCTTCTGACTGTTCCACTGTGCGGAGCAGCGGCCTGCCGTGTCGTTGGCCTGACGGTTTGCTGTCCCCACCCCCACAGCCTGGTCGGCGGCAGGGTGACGACCACCTTCGAGACGACGCCCCGCATGGCGTGCTACACGCTAGCCTGGCTGCTCTCCGAGATGCCTCACCAGGACGACGCCGACGGCGACTTCCGCACCTTCGCGCCGCCCGCCGTGCTGGACGAGACGGCCACGTCCCAGGACCTCGGCCCCAAGGTGCTGGCCCACATGGGGAGGTACACGGGCATCGCCTACGTGCTGGACAAGATGGACCAGGTCGCCCTGCCCGACTTCAACTTCGGCGCCATGGAGAACTGGGGCATGGTCACCTACAGGTCAGCAACCCCTGCGGCCCGTGCACGGCCCCGTGCCATTTTGAACGTCTTGACCCACTGTGGCTTGGTTTCGAGCCTGGCCGGGTGAGTCCTGCACTCCGACACTGAGTCCTGACTCTGCGCGGCGACAGGGAGGCCATGCTGCTGCAGCGCAACACGTCGAGGACGAGCACGGACCTCACCGTGGCCACCACCATCGCGCACGAGCTGGCGCACCAGTGGTTCGGCAACCTGGTGACGCCGAGCTGGTGGAGCCACGTGTGGCTCAGCGAGGCCTTCGCCCAGCTCTTCTGCTATCTCACGGTGGACCAGCTGCGGCCCGAGTGGAGCGTCATGGACAAGATGGCCCTGATGGAGATGCAGGACGTGTTCTACGACGACGCCTTCACCTCGTCCAGACCCATGAACCACAAGGTCTACAGCCCGGACGAGATCCTCGACAACTTCGGCTCCGTCACATACTCCAAGGGTGAGACTGGCGTCTCCAGGGATAGTCAGCAAACTTAAAAATAATTGAAAAAAAACAAAACAATAAAAACAAAAACGGATTGGTTTTAGGCTCGTCGGTCCTGCGAATGCTGCGGCAGTACATTGGGGATGACACGTTCCGCGCGGGAATCCAGTTGTACTTGCACAAGATGTAAGATGCGAGATTCCTTTTTATTCTTTATTTTCAGTGTTTATAACGGTTTTTTTTTTTTTTAAATAAATTTGGGTGATGTACGGTTGGTGCTGCAGGATGCCAACAGGCAGCGTGCAGCCAGAGGACCTGTGGGACGCCCTGGCCGAGGCCGTGCGGCAGTCCGGCGCGCCGCAGCCTTCAGTGGCCTTGATGACGGTGGCCGCGAACTGGACGGACCTCGCGGGCTATCCCGTCGTGGGCGTGAGCCTGGGCGCCGACGGCCATGTGTCGTTCAAGCAGGTAAAAAACCATCCGCTAAACAAATAAAAGATAAAAAAAAATAATTAAAGTTTTGTTGCTTTGCGAGCGCTCACCTGCTCACACGTAATCGGACTCTTTTCCTCTGAGATGGCACGATTATGGCCCAGTGCGAGAGGTGCTTTAGATTATGGTTATCAGTTTTAAGAAAAATCTCGTACTTCACTTGATGCAACGCATGACGCAAAGCACAATCGGCAGATAGCAACTAGTAAAAGTTCCAAAGCAGCCTTTTTTCGTTTTTTTCCTTTTTTTTAAATTAAGATTTTTTTTATTTTTTTTTATTATTATTTTTTTTTAGGGTCAATTTTTTTAAATTTTTTTTTGTATTTCTATGATTTTTGCAGAAGCGATTTTACATGGTGAAGGACGCGCACAGCGACAACCTGTGGCAGGTGCCCTTGGTGTGGAGGACCGCCGGCAGTGCTGCCAGACACAGCTTCCTCCTCGGGTTGGAGAACGACACGGACTCGTCCGCGGTGCCGGCGGACACCAAGTGGATCCTCGCCAACGTGGACCAAATGGGTACGCCGCTCTCACCAACAAAAACAAAACAAAGAACGGGCTGCTCCCGCAGCACAGTGGGCGAGAAGACCGTTGAGGCGGACAAAGTCCGGACGCGTTTTGAGCTCCAGAGTCGCTAAATGGGACTCGAATCGAACGTGTGACCCCACCGATAGATTGCTCTTGAAACGAGGAGCCCATTGGTGAGGACACACGTTCTATTCGAGTCCCATTTAGCGACTCTGGAGCTCAAAACGCGTCTAGAATTTTGGCCGCCTCAACGGTCTTCTGACCCACTGTGCGCAGGCTACTTCCGCGTCAACTACGACGACTCCAACTGGGCGGCGCTGACGGCCGCGCTGCAGGACTCCGTGGACGCCTTCTCCGTGGCCGAGAGGGCCATGCTGGTGGACGACGCCTTCAGCCTGGCGCGCGCCGGCCAGCTGGACTACCAGGTGCCGTTCCGCCTCGCCGAGTACCTGGCCAAGGAGCAGCGCTACGCGCCCTGGGCCGCCTTCGCGCGCCACGTCGACTACCTGTCCGCGTTCTTCAGGGCGGGGCCCGCCGAGGACAAGGCCGCCTTCAACGTGAGTGCCTGTCCGCGGCTACCTGGGGGTCGAGGGGGCCCTCGGGGGCGTGGAGGGCCCTCCTGGTCTGTCTTCCAATGCTTCCAATCCGCCGTCTTGCCCTGCTCCAGAACTGGGTCCAGGACTTGGTGCGCGCGCGGTTCGAGGTCCTGGAACTCACCTCCCAGCCCACCGACACCTTCGACGACAAGCTGACCCGGGCGGTGGTGGCGCGCCTCGCCACCGAGGCCGAGTCCCAGGTGGCCGTCACCGAAGCGCGTTTGAAGTACTTGTACTGGCAGTCGGGAACCTGGTGAGTGCCGGATCGCAAGTTCACCAACCCGCACGCCGCACAGTGGGTCAAGACGGTCAATATCGGAAAAAAAAAAAAAAAAAAAAAAAACGCAAAAGTTCGGACCCGACCGAAACCTGAGGTGGTTAGATTCGGATTCCCCATGAAATTTTGAGTCAGAATCGTCAAAAATCGCCGCGACTTTTTCAAAACTCGTTTTCCGCTCTTAAATAATTTTTTTCCGGTTTCGACCGTTTTGACCCACGGTGCGCCGGAAATGCAATGCACGAACAAGGCGGTTTCCCGCGCAGGGAACCCGACACGCTGCGGCTGGCGCTCTGCCAGCAGCTCAAGGACACCGACAGCTCGATGAACCCCCCCGACGCCACGTTCAACGACCTGCTGCAGCGGCTGGAGTCATCGGGCGACGAGGCCGAGAGGGAGGACTACACCTACGCGCTGGGCTGCGCGCCGCAGACGGAAACATACCCCCTGAAGCAGAAGTAAGCCCGGATGCACTCCTAGAACATGCCGCGTGTTTGTTGAAGCGAACGGTTCGCTCGATAAAGCCGCTGCTCCTGCCTCCTGCCCAGGCTGCTGGACGCCATGTTCGACACGAGTACCGGCATCCAAGTGAGGGAGTATACCGCGCTCTGGAAGTCGCTGAGCTCCACGGACGAGGGCCTCTCGCTTGCCCTGAAGTACGCCATTATCAACTACTATGCCATCAAGGACTGGTAAGGACGAGCACAAGGGCCGGCGCTCTGTCTCTGTCGTTCCCGAGGCGTCTTGCAGGGCTGCGAGAGAGACAGAGCAACACGAAACGATTCGCTTGTGAGTTAGTCGTCGGTGGTGGTACCTGGTGCTACGCGCAGGTTAGGTTAGGTTAGGTTTCCACAGTGTTGGTACCTGGTGCTCCGCGCAGGTTCTCCGTGGAAACGATGCTGAAAGTCTTCTCCACGCTCGCGGCACGCATCGTCACAGACTTCAACTACAAAAAGGCGAGTGATCCATTGGCCAACAGGCGAGTCTTATTCGAGATAAAGCGACCTCGACGCTAACGGCGAATGTTCTGCGTGCAGCTCGAAGACTTCTGCCAGGTGCAAGGCGGCTGCACGAACTTCCCCCACCTGTTCGATGCGCTAGCAACGGCCAAGAACAACATCGCATGGCGCGACGCGAACTACGGCACGGTCCTGGCGTACCTCAAGCAGACGCCGGCCCCGACTACGCCGCCCCCTCCCCCTCCAGACATGTTCCGCCTTCCCGACAACCTCGTCCCCAGCATCTACGAGGTGATCCTCACCCCCGACGTGGCCGCCAAGACCTTCGAGGGCATCGTCGGGATCAACTTCGCCGCCAAGCAGGCCCTGACCGCCATCGTCCTGCACGCGTCCGGCCTCCACTTCAAGGTGGGTAGCGCGAGGGAACAAAAGGGACTTGTTAACGTTCTTATAATGTCCTCAAGACTTCATTTCGCCAATAAAAAATTATAAGATCCACCCTAGCGAGGAGGCCGTCGACGCCCTCTCCGACTTGGTTGCTAACGCGTCGCCGCCGATCGGTGTGCAGGCGGAGAACGTGACCGTGAGCGAGGACGGCTCCGACCGCCAGATCAACGTCACGGATTTGGAGTGGAATCCAGATGTGGAGCAGGTGACCGTCAACCTGGCGGAAGCCCTGACGTCGGAGAACGTCAGCTACACCCTCAAGATCAAGTACACCGGGGTGCTGCGCGACGACCTGAAGGGCCTGTACCTGGCCGACTTCGGCACGGGGTCAGTGAGCGCCGCACAGTACGTCAGAAGACCGTTGAGGCGGCCAAAACCCGGAAACGTTTTGGGCTCCAGAGTCGCTAAATGGGACTCGAATCGCACCTGTGGCCCTACCAATGGATTGCTCTCTAAACGAGGAATCCATAAGGTGGGGGTCACACGTTCGATTCGAGTCACATTTAGCGACTCTGGAGCTCAAAACGCCGCGTCTAGACTTTTGGCGGTCGACGGTCTTCTGACCCACAGAGCGCCGTGAGGTGCTGCACTCTGTGGGGCGGCTACGGTGGCTGACCTGCGCCTTGTGCCTCAGGACGCTGCTGGGTGCTCAGCTGTACCCCGCGTCCGCCCGCCGTGTCTTCCCGTGCCTGGACGAGCCCAAGTACCGCGCCTCCATGTTCCTGTCGGTGATCCACGGCGCCGACCAGGTGGCCATCTCCAACACGCCCTCGCTGGGCTCCAACCCAGTGTAAGTCCCTTCGGCCTGGCCTGGCGGCGAAATTTGCTTTTTTTTGCACGATTTGGCGTTGTATGTCGTCTAAAACGCTATATAAAGCCTCACACCGTTTAAAAAATGTGAAATTTACGAGTTTTGTGAGGTGTACTCTCCTCTACTCATGTACTCATGTGTCCACCAAAACACTGAGTGATTCAGCCCTCGCTTCGGTCACTCTCGGTTTCCGTCTGCAGGGACTCCAACTCGACGGTCATGGAGTCCTTCGAGCCGACGCCGCTCATCGCGCCGTCCCAGCTGTCCCTCGTGGTGGCGGACGCCGCGCTGCTGGCGCAGACGCCCCGCCTGGACGACAGCTTCGTGACGGTGCACGGCCTGCAGGCCGTCGTGGACAAGGCCGACAAGGGCGACACCGTCGGCACGGTGCAGCAACTCCTGGAAGTGTTCGGCGCCGCGACCCTCACCAACGGCAGTCTGGAGCACGTCAGCGTCGTGGGCCTGAACCGCAGCCTCCACGACGGCGACGCCGGATGGGGGCTCGTCACACTGCGGTGAGCCTGGGGACGCGGTCAAACCGAGGGGTTTCCCTAACCGGCGAAAATCGGTGTGCGCGGGTGGAAAAAGTCATCAAAAAAGTCATTAAAAGTCAAAAAAAGTCAAAAAGTCGCAAAAGTTGCAAAAAGTAACAGAAAAACCACCATAAATTATCAAAAAAGTCTCGAAACAGCCTTTAAAAATGCTTAAAGTCAGTGAACGCTGGTGGGAAAGTAATTTTAAAACTAAAAAAAAAGTCATTAAAAAGTCTAAAAGCAAACAAAGGTCCTGGGCAAAACAGACGCAAAAATGTAAAAAAAGATTATCAAAAAGTTTCAAAAAAGTAAAACAAAAAGCGAGATGGTTTCCCTGTCGGCAGGTCGAGCGGACTGGCCAACCTGGACGGCTCCTCGTCGTCGGGCGAGAGCGAGCAGGCGTGGGTCACGCAGCTGAGTCGCTACGTCTCGCAGCTGTGGTTCGGCAACGTGGTCGGCGTGGCGTGGTGGGACAGCGCGTGGCTGCAGCAAGGCTTCGCCGCCTTCTTCCAGTACGCCGCCGGGCTACCGGTGCAGAGCGGCTGGCAGATGGAGGGGCAGTTCTACACGCGCACCGTGGCCCCCGCCCTCCACGCGAACTCCTTCGTGGGCGCGCGCGCGCTCGGTGCCCGCGTCCTCGGCTCGCAGGACGCCATCGCCGAGGCCCTGGACGCCGCGTCGTCGGGCAAGGGTGAGTTAGGGCGCACAGTGGGTCAGAAGACCGCTAAGGCGACCTAAATTCTAGACGCGTTTTGAGCTCCAGAGTCGCTAAATGGGACTCGAATCGAACGTGTGACCCCACCAATAGATTCCTCGTTTGGGTAGCAATCCATTGGTGGGGGTCACACGATCGACTCAAGTCCCGCAGCGACTCTGGAGTTCGAAACGTGTCCAGAATTTTGACCGGTTGAACGGTCTTCTGACCCACTGTGGGGCGCCCCCTGCCACGGCCTCGGCTCCTTGACGGACTCCGTCTGCGTGCAGGTGCCGCCGTCGTGCAGATGCTGCAGCACGCCCTTGAGCAGGACGGCGCGTTCGCCGCCGGCCTCAGCAACTACTTCGCCACCAAGTGAGGACTCCGTCGGTGTCTGTCACGAGCAAAACAATGACAACCGTGGTAACAATTTCGAATCCTCTTGCCGCCGCCGCAGCCAGTTCGGCGCCGCCGACGAGAACACTCTGTTCGAGGCCATGGATGCTGCCGCGCAGCACTCCAGCAAGAACACGCTGCCGACTTCGGTGGCGCACGCCTTCCGGACCTGGGTGGACGTCGACGGCTACCCCGTGGTCACCGTGATCCGCGACTACGAGAACAAGACCGTCAGCATCGCCCAGGTGCGTGCCCTCCGCGTGGACCGTGGCACAGTGGGTCAAAACGGTCAAAATCGGGAGAAAAAAAAATACACAAAAGTCCGGACCCGACCGGAACCTGAGGTGGTCAAATTCGGATTCCCCATAAAATTTTGAGTCAGAATTGTCAGAAATCGCCGCGACTTTTTCAAAACTCGTTTTCCGTTCTTAAATAATTTTTTTTTCCGATTTCGACCGTTTTGACCCACTATGCGTGGGTAGCGTGTTTTCATAACGGAGTCCGCGTTCCGCAGGAGCGCTTCCTGCTACACAGGGCGTCCGCCGATATGGCCGGCGTGGCCGGCGACTGGTGGGTGCCTGTCACCTTCGCCCTCAAGACCGAGTACCTGGCCATGAAGAACCCGCTCCAGGTGCCCGTCAAGACCTGGCTGGCGCCCCACACCACCCGGGCCGTCCACCTGGACAACGACGACGTCGCCGAGTGGCTGCTCGTCAACGTGGACCGCAGAGGTATGGTGGCGAGGGGTTCCTAGCCGAGCCGGCGAGCGCACACTAAGACGGGACGGCGCTTTGCAGACTTCTACCGGGTCAACTACGACAACCACAACTGGCTGCTCCTCCGGCGCTTCCTCAACCAGTTCCACTCGCTGGTGTCGCCCGTGGCCCGCGCCATGCTGGTGGACGACGCACTGGCGTTGGCGCGGTCCGGCCGCCTGGAGTACACCTACGCCCTCAACCTGGTGGACTACCTGCGCTGGGACGCCGACCTGGCGCCCTGGGAGGCCGCCCGCAGCGGCTTCGACCACCTCGACGCGCAGTTTCTCGAGTCCCCCCACGAGGCCGTGTACAAGGTGCCGCATGAGTGCGACAGAGACAGAGCGACACTCTTAATTTAGAGTGGTTGACGCGAGCTGACACGGCAACCTGTTGCTGCAGGCCTGGCTGCTGCGCCTGCTCAACAACGTCTACCAGGAGACCGGCTTCTACCCCGATAACCGCGACACGCACGTGCAGCGCCTGACGCGCGGCGTGGTCTCGGCCTGGGCCTGCGACGCGGGTAACAAGTACTGCCGCCAGCAAGGCCGCGCCGACTTCGACAAGTGGCAGCAGAACCCCGACAGGTGCGCCGTCTATGCGTGCTGCGCACAGTAGGTCAGAAGACCGTGAAGGTGGCCAAAATCCTGGACGCGTTTAGAGCTCCAGAGTCGCTAAATGGGACTAGAATCGAGCGTGTGACCCCACCAATAGATTCCTCGTTTGGAGAGCAATCCATTGGTGGGGTCACACGTTCGATTCGAGTCCCATTTAGCGAAAAGTGTCCGGGATTTTGTCCGCCTCAGCGGTCTTCTGAGCCACTGCGCTGCGTCTCCCGCGCACCTCCAGCGACGCCCACTCACCCTTTCTCTCTCTGTCGGCAGCGTCGGCCACGACACTCTGGCGGCCGTGGTGTGTGAGGGAGTGCGGGACGCCGCCGCTGTCGTGGACGCCGTGGTGAGCCGGCTGCTGGCCGAGGTCGTGGACTCCAACCGCGCCGCCATCATCCAGGGGCTGGGCTGCGCGCCCAAGGACGCCGCCGGCCGCGTGCTCGACCTCGCCACCACGGCCACGTCGGGGCTGCACGCCAGCGAGGCCGCGCTGCTGTACAAGGCCATGAGCCGGTCCGGGCCGTCCTCCGTCGCCCGCGCGCTCAGCCACTTCAAGAACAACGTGCAGAAGGTGGTGCAGGCGTGAGTATGCCGCGCGAGCTGACGGCCACGGCTAGCGCCTGCTGGAGCGCTTCATGTATCCCTTCGGGGTTAATGGAGGCCTGTAGCGCCTGCGACGCTCAGGGTAGGCCAGCCCGCAAGACGCGCATGTACCTGCCGCGGCACTGCCTACCTGCCGGGCGCGCTGCCCGCCACACCGCACAGTGGGCCAGAAGGCGGCGCAGGCGGACAAAACTCGAGACGCGTTTAGAGCTCCACAGTCGCTACATGGGACTCGAATCGAATGTGTGACCCCACCAATGGATTCCTCGTTTGGAGAGCAAACCATTGGTGGGGTCAACCGTTCGATTCGAGTTCCTTTCTAGGCCAGGCAAGTTAGGCAAAATTTCCTTGAAACCGGTGAAAAATTGCAAACAAAGCATAAGAGGTATCGTTGGAAAGGGCTTGAGCCCTGGAATCTAACGGTTTAAAAATCCACCAAATCCACGTTGGGCGTTTGGAACAGTGTTGAACAGAAGTTGAACATGTAGTACATTTTCGGAACGCGCGTTGATTCCTAACCGTTCCACCGATCGGGATAAGCGACACACCGCTGAACGCGCAACTAAACGCCCTTTCAGCCGATATATAATGTATGTGGTTTACGTTTAGTGAAATGCCTCAAAATCGGCCTCAAACTCAAAAGATGGAACTTTCATTCTGTTGAAAAAGTGTTCAATGACAATTTAGACAGGAAGAAGTGGGAAAACGCGAAAATAGTTCAAAGCGAACGTTGTAGCGCACACGTTTCTCTACGAAATCAATAAAAAGCTTTTTTCTGTACGTGAACTAACAAAGTGGCCACGTGGTCCGGCGCGAAACAATACACGCGCCGAGCGGGGCACTTAGCCGGCCCAGCCGGCCTGTCGCACCGGCGCCAGTAGCTCACTTTGTTCGACCACTGCGACCAAACTAAGGCCTTCAATCACACTCCCTCTACAGGACAGTGGTGTTTGCACCATTCGTTAGTACGATTTTCATAGGGACCTTGAATATTTAACTTAGATAAGAGGCACAGTGGACGCCAAGTTCGCAGAAGTGCCAACAATTCACTAAAACTCGAAAAGAGGGCTCACTTTGGTCGGCCAGTGCGACCAGACGAAGGCCTTCAATCGCACTCCTTCTACAGGATAGTGTTCTTTAGACCATTCCTAAGAAAGCTCTTAGTAGGGAACACTAATATTCAACCTTGATTGGAAGTACAACAGCCACAAAGTTCGCAAAAACTCCAAAAAATGACGAAAACTTGTAAAAGGGACTGATTTTGGTCGACCATTGCGACCAAACAAGGGTACAAATTTATGTTCCCTGTTGCGAGTGGCTAAACAAATACCATAAAACCAACCTCCATTTGAGAAATTACGATTGAACACCTTCATTATGGTCGCAATGGTCGACCAAAATCAGTCCCTTTTACAAGTTTTCGTCATTTTTTGGAGTTTTTGCGAACTTTGTGGCTGTTGTACTTCCAATCAAGGTTGAATATTAGTGTTCCCTACTAAGAGCTTTCTTAGGAATGGTCTAAAGAACACTATCCTGTAGAAGGAGTGCGATTGAAGGCCTTCGTCTGGTCGCACTGGCCGACCAAAGTGAGCCCTCTTTTCGAGTTTTAGTGAATTGTTGGCACTTCTGCGAACTTGGCGTCCACTGTGCCTCTTATCTAAGTTAAATATTCAAGGTCCCTATGAAAATCGTACTAACGAATGGTGCAAACACCACTGTCCTGTAGAGGGAGTGTGATTGAAGGCCTTAGTTTGGTCGCAGTGGTCGAACAAAGTGAGCTACTGGCGCCGGTGCGACAGGCCGGCTGGGACAGGCCGCCTGGGCCGGCTAAGTGCCCCGCTCGGCGCGTGTATTGTTTCGCGCCGGACCACGTGGCCACTTTGTTAGTTCACGTACAGAAAAAAGCTTTTTATTGATTTCGTAGAGAAACGTGTGCGCTACAACGTTCGCTTTGAACTATTTTCGCGTTTTCCCACTTCTTCCTGTCTAAATTGTCATTGAACACTTTTTCAACAGAATGAAAGTTCCATCTTTTGAGTTTGAGGCCGATTTTGAGGCATTTCACTAAACGTAAACCACATACATTATATATCGGCTGAAAGGGCGTTTAGTTGCGCGTTCAGCGGTGTGTCGCTTATCCCGATCGGTGGAACGGTTAGGAATCAACGCGCGTTCCGAAAATGTACTACATGTTCAACTTCTGTTCAACACTGTTCCAAACGCCCAACGTGGATTTGGTGGATTTTTAAACCGTTGGATTCCAGGGCTCAAGCCCTTTCCAACGATACCTCTTATGCTTTGTTTGCAATTTTTTACCGGTCAAAATCTAACTTGCCTGGACTATTCAGCGACTCTGGAGCTCAAAACGCGGCCTGAGTTTCGGCCGCCTCCACGGTCTTCTGGCCCACTGGGCACCGGCCGTGGGACAAAGACTTAACGCTCCCTTTGTTGTCAGGCACGATCGGGGGGCTGCTTTCGACATCTTCGCCACCCTGGCGAACCGCGCCACCACCAAGGAGCAAGTCGACATGGTGAGTCCTCAGACTCGCTCCCGCCTTATCCCTCGTCAAGCCTGGACTGACGATCTGTCCTTCCTTGTCACGCGCAGCTCAAGGCGGTGGTCAGCGCCCTAGGCTCCACGGCGCGCCTGCAGAGCCACGTCAGCCTGGCCGAGGACAACGTGCGGTGGCACGCCGACAAGCTCGACGCCGTGGCGGACATCTTGAACGCGCTGGCGCCCACCACGACCGTCGCGCCGCCGACCACCAGCACGCCGACCACCAGCGCGCCGCCCACCAGCGCGCCGCCCACCAGCGCGCCGCCCCCCACCGCCGGAACCACCGAGCCCAACAAGCCCACTTCGAAGCCCAACGGGGCGGCCGGGCTCCTGTCCAGCGGGGTCCTGCTCGTGGCAGCACTCCTTGCAGTCCTCTCAACCCGGCACTGACTGACCACCGCGGCAGATTTGATTTAGTTATGCGCTCTTATAAGAAATACAATCGACATGAAAAGCGGGAGCAAGACAGTCAATTTGATTGTATTCTGGAGCATCGACAAGGGCAGCAGACTGCCTCTGCCGATTTGAGGGGCATTCGTGAATAGGGCAGGAGAGGAGGGGAGACTTAAAATCAGTACGTCTAAATAGAGTAACAATTATATTAGTAAAACACATTAGCTTGCACCTGCACAAGTCAAATTATAAAGAAAGGGTTGCAGACAGAGCTTATTAATTTCGTCACCATTTTAAGCAACAAAGGACAGTAGTATATTACTTTCAGTCCAACTTTCTGTCATAAATCATTGAGATCTTTCAATCAAATAGAACGAAACATAAAGTATGCACCTGCAGTTTCTACAATTGCAGGAAACTGACCATAAAAAACAGAAAAAGAAAAACAACTTTTCATTGAGTAAAAGAGGACCCCTGCTCGTATGAAACCTTCATGTTTTGTAACTGACTCTCCCTTACTGACAACAGACATTAAAGTAAATCACATTCTTGCAAATCCATACATAACTATGTATCACACTTTTACAAGCTAGTACACTGCATAATACAATTGGAAGCATTGACATACACTGTACATGCACATTTGACCCTCTGGAACGCCATTCTTTCATCATGGGATGGCTACTTGATGGAGGAGCCATGAGAGCCATATTCATGTAGACTTTTAATGGAAGTAGACTGAATCCAGATGAAATGAATGAACGGCCCCAAGCACGGTATACACCACATCCAACTCAACTCGACATTATTTTTAAATTATTTGACCTCTTAAAAAAACAGTTTGTAAAGACAATTTATTCATGACAAAAAGACTTGTGAAATAGAAACTTTCAGTCAGGAGTAAGCAACTAGGACACAGAAGAGGCAAAAGATGATAAGACAGGAATGTTTGAAAGGGGGAAAGAAAAATAATAATATAAAACAGGTTGATCAACTTATCACCAGCAATTTAGTGGGCAAACCATTGGATCACTGACAACTATTGATTTTGCCCTTAACATACGACTTACAACAAGAAATGTAACGATACTATTAAAAAATGCAGTTAGGGTACAACATATACCTGAACATACTGGTATTGCAATATCATCAGATCTTTGATTCCAAATTATTAGTCATTCTATCAGATCAGGATGACTGAACTAATGTATTTTGTAATCTAACTTCCATGAGAACTAGGGTTTGCATACCACAAACCAATTTTATTTTTTTTGATAGGTTTAAGTGAGACATGCTGACATGCTGAATAACAACCTGATTTCATGAATTGAAAAGTAGAAATTCTTTAAGACTATTCGGAAGAGGCAATGCAGAAACTGAATGATTTCTGAGATGAAACAAGATAGCATCCCGACAGGCACTCTGAAGACTGACAACTGCAAAAAACAAAAACAAAAAATTTAATTAATATTATGCCAGAAATTAACAAACAAATTGTACAAATACGCCATGAGGAATAAGATATCAAACCTCCATATAGTTGAACAATCCTAACTTGCTTGGTGGTCCCATAGACATCAACAACTGCATGTATGGGTCCTTTCTTGTATGGAATGTCTCTGGTGCAAGGGCCTTGATCTTCGCCATTAATAACAAAATGCATTTCAGCATTGCCGTTTTTTAAAGGTACATAGACAACTCCAATTCTGCTGCCAACATCAGTTGGTAGCATTTCTTTGCCTTTATTTGAGGATGATGGCCTTAGCCAACTCCGTGGAATTGTTCCTCTTGAGGTTTCAACACAGTGACTAGAACCTAAAAACATCTGTACACAGTCTGATTTCAAAGGAGTATCGTCTTCTTCAGAAATATTGTTCATTTGGCAATCAAACCGATAGACATTGTTCTGAGTTTTTGATATACTATAGATCCAAGATTGCCCCATATTTGCTAAATCAGGCACGGCGTATGAAGGGAAGTTACCATCTGGCGTCACTGCACATTTAGGGTCTCGCTGTGTGAGTCCAAGCCTCATATAACCGCTCCAGCCTCTTTCATTTTTCTCGATTTCAAGCAGAAATATTTCACCTGGCATAAGTGGCTTCTCGCTAAACGTCACAGCATTTGCGAAGCTGGCTTTCCTGAAGGCTACGGTGTTGTCTTCCAGCAGAATGATGTTGTTGCCGTGGTGGGGATGGAACCGTGTGGTCACTCTCCTACTTTCGGTCTCAGTCTTCCTTTCCAGCTCAAAGGGTGCGTTGCTTTCCTCCAAATGCATCAGCTGGCTCGACTGCCTCAAAGTTTCCATTTTGAATCCAGGTTAAGCCCCATCCAAGGGGCTAGGCACAGGCACACCACAGGTTGGCAGGGTCGCTGGACCTCGCAGGAGCAACCGTGGGCGACCGAGGCCAACGGATCAGCCTTAAGTTAGGCGAGATATCACATCAAAATTTACTATTCCGGGCTCTTCGGTGGTTGTTATCAGAAATTTTCGGACAAATTCATGCCAGGGACGGTCAGAGCACAGCAGCAAGCAGACTCTAACTTCTATGGGGGAATTTTCTCTTGAAATTGAAACGAAGAAAAACACTCGACATTTGCACAAGATAACCGTTTGAGAAAAGGGAGTTCCCTCAACGTGACACAATTGACAAATCTTCAATTATGAGAGGGACAAACAATAAATGACACAACCTTTGCACACAACAGAACCACGGCCAGCGGCGATCGTCAGATGTTCAGTTGTGTTTTCGAACCGCGCTTGGTTTTTGGTGCCGCCACACGTAAATAACAAAAATGGCGTCGTCTCAAGATGCCTGGTATCTCTCGTTGCTTGGTTTGGCTGAAAACTTCCGTACTTCAAGTCCTCCAGATATTAAGCTGTGCATTCAATGTCTGCAAGCCGTTTTCCACTTCAAGCCACCTCATAGAGTCGAAGCTAGAACCCACCTCCAGCTCGGGAACATACTACTACAGCACACGAAAAACATTGACCTGGCCATTACTCATCTAGAACGAGCGGTAACTATTGTTATTTGATGATTTATCACGATCAAAAGGTTCTTTACTGATTGGTGCCTCAGTTGCTGGTATCAGTTTCTGTATGCTGGAGGCGTTGATGAGTAACTTGTGTTGGACATAACCTGCAAATTGAGTGATTGTATCTATGAGACAAGCGCCCTTGTTTCGACGCCATAGATATGAATGACCGCGGGAGAATCAGTCCAGAAAAAGTGTATGCTTTGCATGGGCAATCTTCTGATTTTCAGATTTCTTAAATTCTGCCTTATCCATTGATGTATTCACGTAATGCAGGGGCCTTGTGAATCAGAAGCCACCTTCATGTTTGTGTTTGCGTATTTTGACAGTTGTCTGAGGTTGTAGTGCTAGTATTTCTAATTGTTTTTTTCTGTTTGTTCGCCAGTGGATTTTGTCGCAGACCATAAATCAATTCGACGATGTCAAATTTGAAGCTGCAAGTGTATTGGCTGGGCTTCATGACCAACAACATCAATCTAATCTTTCTAAGCCTATTTTAAGAAAAGCAATAGAACTATCTCAGCACAGTATTTATTGGCACTGTCGACTGATATTTCAGTTAGCAGTAAGTGTACTTTGTTCATGACTTTTGGTGGAATTATCAATCTTTGATTTGCGGTATGACTCATTTTTCTGTTTTCTTCCCCCTATATTAGCAAATTCATGCAAGTGAGTGTGACTATGAACTTGCAAGTAGTCTTCTTGGCGTTGGTGTGGATTACGCACATATTTCATCTGCTGCATACACTCGTGTTTTATTTCTTCTTAGCAAAGGAATGGTACGTTTCAAATATATTTTCCTGTGGGTCTACTTATATTTTACTTCATGCGACAACCTCTCAATCCAAATTTACATTTGTTTCAGCTTTTGCTAATAGACAAGAAGTTCAATGAAGTTCTACCCTTGCTCAATCAAGCAGGCCACCTAGTAGACAACTGGCAGGGGAACCAGTATCAGAAAGAATACTTAAGAGTATTTTTCCTTGTTTTACAGGTACGTTGAGTGTTTGGCAATCCTAGCCATTGTCCCGCAATAGCTATAAGAAATTTACGTTGTGCTTCACAATGCCGTTGTTTTTCTGTTATTAGGTTTGTCACTATCTCATGGCTGGTCAGGTAAAGAGTGTAAAGCCTTGTTTGAAGCAGCTGCAACAGAGTATCCAGACAATCATGATGCCCACTTGGCCAACAGACGAAGGTATTATTGTCAGTCTGTGTTCCTTATCAAGACAACTTAACTGTAGGGGGGAAAAAAAGATGTGGGCATTATGGAAGTTAATTCAATTTTAAACACAAGTCTTGGCTAGTGTTAAGTTTAATTTTTCTGAAATATCTTATTTTTCAGTGGTTTCAAATGGAAACTCAGGGGAGATGTTCATATGGATGCCCAAACAACACCTTTATGTCTTAGTATACTTGGTCACAGTAATGCATTCTATGCAAGCAGGTTACATGAACAAAGCTCAAGAATACACTGATAAAGCATTAGCACAAATAGAAAAATTGAAAGGTAAGCTGTGTTTAGAACCAGTGTTTTCCCATTTGCTTATTTGCATATTATTTACATATAGCACAATTCTCACATTTTTGAACCTGACTCTTTTCCAGTTCTCGACAACAAACCTATTCTTTCAGTATTTCAATTAATGCTGTTGGAGCATATTGTCATGTGCCGATTAGTTATGGGAAACAAGACACTTGCTCTGCAAGAAATAGCGCAGGCTTGCAATTTGTGTCAGCAGCATCCTCACCTCCTTAAATCGCACCGACCTCAACTACATACCATGCTGGGTCTATATGCTATGAGTATGAACTGCATGGATGCAGCAGAGGTCCAGTTTTCATCCGCTCTTCAATCATCTAAAGAACGAGACTTGCGGACCTTTGCAAATTTAAATCTTGCAATAGTTTATCTTCGTGCTAAGCGGGAGCAAGAGTTTGCAGGACTCCTCGAAAGTATTAACCCTGAAAACCTGCCTACTCATTCACACAGTTTAAGAGCGGCTGCTTATTATGTTCAAGGACTACAGTCATTCTTTCAAGCTCGTTACAATGAAGCCAAGAGATACTTACGGGAAACTTTAAAAATGGCTAATGCAGAAGATCTGAATCGTTTGACTTCTTGTTCCCTCGTTCTTTTGGGCCATATATTTCTATCATTGAACAACTCTAGAGAAAGTATGAACATGGTCACTCCAGCCATGCAATTAGCAAGTAAAATACCTGATGTTCATGTTCAGCTATGGGCGTCAGCAATTCTTAAAGGTGAGGCTGGAGCACCTTGCATTTGTTTATTAAAGCTTGACTTGCAACTTTATTAACATTATATTCTTTTCTAGATCTGTATAGAATATCTGGTGAGGTAAGCAGTGAAAATGGTGCCTACACCATGCACTGCAACTTCTCCTCAACTCTCCTGAAGGATCACTTTGCATCTTCAAGAATGAGTGAACATAATTTAATTCAATGGACTGATGGTCCTTTTCCTGAGGTTTTCAATTCTACACCATCAGCATCAACATCAACAGGACTCATGTAGAGCAGAAACAAGTCAAACCATGGAGCACTGTGCTGGTCACAGCTTTAAATCATAGATCTAAGTGACTTTGTAACATGTCGTGACAATTGGTTCATAACTGTGCTCTTTGATCAACTGTTAAAAATCAAATGTTATTTCATGATGAAACTGGAGTATCTTTTGTTGATAAGGGTATGAAAATGGTACAACAATTAATTTATAAACATTCTCACTTCTTCTCATTTCTGTCATGATTATAGATTCTTGTTACTACTTTGGCATACTCTACCACCACCACCATCAATTTTTTTCTCTCTTGTTTGGTGTGTGATAAAATTGTCTTTTGTGTAATTTTTAATGAACTTTTTGGTTACAAACCTGTAGGCTTTTGGCCTCTTTTTAGTGGTTTTCTTTTTTTTAATGTTTGGGACAGTTTTTTGTCCTTTTTTGTAGCATGTCCTGTACTTTGCTAGCCTTTTAATGACATTATCAACTTCACATGGAGCAGCGTTGATTTTTATTCTTTTTATGTTGTGACTTGTTTTGCAAGCTTTTGTTCGTAAATAGCACAGTTCTCATAATAAATGGTAGCTTGTACTTAATTAGCTGTGTTTTTATATTTAGAGTTTGTGACAATGAATTTTCCATGTGTCAATTTGATAGGAGTCAGGACCTCCAATTCAGAAGAACCATCACTCCAGCTCTCATTTGTCATTTACCATACCTACCGTAGCTTAGCTTTGTCTCTTGCCCAAGAAACAAATCAAACTATGTTTAAAATCATCATTATTCTTAACACTATGGAATCTGAGGGTCCTGCAAAAACCGTTGCTTTGAAGTTAAGCCCTCGAATTGAAATCTTCTTGACCATTCTTTTGTACGTCATACTGAAGGGTACCTGATATGTAACTGCATAGGGAAGTATTTATTAATATTATTCTATATCCCGTTTTTGGAGGAAAATTTGCTAAATTTTTTGTGTTCTTTTTGTTTTATTGAATTGCAGACAACAAGTGCCCACTTTTGAGTCAGTTTTGTCCTGGGGTATTGAAAGGTATGATGTTGAATATTTAAAGACTGAATTGTACTTTCAATATGGTAGTGATTTTCCAAATTTCTCACTTAACTAGATTAACTGCTAATTTATTATTGCATTTTCAACTCTTATGATGGAATGGTGGAAACCTCCTTCTGTTATGTTCAGGAAAGAAGAGGCTGTGAAGTATGTTGTAGGCAAGCATTTGCATTGATTTAATTTACAATTGTGCCATAAGAATACTCCAAAGTTAAGGAAATAAATGCTCATTCTCAAAATGGTACTGTTGTAGTGAGTGCTTAGTGCATTAAGTCTTTGCTTCGTAGTGCACACAAGTTCCATGTTTGCTGCTTCTCTTGCCTCTCTTAATTACTGTTACTGGGGACCAATTTGTTGCTTTATTTGGTCAGAACGTATTCTTTTGGTTGCTCAGTTACATGGTTATTAAATCTTTGTGTACAATTTTCACCCCAGAACAAAAATTAATTTAGTGTATGTAGTTTAAATCTACATTGTTACTGTTGACATATCTTAAAGTGTTGCACAGGGAATGAGATTTCCAAACAGTAGCCCTGATCTTAAGCGTTCAACTTTTCCTAAGGAACACGTCTATATTAAAACTGTCTTTTTGAAAAATAGAACAAATGAAGTTGGTTACCATTGTTATGTAATAGTACTGCAGTTATATTTGTTGATTGAATAGTACTGGCATTTATCAGTGTTACACTGTGCATAACTGTGATGTAACAGACATAAGGCATTATGTAATTTAGGTAACAAGGTTCTGAGTGTGTACTTTAAGACACCAATGAGCAATAATTCTGTGTATGATTTGCTACATTGGCATGTTTGTTTTAGATTTAGACTTTTGACTGTACAGTACATACAGAGATATTGTAAATAAAAGAAGATCATATATTGTATACTAAAGACAAATGCCAGCCGTTCAGTACTCTTTCTCTTCCTCCTTCCTTCATGTGGATCAATGCCTGGGAATCATCAAATTAGAAATAAACTAACGCAGGCTAGAGTGGTGTTGTATAATTTTTATAAAGTAGATTTTATATACACTAGGCAAAAGTCGGCCTTCAAAACTCAAGTTGATTTGGAGGTGAAATATAAAGAACAGATCTTGAAGCTTCATATTTAACAGTCAACTATCACATTTCAGATGATAAACGCTATGAAATATCAATATCATAAGTAAAATGTTCGAAAGAACAAAATTAAGGATTTGTGAAGAGATCCATGTCACTTATGATGAAGAGATAACAGGCCTCCTGCCAAATATACCCGAACAGCGTTTTAACAGAGGAAAGGGAAAACAACAGGGCCAGTGACATACACATGAACAATGCTGAATACATGTAAACAAAATAATTTCATTTATCCAAAAGAGATGGTAGTTGGTTTGTGGTATCAAGCTTGATACTTGATAGTGTGCTTCTATCCAAAAACCCTCAAATCGTTCTTAGAGGAGGTTGCACACATGTCTTTACATTGGCCTAATACTTCAAGCAAAAAGAGACTACGTTACCTAGGAAAAACTGAAGCCTGCTCTATGCAAATTTTGGTTGTAGTTGAACATAGACCTTTCCACAAAGTGGAGAAATTTGAGATGCAGGCTTGCAGATTGCAGCCGTGCACTGTGTTGTAATCACCCATACATAGTATGGGAGTTAACATCAAAGCAAAAAACGACCGCTAAAACACATATAGCGGCACCGAGTCAAATGATGCTACTTCCACCAAATATGTACAATCAAGAGAGGCTGGGAAAAAGATCCTTAAATCCAAACCCACAAAAGGCCTAAGACAACACCCATATATTGAATTCTAGTATTTCATACAATTAGGCATATAATAAAAGAAATTCGAAGTAATGGGAAACACATCCTATTACCGTCACATAAACCCCAATATCACGTACAAGAAATGAATCATTTAAAACAGGAATACACAAGTATAATAGCATGAAACATTTAAAAAAAAAAAATCTCAAACTAAAACATTTCAACATAACATTGTTAAACTTTGGTTTAATTCTTCTATTCCTGATCAGGCTTTGTTAAAATATATCAACATTTTCTGCTGACATAGGGAAGAATCGTCACTTAAATAAGCACCATAAACAGAATAATCGTTGAAGAGCAGTTAGACCAACAGAATTAATCTCATAGATGTGACCAACCAAACAAAGTGTTAGAGTAAATGGTAAGAGCAGGTCTACTTGAAACAATAATTTTCAAAATAGAAATCAACAAACATTGAGCACACAAAAGAGCCAATTTTGTTACATCGAGAAACAAGTTTTCCACATGGAAATAAACCTTCTAAAAATGAAGTACACAAACAGATCTTAAGTGGGCTATGCTCATCCTACATATGCCACAGTGACCCCGGCACACATAAATAACATTGACAAAACAACACATAAAACAAATAAATATTGAACCATCTTTAACCAGCTTAAAAAAAAAAAAAACTCCTTTCTAAGAGAGAAAGAAGAAAAACGTTAAAAAGGAACCGAAGGCAAGAGAAATGCTACAATTGGATCAAGCACAAACCAATAGTAGCGGTACTAAGTCAGGTGACTGTGAAGATCACAACCAATTACATAGAAGGAACCAAAGCAGAAACCTTGCCACTCCTCTCCAAAAAATTGTAAATTTGTTCTATAAAACAGGCTATCAAGTTCTTTCAAACAAAATTCATAACAAGCGTCTAACAAATACTTAAACAACTCAATGGTCTAAGATTTTGACAAAAAATTAATCACACACATCCTTAACTAGTATTGTAGCCCATCTAACAAGATTTTCTACAGAAGTCAACCATTTGCAGGCGTGCAGAACACATTCGTGAGTTTCAATGGATACTATTGATGTGATTAAATTACATCCAATACAATTAATCTAATATTTCTTCTTTAAACAAAAGTTGTAAAAAAATGGAAGCGGTTTAAACATGACTTTCCAGTTTTATAATATAAATGTAAGATTCCCAAAACAGCTAGAGAGAATGCTGAGAGTTATTCACAAATATCATCGAATTGTTCAAAAAGTGAGATTAACTACTAAGTATAACTTCACCACAAAAACAAATAAAAATTGAGCCATTGCAAGGTGGAGCAAACAGGTTAAGTGGTGCACAATGTGAGGTACAAAACATTTTAGTAATGCAGTTTATTCAACAAACCAGTTTTGTAGAGGATTTGTCAAGAGTATGTATGAGTAGTCCAAAATGTTTCAGGCTGAACTAACCTAACACAGACAAAGTTCTCATTTAAATCAAGACTACTTCCAAGATGTTTCAAACAGAGCAAAAAAAATTAAAAAAATAAAAAATAATTCAAAAACCTTACAGGATAATGGATGGTCTTGCACGCTGCATGCCATGATAAAATAACAACATAACATTTTTATTTAAATACAACAATTTGCTAAACGAAGTCACTGGTTTTAAATGACATTTAGTACAGTCTTCCAAACACTTCCAGCCAGATAAACTTAGTCTATTGGCTCTTATCAGTAACAGATGAAATTAGCAAAGTTCTAATATTTGCTATATAATTGAAGTAGCCTTGAATTAAACCATATTATAACACCAGATGCATTCTGCAGATCTGCCACAACACTACGACAGTCACAGATACGTGCTTTGTTGCATAAGGAGAAATCCTACTTTGGAACCATTAAAAAGATGAGATATCAATCATTTCTGGTGTATCTTGTCAAGTGAAAACCTTTGCAAATTAAACATAGCAAGCAGTTATCTGTACTAAACCCAATGTCTACACTGGTCAGAAGTTCAAAATGAATTCTTTTTTTTATTTTTAATGTTTTTGAAGTGGAACATGTATAATGGTTTCATGTTAATACTGTAAACAATCACACATGTCAAGGGGGTTGCTGCGAACGTAATGCAGCTAAATTAGCAGGCTTTAACATTTCTAGTAAATACTGCTGTCTTAGCTCGGGTGGCAAGGAGTCCTTATTGGCCAGCATTCCTGCAAGTTCTTTGGGTAGTGGTAATGGCAATGGTACACCGGCAGCATGGTTTGATGAGGATGAAGACTTCCATGAGCTTGAAGACTGTTGTGAGACTTGTGCTTGGGGGTTCAACATATCAAGCAGGTACTGACGTTGCAGATCTGCGGCCACCGGCCCCTTGGTGCCTGCTGACATAACCTGGCAAAATCAAAAAGAAATAATGCCAACCCCTCACAAACAAACTATACTTGAAGTGAAGAATTCATCTTCATTACCTCTGAGAGGAGGTCAGCAGGTATCATAGAGGAGGCCGAATGGCCGAGCGACCCTCATGTTTTCCAGTTGTTCATACTGTGAGCACTGTGGTGACTGCTGTGACGAGACGAAGGAGAAGAAGCAGTCATGTCCATGAGGTATTGCCTCTGTAACGTCTCTGCCTGACGTTGGAACTCGGCCAAGTTAGC
Organism: Stenchaetothrips biformis; assembly: GCA_030522485.1. Classification (NCBI taxonomy): domain Eukaryota; kingdom Metazoa; phylum Arthropoda; class Insecta; order Thysanoptera; family Thripidae; genus Stenchaetothrips; species Stenchaetothrips biformis. The sequence goes on along the minus strand of CM060102.1, from coordinate 4,555,480 downwards.
GGCTGCTGCTGCCGCCCCTTTACCACTAGCCGCCCCAGCAGCCTGGGCCTGGGCCTGAGCCATAGCAAGCTGGTATTGGTACAGAGTGAATTGCAGCATCTGGGCAGAGAGCTGGTGCTGGTTCAGGCCCCCAACACCACCAATCCCTCGCAGCAGCTGTTGCTGTAAGGCTGCCGCGGCCGCAGCCTGCTGATGACTGCTGTACTTGCTGTTCTCCTGGGCGAGCTTAGACAACGGTGGAGTGCGAGAGGAGCTATTGTTGGAGGGAGGCGTGGGGACATGACGGGAAGGAGGCATAGTTGGCGTAGAAGATTTGGGAGCAGGTGATGGAGTATGAGAAGGAGTGTGGGAGGGAGTATGGGATGGTGTATGATGGCTGTCTGGTTGTGGAGAACCACTGCTGGACTGAGCCAATCTCTGCTCAATTTCCTGTTCCTGTTGGAGAGCTTTGACGAATGCTGTTTTTAGACGGTTTGTGTGCTCTGCTTTCAAAGCTTTTTTCACATTAGTGGTCACGCAGGACTCGCAAATAACCTTCGGATCTTTTCCTGAAATTTTTTAAAATAAAAATTAAGTTTTTTAAACCATAAGGTAAAATGAATAACACAACAGTGAAGTGGTAAAATAGTCTCACCTTTGGAAGAGTTTTTCTCCCATTTCCAAACAGGTGTGAAGTTGGTGCCACACTGAGTACAGCGGAAAGGTTCTGGAGGCACAGGTGTCTTATTGTCCTTCGTAATGAAGTCGACAACATGCTCCAATCCCAATAGATACACAAAGTCTGTATTTGATGGGTTGGGTATGAAATGCATCTCTGGAGGTGGTGGTTTAGGGGGAGGAATCTGGAAGGAAAACATCAATTGGACAGGCAATCTTGGGCAAGCAAGAAAAATCAGGCAGAAATTTTAAGGAACACCTACCTGAAGTAAAGTCTTTTCCAACTGTTTACGAAGAGCAAGTTTAGCTGCAGCTTGTCGCTGAGCAGGAGTTTGGTTGTCCTCTCCACGGCCACGATCCTATCCAAAGAAAAACTTCATTAATCCTCATCGGGAAAATTGACTGCACAGTTGGTTTGGAGTCTACTACCAAAATAGAAGACATTTTCAGTCACACAAGCATGACAAATTATGTGTTAAACTGTGGGCTGAGCATTTAATTGAAAAGAAGGTCGCCTTAAAAAAAAAACATACCTGCTCTTGCGACTGAGCACTGACACTCTTTTCATTTCCAAGCAGCTTGCAGATAATAGATTGATAAACAAATGCACTAACATTTCAGTTAGGCCCTCACATATATAAAGACTGAGTTAATATTACTACCTGTGGTTGAGGGGTTGCAGCAGGCGAGTGGTGGTCCTTGCTGAGACGATCATTGACAGCATAATTGACTCCATGACTGCTTGATCTTCCTAGATTACTGCTTCCTACAATAGAAAGTACTCGGTTAATAAATCTTGTCGGATAAACTTCAACTCGTTTGAACTGGAAAAAAAAAAAAAAGCTCACCCCTAGACATGTTGGTTGGGGTCAGAGTGGTGTTTGGAGGTAGAATAGGAGTTGTTGCAGATCTATTGCTCAGCAAAGGAGGTGGTAGGCTACTGCGAGGGGGTGGCTAAAGAGAGCACAAAGTTTTAAAATTCCATTAGAACATGAGATAAAAAACACGCATAGTAAAATTTATAAATAGAACTTACCACCCCTCTGCTTAGAGGCAAAGGAACATTTGGTGTAGGTTGTTTATGATGATTTCTTCCTAATGAATGAGCTTGAGTCGTATTTAAGTGCGAATGAGAATGCGCAGCAGATGGAACGCGATCAATTGTAGTCCCAGGGATAAGAGTTGAAGAAGTTGGTTTAACCATTCCGGGTAAAACTTTGATGCCTGCTGGAGGTGGTACGGCAGATGGACCAGATGTTTGTGATGATCCAGAGGAAGGGGCAACAGCAATGTTTTCTTTCATTTGCTGAGATTGACGCAATTTTTTAAGAAGAACCAGCTTCATCTCCTCATTTCGCAGCTCCTCTCGAAGTTTGCGAAGCATTCTTTCTCGTTCCTCAACCTCAGCTGGTGAAAGTTCCTGTGGGCCAATGATTACCATATTTGAAGATTAAGCAGGAGTTCATGCCCAATAAAGGGCATAAAAGAAGATTGGCTGCAGGAGGGACTCACCTTAATGGGCAAAAGGGGCGGCATTTCACCTAAATCACTTGAGTCACTCTCATAGCCATTTGTGAACCCATTTAACTTGGGCTCCTCATCTGATAAAACTATCACATCAGGGCTTTCTACATAATTACGTGGCTCCAGCCTTGGGCGTAAGCTACGTCTTGATGATTGGTATTGGCCGTCTACATCCCTCCTTAACAAACTACGACTTGGAGGAGGCTCCATGGTTCCAGGTTCTGATGGAGGTGCGATGGCTGGGGCCGCAGTTGGGGTCACTGAGGCGGTATTTAAGCTAGGTGATGATGTTGCTGATCTTGGTGAGCTTGTAACAGCCTGCACAGTGAGGGGCAAGCCACTGAGTTGCAAAGGTAGTGATAGTGGCAATGGAACAACCACTGGAGCATTGCTTCGAGATTCCCCAGAAGGCTTTGACAAGTCGAGAGTGCCATCACTAAAGTTGTCTCGTCGTGGTGGACGACTACTGGACAGAAAGGGGCAAGCATGATTAATTAAGATAAAAATGAATTTTAAAGCAAGCAGATTTTAGCCGCAATACACACCTTGCACTAAGGTCTATGACTGCATCATCATCCACATCCATCTTCTCCATCACAGCAGTGGTGGAGAAGCTGAAGAAGTCTAAGGGCCTCTACAACAATAAAAACAATGTGATTTAATAAAAAAAAAAGGAAGACTGGTTAATTTGAGTGAAAAGAACGAACGACTGTCCTGACTTCGTGTCTATCCCTGATTTCATATTATGAAGTTGCATTTACATGACGCATGAACACAAGGGGTAAATAAGTGACATAATCTCAAGTTAAAGGGGGAGCTAAAAAAGACAAAAATGAAACAGAAGCAATTTGACTTGGGCAAAGGAGCTCAAATCACTGATAAGACTCTCAATGGAAACTGATAAATGACATGAGAAAAATTAAAATAATTTAATTCCAACAACAACAAAAAGAAACAATTAGGTAAAAATCACCAAAACTAAAAATTTTAAACCACAGTTCATTAGCTTTTGATGACAATCTATGTCGATCCCGTCAAACTTGGAAAATTGGGTTATGTTTTCATGCCACAGTTTACACACAGGTTCCCACAACAACACACATACACACACACAACACCCCCTCGATGGGCGCAGACAGACAATTTGAGACGAAAACGCAACCGCTGGCCAGCCGGTTCGAGCGCACTTGGGCAGGCGGGCTTAAGTTTGACGAGGTTTGGTGAAAACGCGACGTCGGAAAAACATTTGGGCAGCCATGGCGGATAGTCATTAGCAAGTGCCTGGGTGGCTGCTAGGCTGGTGGGCAGCTCGCGACTTGGCGACCACAACGACCCCGCGGCTACGAGGCTAAACCTAATCAAATTCCAAATTCGTGGCCAGAGCCGCGACCTGGCAGCAGCCAGGCAAATCGACAGGGAATCTAATTTCACCTCGCGATGGGAAAGGGGTCTAGGCTGGCAGCCGCGGCGACGGACGGCGGACGGGCAGACCAGACGGCGGTCCAGTTCGGCACTGCGGTCTTTGAACTCGCGCTGCCGCTGCGAGATAGCGGCTCGCGGCCCGGGCCACTCACAAAGCAGGCTCGCGATAGCCGTGAGCAAGTCGGGCAGATCGCGACGCTAAAGCACCTACCAGCAAAGGGCCTAACTCCCCCGGGTTTAGCTTCACCGACCGGCAATGACACCCGCACTGTTGCTGCGGTTGCAGCGGCGCTGCGCCTCGCCTGGGGCAGCGGGGCCTTCGGGAAGGCGCCCAGCGCGGCGTCGCGGCGGCGGTCGCGGCCGCGGCAGTAGCAGCAAGCAGCACTCGCTCGAGTAGGTTGCACGACAATTAATGCCGAGGTACAAGTCGTGAAATTAGACCCGGGAGAGCGTCTGAACCACCAGGCCGACACGAGAAGCGATGCCCGGGTTCGAATCCCCATCAAGCGCCGGCCAAAAGGTCAACTTGGCGGCCGGACGCCCCCGAAAGGTGCTAATTGAACAAGCTTTCCACCGCAGCGGTGTTGATAGGCTTGAGCCTGAGCCCCTTCGGCCTTCGGGCCTTCGCCGTTCATCGGGGGCAGTCACTGATTGCCGTCAAGAAAGCGCCGCCAACGCACACAGAACACGGCCAACGCACATCACACACGCACACTGCAACACAATTGCACTTAAAGTCCGACAATCACCGGAGATCAGCAGGATAACATGACAGTCGAACCCGAGTGACTGTTCAAGGATGAGGAGAGCGCCGTCCGCTTCATGTTGTCACCCGCAGGACTCGTCCGAAAGCCGAGGAAACGAATCCTCGGCGATATCCAGAAAGGAAAGATGCTAACCTGAAGCAGACGACCGAATCACGGGTGAACGGGACACCGCGGACGGACCGCCAAGGTGCCAAACCTCCACTATGCAAAAACACAAATTAGGGCTCCAATATGGCGTAGCCTTATACAAGTAGATGTCCGGTGTTCCTTTTTGGGTCCGTTCCGTCGCTCCGCGCGCCGGCGTCGCGGTGTGCACGCCACGCCACGCCACCACCACCACCGCAACCCCCCTCCACACCGCCCCCATCACACACACACACACACACACACACACACACACACCCAGCCGCGACGGGCTCGCTGACGGCGACGGGGTGCCAGTGCGATAATGATAAGGGGGCAACATCAGATATTTCTTGGCAGAGACCAATTTAATGTCACCGCATCATTGTAGACTCCACCATGACTACACTGTCACCGATTAAGAGCCTCATAGTTCGTTAGTAGTTGGTAGTTTAACGTTGGACTTTGAGGTAGAATGAATCGTCTCTGTGTCATCAACAATGCTGCCCCAATGCCACATACCACTTATAGCATGCATCTTCAAGTAACGCTTCCTCCCCAGTACACTGGTTCCGAAATTTCACAATAAGGGCCAGGGCACAGGGTATCACATGTCACCTAGTCGAGTGTGACGCAATGGCAGGAATTCAACATCACCTCAATTGTAGGAACAGCGTTCCACTTGAGTTTCCTCTTCCTATCAACCCGAGCCTCCTCAAAGTGATGCGCCTCAAAATGCAGCTGAAATTTAAACAAATAAATAAGTACACACAGCATTGTTACTTGTTCAACGTTAAGAGATAAAGTTCATTGAAGCGTACTTCACAAACAGCACTATGCTTGCTCATGGCGACATACGCCGGTAGAATCTCCATCCATTTCTTCATCATTGGATGATTAGAAATTGGCAACTGTCTCATGGCAAGTCCACTGCCATACCTGGTCTTGCATCCAGGTACACAGCACCGGCTGGCACCCATGTCTGGAACACAAGCACAAACGTCCGTCCTAAGACTTTGCCGAGGCGATGGTGCATTTCCATCGATGCACCTCTTGACATACCTGAGGAAAGATACGAAAATAAGCCGGGAGAACACTTGTCCTAAAGTGGCATGATGACACCGCGTTCTCTCAACCCAAACGGAACCTGACACATGCCTCCTGACATCGACACACACTCACACACACACACACACACACACACGCATAAACGCCGCCTAAAAAAACCGAAAACGATAAGTTTTTCTTATTTGCAGAAAGAACTCGACTCCAAATAGGTACACCCGTCGTCTGCTGTTAGATGACGGATTGACGGATCACAGCTTGCCGATTTTCGCTGACGCAAAATTTTCGCAAGACCTCAATGTCTTGCCAAGTATTTCAAAAAATTTCAAAGCAGACCGAAATAAGAAGTTGACAGCAGAACATCTGACAGTTTTTGCTGCTGTCACACACATTGTGGTCGGGGTATCTGGTCAAACTTCGCGGGCTGCTCAGCCAACATAATCGACTTAAAAACTAAACCAAGATAACGGAACCAAAAAAAGTAGGACGAATAATAGAAAAGAATGCAAAATTCAAAAAGGTCCGTTGTTCTTGGTGGTAACTCAATTATTTTTTGACGCGAGCCCTGCTCTAAAGCGTTGCCCCTCCAACCTGCTCCCATCTGCTCCCATTCGCCAGGGTTGGCAGAACCGACGTCCTTCGAGCCGCTTCCGAAAGACACTCGCGTTCTCTCTCGCTCTGGCGAGCATCAAGGCAGTGCGACGGAGGCAGACGGCGGTCTCGGTCGCAGCAGGAGCCTTCACCTTCACTCCCCCCCCCCTCCCTCTTCACTCCACTTCTACTCCCGGCAGTAGAGGTTCAGCAGGTCACCGATTCCGAGGCCCTGTCTTTTCGGTTGCCGTCGCTCAGCAGAGTTGGTTCAAGGTGACTTTTGGTCGCCCGTGACCGTATATACCTTGGGTGGAAAACGACGCATCACGTTCTAGTTGCTTGAGTACCTGCAGACCTGCAGCATCTTCTCCTCCATGTCAGACAGTGCACCGAGTCCAAAGAAAGCAAAGATGGCCAACTCCCTCGCTCAGCTGAAGGCGCTCACCACTGTCGTGGCTGACACCGGCGATTTTGAGGGTATGTCAAGCTTCTTCTTTTGTGGCGTTCGCGATCCGTCAACTCGTATGTTGGATGCGTTGACAAGCTACGCCCCTCTGTCGGCGTCTCGGCCCCCTTGTTAACCTGCTGGCCGGCCCCGACACCTGTTTGATTTTGAATTATCAACCTTTTTGATTTAAAATGTTGTTTGGGGTTTTCATGCGCGAATTCCTGGAGGATTATTCAGTTAGCATTCTTCTTTTTCAGCCAAGTATGTCCTCTAGTGGCTCAGAGCAGTCTGCTTGGCTCCCTTCAAGTCAATTTTGTCGAGTCATATTTGATTATTGCAGTCTGGTTCATCGTCTTGTTTGTTTCAGCCATGAAGAAGTACAAGCCGACAGATGCCACAACAAACCCTTCTCTCATGCTTTCTGCTGCCAACATGCCACAGTACAAGCATCTTATTGCCAAAGCTGTGGAGTATGGAAAGAAAGTTGGCACAACGATGCCTGAGGCTATCGATGCTGCTATGGACAAATTATGTGTTCTGTTCGGCGTTGAGATCTTGAACATCATTCCTGGCCGTGTGTCAACTGAAGTTGATGCTAGGTATGTCATTGTTGACTGAGCTGTGAGTGTAACAGTGTAAGTAGGATCATCAATTTCTTATCTTATGTGTGACTTGCCGTTTCCACAGGCTGTCGTTTGACAAGGAGGCCAGCATTGCCAAGGCTCGCCGAATCATTGAACTGTATGAAGAGCATGGAATTAAGAAGGAGCGTATCTTGATCAAGCTGGCTTCTACATGGGAAGGCATCCAAGCAGCTAGGTAGGTCTTTCTAACAAGGTTCACCATGTGGGCATCATTCTCCATCTGCACTGTAAGTTTTGTGACTGTTCACTCATGTTTCAATTTTTGCTTTTCAGGGAACTGGAGTCCAAGTATGGAATTCACTGCAACTTAACTCTCCTTTTCTCCTTTGCCCAAGCTGTGGCATGCGCTGAAGCTGGAGTGACTCTGATCTCTCCATTTGTGGGCCGCATTCTTGACTGGTTTGTGATAGAATTGTTCAAATTCTTGCTTTATTTCAACTACTTGATTCCTTTCATCCAATGCAGCATTTTTGTTTATCAGGTTTGTTTCAAACACCAACCAAAAGCAGTTTGCTCCTACTGAGGACCCAGGAGTCAAGTCAGTCACAAAGATCTACAACTACTACAAGAAGTTTGGGTACAAGACCGTTGTGATGGGTGCATCTTTCAGAAACACTGGTAAATATGTTAACTATTCCCAATTGCCTAAGTATTTTTTCTCTTCAACCAAGTTTTATCATTAACAAATGTAACTTTCAGGTGAGATTCAGGCTCTGGCTGGCTGCGACCTCCTTACCATTTCTCCCAAACTTCTTGAGGATCTTGAGAACAGCCATGAAGAAATTGCCCCCATGCTCTCTCCTGTGTCTGGTAAGCTTTTGTTTGAATGGACTTCAAACATGCCCAGCTTCAGGCACCTTACCAATATCTTATCTGATTACAGCTCAGAAGTCCGCTCTCCAGAAAGTGAGCATGGATGAGGCAACTTTCCGCTGGGAACTCAATGAAGATCAGATGGCCACTGACAAGCTCAGTGACGGCATCCGCAAATTTGCTGAAGATTGCAGGAAGCTTGAGAAGACAATTTCTGATCTCATTGCCAAGTAATTGTAAACAACTCAAATTTGAATCTTCAAGCTTGGAACCATTCCCTCGTCCTTCTGCATATTTTTCTCTGACCATTAACATGTGTCGGAATTAAATTGAACTACAACAGTGATATCTTCTGTACAAAAAGAAAATTAGGAAAAGCTGGTATTTGTAATGTACTTATAGGGGTTTAGAGTAATGCCATTTTGAAGTACAAAGGTTGTGTGCATTTGTTAGAAATTTGTTAATAGGTTTCCATTTACAGGGTGTAGGAGTAATTCTGTTAACATTCCTTTATAGTACATTGTTTAGGTGTGATATTCTATAATGTGTTATTTGATGCCAGTTTTTTATTTTTTTGTGTTTAACAATTTGACAGTGTATTCGAATCAACTATTTTGAATTGTATTTTTACGCATTTTAATAAATTGATCCTCCAATGTCATCTGGTGGAATGTGGAAATCATTTCTAAGCCCGATTCCGCTCATGATTACTATTTTGCTGGGATCACAGGAGGGGGGCCGTAACTTAACAAATAATATTTTGCACATCTGGTCGTTTCCAGTCTAAAGTTAACAAATATTACCCAGGTCTATACCGTGAAGAACCTAGTCACGTCAATTTTACTCTCACCGTTTTCGAGATATGCTCGAAAATGTGCAAAAAGGTGAAAATATTATTTGTTAAGTTACGGACCCCTGGGCACAGGTAGGACTTTGTTGGTGTAGCATTCAAATTTACAGCCAGGGGTTTACAGGAAGTTAAACTTCCACATACTCCACTGGTAGTTAACCGGATGTCGTATTCCCCGCCACGGCTTGCAACCCTGAAGTGTCACAGCGCCTTTCACCCTGTGGGCGTCAAAAGCCTCGTGTCCGTGTGGGCCCTAGGTGGTTTGTTTTCCTCACGAGAAAGAGTGAGTCGTCCTGGTCTTCTCAGCCCCGCTGCCTTTCGTGGTGTGGGACTGTAGGACCCACCCTGCGCGGGCATGCATGGGTTGGCAGCCCGCGCCGCCCGGCTTTTGTTGACAGTTTTCGACGATGCAGACACAGCGCGCCAGGCAGCTGCACACCCACAACGCCTCCACCGCGTGCAGCCAGCTAGCCAGCCCTCAGAACTCCAGGCTTCAGTCTTTGGTCGCGTGGTTCGGCGTTCAGCTTTGCCGGCTTGCCGTACCTTGGCAGGGCCTAGCCAACTCTCCTTCGTGTCATGGCTGTCATCATGAGTAAGTCTGCCCTGCCCGTGTGCGGTCGAGGACATTGCTAGCACCTGTCGACCGGTCTGAGGACAGCAAGCCCGAGCGTGCCTGCTCCTTCCTCGTACTTGTTCAAGTTCCCTTTCGATGCAGATTCGGTTATGTTAGCTCTACTTTTTTGACATGGAGAACCTACCCTAACCAAGGGTGCGATGCGATGGGGATTCAAGCCTCGGGGCTGAACATAGTGTTTCATTGTGGTCTTTGCTCTGTCTGTCTCCAGAATCTCAAAAGGGACAACAAAGGAAGAAATTAAAAGGGAAGGCGAAGAAAGTCTTTCAGAAGTGTAAGTGGTTTATTGCTTTTGAAGATCTTCGTCATCTGTAATTCTGTGTTTGTTTCTTCGGAACCTTGTATTGGTTTTCCTGTTTCCAGGTGTTGTTGACAAACGTCTTCTCTCTTCTCAACCTGAAAGTGATCGGACCCTTCCAGCTTCATCAGAACATACGAAGACCATTCACCCTGCTGAAGTGAGATCAGAACCAGCTGGTGTAAGTGGGGATTCTGACATGGCTTCCACTCCTGAAGCCAGTTACATTGACCAGCTTCCTGTTGAGCCAGAAAAGAGCTCGAGTGAAGATTTTGACATGACATCAACTCTCCAAGACAGTTGCCATAAACCCGTCAACAAGCCAGCTACCCAAGTGCTGCTTTGTGAGAACCAAACTGAGTCTTCTATTGCCACACCTACAAAGCTAGGTTCGAAGAGCCACCAACAGGATCAAGATCTGTTCAAAATCAAGGGTGTCTCCAAATCTCCCAAGAGAATGAAACAGAAAAGAAAGGTCTGTAGGAAGGAATTTTTCAAGTTCTATTTGAAGAACTCTAACAGTGGCTTTCATCAGGCCTTGAAGAAGTTTCACCACAAGAAGTTGGTTCAGAGTCTTAAACACAGTCCTGCTGGTGGAGTAAAATCTGAACACCGACAGGCTGTGGGCATAAATGATAGCATTCAGAAAAAAGCTCCTCTGAAAATTGTTGTGAAAGGAAGATTGTCTTCATCTGGTGTTGCCCAGTCACTTTGCCCGTCTACCATCAAACCTCCAGTGACCCCTTCAACTCCACTGAAGATGCTCAGCAGGTTAAATGTGCCTATCCACAAATCAACCACTCACAGCGTGGTATCATGCAAAGTTCCTTTGGAATCCTCATTTGAAGCTGCCTCCCCTGATGAAGATGATGGAACATCTCTTAATACAAATGAAAATGAGGTGTCTCAGGCCTCAAAACGAGAGGTTTGTTATATTTTTGCCCTGTTGGACAGAGAAAAAGATGAGACTTTGTTCAAATGTTCTCCTCAGGTGAAAACTTCAAAGATCCTGCAGCAAATTGCGACTGTGATAGATTCAATTTCTGCAGATGAAGACCTCATGATCTCAAAGAAAGTTTATGCGACAGATCACGATGAATGCTTGGAGCGACCTTCTAGGATTGACCAGAGCACATCCCCTATTCCACTTCCCGCTGAGCCAATTGAGGAAGGCAGCCAATTTCCCCCTGCTGCAGAAGATGTGCCAAACCCAAGTGAAGAAGAAAGTTCAGATGACAGTGGAATGCAGTCTGACATTGAAAGAAAGGATAGAATGCTGAATGCAACCGCAAAAGTTATCATATCAAAAGCTCTACTTAGCTTTACATCAGAGCTGAAAGTCCTGACTGATGTCTCCATTCGGCTTTTAGGATGGTGCGCTGGAACTGTGAAAGCTGACCTTGATTCTGATTCCTTTGAGGATGAGTTTGAAGGCTTTTTGTGCCACTGCCATGACAAAGTTAGTATTTTAATTGAGTGTTTGCATGAATTGGACTTGCGTCAAATTCTGAACGTTGATGAAGTTGAAGTGCACCGGTTTTGGCTACTTCATGATGCATTGCGGTGCATGTTGCAAGCTTATAGATATATTCAAAGTTCATCTGCTACAGGCCATTTAAGCCAGAAGTTATTATCCTTGTTGATGACATGTTCTAAAACAGTGTTGCCCAGCGGGAGCATCTCTCTGACGAGGTGGGTGTCTTTGATGACAATGATTAGTGGAATAAGCAGGAAGCTCTGTGAAGCTAGGCTTTTATCCAATGCTTGTTTGTGTTATCAACATTTTGAATCTTTGCGGAAAGGCAGATCATGCCGAGTGTGTGATCTTCAATGCCTTTTTAAAGAAGTATGCAAGACTGAGCCATTGAACTCAAAGCGCGTGAATGGAAAAAGTTCTGCAGCATGTGCAGCTAAGACTGCAGTTGAACAACTTTTCCCAGATTTTGTTTGTTTTTAAGTGAGGTAGAGGGCCTTTCTGAAGAAGAATTCATGACTGCCTTCAAGAAACATTCAGTTGTCAAATTTTCATGTAATCCTCAAAGTGCTCTTTATCCCTGTGATGCACATTTGTCAGGTATTGCATGCAACTGTTTTGCTGTAAGCACAGATTTTGAAGAGGAGAGAACTGTATGTGAAGGTGAAACCATCAATGGTTTTAGCGATGTGCACAACGTCCTGAATGAATCATCTGTCCAACAGATTGTTCCATTGTGTGAGAGAGATGCAGAAGAGGATTCTCCTAATGCTCAGAAATGTTCAGCTGAAGCCGGACAGAATACCGCCCCCAGTTCAAATTCCAAAGTATTGAGTGGCTCGAAGGTCATTGAAGTGTCTCTAGAAAACAGTGAGAGTAGCATTGATTCTGTGGATACCATCCTTTTACAAAACAATGGAAGCAAGTCACAAGAATCTGACCAAGTGGTGTTGTTAAACAAAGGTTCCTCTGAAAGTTCTTCTGAAGATTTTTCTCTCCGCATGCCAGAATCTAGTAACTCTGACCCCCAGAGCAGCACTGCTCTTTGTCATGCAAGTGAAGATGACACTGCTTCTACAGATGATGTGCAGGGACCAAGTTGTAGCATGATTACAAATCCTCCCGAAAGTCCTTTTCATCGTCAGGTTTCACTGGCCAATCTGAAAGGCAGGAATCTGAATGATGATAGTGACTTTGATTTCAGTGTGAGTTTGTCTAGCAATTGTGATATAGATTATTCACATCCCGTCTTCCAAGTTGCTGAATCCAGCATCAAAACTGCACTTTCGGGTAATGAAAGTGATAGTATCTTGTCAGTTGCGGATTCCCAAAGCTCAGCCATGGAACCTTCCCCTGAAGCAGAATTCATGCAAGATCTCAGCGTCGGAAATGACAGTGTATTTAAACCCAGTTCTGGTGTTTACTTGAAAGAACAAACGAGCATTTGCCCACAAATGGGTTTAGATTCTTCATCAATGGATGAGACCCATTCCTCACAAGGAAGTGAAGGTAAAATCTTGTTGACATTTTTTCCGTTTATGATTTTGTTCCAAATTGCATCTAATTTCTAATTCCTCTGTTTAATTGTTCCAGACAAACACTCCCAGAAATTGAGAAGTCCGCCCCCATTCCATGTTGAAACAACTTTGGAAGACACAGATTCATCTGTGGAAAGTGAGCATTCTTGCCTTTTAGCAGCTTCTATTGTTAACTGCCTTAAAAAGGTGTAAAACCTTCCTGAAACTTTTTTCTAATTTTTTTAATTTTTTTTTTTTTGTTATTTTTAGTGCCAGCCTTTGGCAGGGTAGCTCAAGGTATTGTGTCCTCTACCCAAGGGAAAAATGTGGACTTAAAATCTTCAGTACCTCTGGTGTGTAATCCTACAAGTTCTTCTTAATTCAGGAACATCTCAATTAAAAATCAGAAATGTCAGTGTTGTTAATACCAATAATTTCTAATTTCAGATTGACCACAAAGAAAGAGCCAACTCAACTCATACCAAGGAAACTTTCCAGATTCAGAGGATGAAAGAAGATTGCAAAAGAAGAGTCCTTCAAGGTCTGCGGTCATTGGAGGCTACGAGGGTCAGTCCCCCACCAGAAGAAAATGACTTGAACCAAAGAAGCATTTGCACCAGAAGGCAACATTCCTCCAGGGAAACAGGCGAAGAGAGAGGCACTAAGACTGGCAAAACATCAGTTGCTAATCAAAGTACTCCTTGCCAAACTGTTTCAGAAACTGTTTTAGAAATGGGTGTTGTGGATCAGCATGTAGGGCCTGAAGATGCAAGGAATTTTCATTCCAATGAATCAGTAATGAAAAAAAGTGACAAGAAAGTAACATTTAGTGACATTCTTCAGTTTAAAGAGTTTACGGACTCACCATTATTAGGATATGGGCGTTGTAAACGGACACATGTTCAAGAGAGAATTGAATCTCTTTTGACTGAATTGTTTCCCTTAGACACAGGAAACTCAGATGATGGAGGTCCTTCCACAAAATCTAGAAATTTGGAGGAAAATAAAGATGATGTGGCTGATGTTGCACCTGCTGCCGTGGAGAAAGACTCACTGAAATCTAGAAAGCGGAAACTAAGTCTTCAGCGTTCCAAAGTTAATCCTCCGAGTGATCCTCCCAAAGAAAATGATCAAAATCTTAAACGAGCTACAAGGTCTAGTACTTACACTAATGAAGTCTCTGACAAACAAAAGCAAAACTGTATTCTAGATGAAAAGTTTAGGAAAACTTTTGAGAAGAATGAAGGTACTGAGTGTATTGTGGCACGTAAGCCTGATTCAAGACTGAAGAGAACCATGAATGATTTGGAGGAAGATGCAGATGATGAACTTCTAGGCAATAATAAGAAGTGTAAGAATGAAAAGAAACTTCGTACCTTGGAGCCAATGAAATCAGATGATGCTGTGTTGCAAAATAAAATGACTGTTGATGATCCAAAGATCATTAAAAGCTGTCTGAAAAAGACAACCAAGACTCAGGCAGACACTGGTGTCTTGTCAAATATAAACCCATTGCAGATTCATAAAGATAAGTTCGACAAAACCAAATCAGGAAACAAGGATGAGGAAGAATCTCAGGATGTTCCCATGCAAGTCCAGCCGAAACAGGCACCAAAATCAGACTCTGGCAGTGTGTCTGAACAGAAATCTCATCAAACCAGCAGGAAAACAACTCGGCGAATGGTGAAAGAGATGAAGGAAAAGCTCTACAGGGAAGAGCTTAAATCGATGACTGAGCAAACGGAAGTGATTCCTAAATCAAATAATGATGATGATCAAAACGCTGAGAAAGTGAAGTCAAAGAAGGGAAAGAAAGTGTCTATCTCAAACATCTGGATGCCTGGAAATGTTGAAGAGAAGTCTGGTGCAACCAACAAAAAGACAGGGTCAAAGAGGTCTAAGTCAAACCTCATGGAAGATTTTCAACGAAACAACAATTGTGGTCAAGAACACTGCATCAATCGTGACCTCAATGTGTCTGATGCTGACTGGAAAATGTATATTACTGATCTGGGAAAAAAAATGCTTGACAATTAGTATTAAAATGTCCATGTAATTTAAATTGTCTGCATCTCTTTTGAAAGCTGAGGCTATTGCTAAATTGTTCAGCCTGTATCTTGTTTTTGTTCTGGTTAATCAGGGTTTAAGGTGTATTTAAGACTTGTAAAATTTAATTATTTGTGAAGTGCATTTTTTATTTCGTTTTTGTACAATTTCAGTGTTTATTTATTTTAGCTGTATTGTTTACGAGCTGTTGAAAAGTGTTGTCTCTGAGACTGATTTTTACTAATTATTTCTAGAGCTAGACTGTAACAACTTGAGAATTGAAATCTTGTTTTAGTTTGATTACCAATGCTGTCATTAACCGTTTAGGTAGTCAATGGTTGCCGCTGATAAGGCTTTGTTTTTGTTTCCTTTTTTTTTTTTGCGATCAACCAATGAATAAAACATTTTAATCAGTGAATCACAAAGTAAGTGAAATAGATCTCTTCTCGTCCTTTCCGCCAACTACGACTTGCTCTCCTGGCAAACACCTGACATTCGAGATGAACGTGGATCAGATTTGCTGGAATGAGAGAAGCTAACGAACGCGGGTACTACTCTTTGTGCGGACGGCCTGTCATATTTTGCAGTGTACCGGGCGCGAGACGGCATACGATCAAAAGTGTAGCCCGTCTAGTCGAGTAGCGGTAGCCCGCCTGGTGGGTAGGCAGTCCCGTTGAGTCAGCGAGTGTAGCGGGCGGGCCTACCCCGGACTTCGCAGGCGCTGGCCGTGGTCGGCGCGGGGAGTTCGGCCACACATTCGAGTCGAGTCCCATTTAGCGACTCTGGAGCTCAAAACGCGTCGAGAGTTTTGGCCGCCTCAGCGGTATTCTGACCCACTGTGCGGCAAGGGCTGGCAGGCCAAGGGGCTCTCCTCCGGTCCCTTTCAAATTAGTCCCGCTGTGCAGTGCAGCGTCGCGGCCGTCACGGCCGTCTCCCGCAGGGTGCGAGAGAGACCGCCCGGAATCAGCCAGCTGACAGGGGAGACATTTATGAACAACGCCCCGGCAGTCGCCGCCGAGCCGCCGAGCGCGGTGCGTCGCGGCGCCCCATTCCGTCGCCCTGCCGTCTCATTCCGAAGGATCGCTTCATCGCTCTGTCTCTCTCGCACTCATGGGGCGTCCCTAAGGGGTGCGAGAGAGACAGAGCGACGATGCGGTCCTCCGGAATCAGACGGCTGTCTCTGTCGCACTCACGGGGCTCTCCGCCAGGGTGCGAGAGAGACAGCCTGGGTCGGCAGGCTGGAGGACAAGAAGGCCGGCCTCCTTTCTAATTCCGTCAGGGCGCGACTCCCCGGCGAGCAGCGAGCAGCGCGGACACCTGTCGCTTCACTCGCAGCGGAATGTGATTGCCGTCGCACCCCGCCGGCGGGGACGTCACCTCAGAGCGCTGCTGGTTCGTGAGAATAGCAATTCCGATACGAACCGCAATCCGCGGTTAGCCGGCGCGCCGTCACGCCACGCGTTATCGGCCGGGAGGGGCTGACGGCGGGAGGGCGGCGGGGCGAATCATACCGGGAAAGACTGCTGTGTTTGCCGTCGGCAAAGAACCCGGCATTTGCTAAAATTAAAGGATATTTTTTTACCCCGCTGTCATGAACCGCGTGCTGAAGACGCTCCCTGATTTTTTTCTCTCCCTCCCGCCATTCCGCCGCGAGAGCTTCGCCGCCTCTGGTTCCGCTCCGCCGCGGTGGCCGAGTCCGGAGCGCCGCCGACGACTGGTGACTGGTCTCGCCGCGTTTTTCATCAACTTTCCACAATCAGCCGAGAGGCCTGCCCTGCGCGCTCCCCCGCACTTCCAACTTGCTTGACATGTTCGACGCTCGACGCCCCACAGTGGGTCGGAAGACCGTTGAGGCGGCCAAAACTCTAGACGTGTTTTGAGCTCCCCAGGGTCGCTCAATGGGAGTCGAATTGAACGTGTGACCCCACCAATGGATTCCTCGTTTGGAGAACAATCCATTGGTGGGGTCACACGTTCGGTTCGAGTCCCATTTAGCGATTTTGGCCGCCTTGACGGTCCTCTGACCCACTGTGCGCCCCGGCCACGGCGACTTCCGATATTAAAATCGACCTGTCTCTCTCTTGCGCTCATGAGACATTCCCCTGCCCTTGTGAGAGAGACAGCGACGCTGTGCGAAATGTGAGCCTCTCTCTCTCTCTCTCTCTCTCTCTCTCTCTCTCTCTCTCTCTCTCTCTCTCTCTCTCTCTCTCTCTCTCTCTCTCTCTCTCTCTCTCTCTCTCTCAGCCGCTCTCAGCAGCCCGCCTTAGTGCTCCTTAGCGGGATTAGAATGATTAGGCGGCGCGCGCTGAGCCGAGCTAATCCCGAACAATCCCGAACGACGTGGCGCCGAGAGCCGAACGGGCGAACGCGCCACGCCGGCGGCGAATTATAAAATAATATTGCCCGTCTGGCTTGGCGGCGCAGCGTCTTCCATCGCCGAGCCATCTAGTGTGAAGGATTAAAATAAAACGGCGGCCGTGCGGGAATCGAACCGCTGACCTGGGCGGTGCCGGTCCGACACTCTACGCACTGCGCCACCGCGCCGGCGGCAAAAGCGCGACTTTTTCTTAGGGGACGCGGCGGCGCAGATCAGCGCCGGCACTGCCTCGATTAGTTCCAGTAATTGAAACGTAGATAGCGCGCCGAGCCTAGGCTTTAGGCCGCGCCGCCGCGCCTCCTCGCCAAAGCCGTCGTTTGCATACTGTAACTGGAGCAGATCTCGCTGCAGCACGCAAAGAGCGGCACGAGGGGAGGGGGGGGGCAGTGGTCACTGGCCGCGCCACCGCACAGTGGGCCAGACGACCGACATGGCCGGCCAAAAGTCTAGACGCGTTTTGAGCTCCAGAGCCGCTAAAGCGGGAATCGAACCGAGCGTGTGACCCCACCAATGGATTCCTCGTTCGGAGGGCTATCTATTGGTAGGGTCACACGTTCGGTTCGAGGCCCATTTAGCGACTATGAAGCTCAAAACGCGTCAAGAATTTTGTCCGCCTGCGCCAGTCTTCTGGCCCACTGTGCGCGGCCGCCGCCGCCGCCGCCGCCGCCGCCAGGGGGAGTACAGTGTAAGTACCTCGGCGCCGTGTTGTCCGGCCGACCCAGGGAAATCAGGAACGACACTGTGTCGGACGCGCTCCCACAACGGCCGTCTCGGTGGTAGCATGCCGCCTGCAAAGCACAGTCAAAAATAAATATATTTGAAAAAAAAATAAAAAAAACTAAGGAGAAAAAGTGTGTGTGGTGTTTGGCCTGGTGGTGCTTCGGCGATGGGCCATCAAAGCGGGATGAGGATGAGGGCCATCGGCTATTACGTCTTAATGATGTCCGCAATCCCCCATATGAAGGCAGCGCTGTGTTCGGCATCGCTGTGCGCCGAGGGGCTGCCAAGGCCCGCGATGAGAGGGAGCGACCACCCCGCCCCGCACAGTGGGTCAGAGGACCGTCGGGGCGGACAAAATTCTGGACGCGCTTTCAGCTCCAGAGTCGCTAAATGGGACTCGAACCGAACGTGTGACCCCACCAATGGATTGCTCTCCGAACGAGGAATCCATCGGTGGGGTCACACGTTCGACTCGAGTCCCACTAAGCGACTGTAGAGGTCCAAACGCGTCTCGAATCTTGGCCGCCTCAACGGTCTTCTGGCCCACTGTGCGTCCCTTCGCTCTGCAGATACAGCCTCCTCTTGCCGGAACGACGCGGATTTGAGGGCTCCCACCCGCTTCACTTGGCACTTGGCCGCAGACTGAAGCGTCGTTATTGGTGGCTCTGTCTCTGTCTCACTCAGGGGCCGGGCCGGAATAGTCCGCAGGGCCGCGAGAAAGACAGCGCGGAGACGCGACTTCGGAACCGCCGCGTCTTGCACTCACTGCACGCCGCCTGCGAGGTGCAGGGCGGGCCGGCCCGCCAGGCACGTCGCCGTCGCGGACTGCCTACCCGCCAGGCGCGCTAGTGCGGCTCACTGTGCGGCAGAAGACCGTTGAGGCGGCCAAAATCCCGGACAACTTTTGGGCTCCAGAGTCGCTAAATAGGACTCGAATCGAACGTGTGACCCCACCAATGGATTCCGCGTTCGGAGAGCAATCCATTGGTGGGGTCACACGTTCGATTCGAGTCCCATTTAGCGACTCTGGAGCTCAAAACGCGTCTAGAATTTTGTCCGCCTCAACGGTCTTCCAACGGCGTTCCGGCACAGTGTGGGGGTCACTCGGGAGGGTTGCCAATCAGTTTGCCTCTCGGCCTCGCCAAGGCCCTGCACAGTGGGTCAGAGGACCGTTGAGGCGGCCAGAATCTCGGACGCGTTTTGAGCTCCAGAGTCGCTAAATGGGACTCGAATCGAACGTGTGACCCCACCAATGGATTGCTCTCCGTACGAGGAATCCATTGGTGGGGTCACAGGTTCGGTTCGAGTCCCATTTAGCGACTCTGGAGCTCAAACCGCATCTAGAATTTTGGCCGCCTCCAAGGTCTTCTAACCCACTACTGTGCTCGCCGAGGCCCCAGACCCCGGCCGGGCGGGGCCCCCTCTGGGGCGATGACGGCCCACTATGATTGCCGGCCAAGTCCCCGGCCGGAGCCGTCAACGACTCAGCGTGCAAAGGCCCGGGCTCTCTGTGCGGATTGTAACCGCGTCTTAGAAGCCACAAAATAAGATATCGACAGCCCTTTGCGGCGTGCGCGCGCCGCGGCCGGCCAGCCGGGGTGTTCTTAGGAGTACAAAGGCATCTCGCTGAGGGGGGGATTTACTGCGGGGAAAAATTGAAACTGAAAGGGGAGGCTTTTGTGGCAGGCAAGGAAAACGGGGCGAGGCCGAGGGCAGCGTGGGCAGCGCGTTGGCCGGCCGGGGAGGGGAGGGGGAGGGGAGGGGGGGGCTTGCCCCGCCGAGGACGGACGCAGAGCGCTTCTCTTCTCCTTCATATCTGCCTCGTCGGCGTCCTCGTCGTCGGCGCCCTCGTCGTCGGCGTCCTCGTCGTCGGCGTCCTCATTTGCCTCGTGATGGTGACGGCGGCGGCTTACCTGAAGTGTCCTTCCGCCCTCTGCCATCACGCATCACGCCTCCAACCCGCCCCGCCCCGCCCCGCCCTCGTGTTATGATCTCGCGTGCAACTCTATCCCCGTTAGGGCAGTTCTCCTCTGTCTTTTACGGCCCACTGGGGAGCAGTCACGCCGCGCCACGCCCCGCCACGCCGCGCCCCGCCACGCCCCGCCACGCCATCGTGTTCTATCGCTCCAGCAATATCACTGCACCGGCCAGACCCCTCCTGGGTCATCCCGGTCGGTCCCACTCGTATTGATGACCCGACACTCGGACTTGAGCAGCCACTCGCTGCCGCCCGGCTAGGTGAGCAAAAAAAAACAAAACACACACACACATACACACACACACACACACACACACACTCGCGCTGCACCGAGGTAATGCTTCTTAAGGGTGCTTCGCGGCGCAAACACACGCCTTACTACGGTAAGGTAATCTCCGGTTGAGAACGCGCGCTTGTGGTGTGTGTGTGTGCGCGTGTGTGTGTGTGTGTGTGTGTGTGTGTGTGTGAACGTGTGCGAGCAACCATGCGCGTGTGATACAGCCGTGATGTCCCCCCCCCCCCTTCCCCTACTTATGTCGCGCGTTGTGATGCATCTTGGCTAATGCGCCGACACGTTTACACCACACACACACACACACACACACACACACACACACACACACACACACACACACTCACTCTTACGTCCAGATTTGAGGCGACGGCTTTACCGCCCCTACATGACGTAACGATGACAACGCACCCGAATGGAACAACTTCCTTACTTAATTATTAACGCTCTCATTAACGCACACCAACTTTTTTTTTTCGAATTCTCTGTTCAAAATTGAACGACAGGAAGGCGTTATTTTTCTGCTCCCTGTTTATTTATTTATTTTTTTTTTTGGGGGGGGGGGGGGGTCGGCTCTGCCTTACTGGGGCAGCGTGCGAGACTGTGCGAGACACACAATGCAACCGTCATAAAAATACTGGCGCCAAGTTTGAATGGTCAAAGAATCGCCTTCCGAGCAAGTTGCTCGCGGAATGCCCACTACCGCCTCCCCCTCCCCTTCCCACCGGAAGTCGTTCCGTTCCGGCGGAAGCCAAGGCGCAAAGCGAAATTCCACACAACTACTTATTTGAGCGGCACGTAGTGCGTTCCTTTTTTTTTTTTTTTTTTTTTTTTTTTTCGACTCGTCGCTGCGCTGCGCTGGTCGCATAGTTTGCCCGGTCGTTTCGCTTACAGGCCCTCGAGGGGTGGATTAGCCTCAGAAGGCGGGTAGTGTCGCTGCCGCCGTAGCTCAGATGGTTGCGAGATCGCATCCCGGTTCCCATCCAGGCATTCGACGCCGGGCGTCGGCGTCAACACGTCCAATTTTATTTTTTTAATTTTTTTTTTTAGAGTCAATTTTCCAACGCGTGAGCGGGAACGCGTGCACATAGACACTCATCTTAAGTAGGGAGAGAGATCGGCTTAACTTTGCCGGCCATTCTTCACCCCCATTCCCCCTTATTTTTCCCTCTCCTGTTGCAGTGATTTTGCTATTCCCTCGGCAGGGCATAATTGCCGGGGCTACACAATACTGCTTGGCAAGGAAACAACCCTCCCCTCTCCTCCCCCCTCCCCTCCCCTCCCTTCCCCTCCCCTCCCGCGCTTCCTCCTCGCCCTCTCCCATGGCGCCTCCCAAGAGGCAGTATTCACTCCCCGGCAAATAAAAGAACAAAACGGGCGGTGCAAAACAAGGTCGGAATCACCGCGCCGGGCCGCGGCGAGCACAGTGGGTCGGCATAGCGAGCGGACGACGAGGCCGGCGGCCGGCTCCTGGAGCGCGACGCACAGTGGGTCAGAAGACCGTCGAGGCGGCCAAAATTCGAGACGCGTTTTGATCTCCAGAGTCACTAAATGGGACTCAAATCGAACGTGTGACCCCACCAATGGATTGCTTTTCGAACGAGGAATCTATTAGTGGGGTCACACGTTCGATTTGAGTCCCATTTAGTGACTCTGGAGCTCGAAACGCGTCTTGAATTTGGGCCGCCTCGACGGTCTTCTGACCCACTGTGCGACAGTCCCGCCCCGCGAGGAAGACTCACCTTTCCAATGAAAACGAATGGCACTCCGGTGGCGGGATAATTTGTTTGCATTAATGTAGTAGTTTGGTGTATTAGGTCTCCGTCGACGCTGCCCCGCCCCGCCCCACCCCGCCCCGCCCCGCTAGGGCACCCCAGTCCGATAAATCAATTTACCGCGCTGTAAATTAAAAAAAGCTGAACTGTGCCGGACGCGCGGACCGCCCATCGCCCGGCCGGCCCTAGCGCCGGCGGGAAATATTATTCCCGCACCGAGTCTCGCTTCCGTCGCTCTGTCTCTCTCGCACTCACGGGGCGTTCCGCCGAGGTGCGAGAGAGACAGAGCGACGGGACGCGGTTTGGAGTCAGTCTGCAGTGTGGCCTGCCTGGCCGCCGCCGGGGTCGGTCCTCCCTCGCGACACTGGGGCCGGAGATTTTCCCTCTGCTTTCCCTCTGCTTTCCCTCTGCTTTCCCTCTGCTTTCCCTCGCTTTCCCTGCCAGCAACAGGCGGTTTGTTTTCCACGCGTGACTCCGGGCGGCGCGAGGGACTTTCACTGCCTCGCCTCGACTTATGCGATTCCGTTTCCATCTCGCCGTAATGCCGTCCTGGCGTGCCGGAGTACTCGGAGGCCGCCTCGGCGGGCTGGCTGGCTGGCTGGCTGGCTGGCTGGCTGGCTGGCCGGCTGGCCGGCTGGCGGGCTGACTGGCTGGCCGGCTGGCTAGCTGGCTGGCTGGCTGGGAAGAACCAGAAAGAAAAAGAGATTGAAAATAAAGTCGCCTCATGCGCATTTGCGGCCAGCGTCTAGACGGTGCCGTCAGGTTGGCCTCCCTGCCCGGGCGTCTCGCCCCTAAATAGAGTCCTTCCTAATTGCCGGCGTCCGGTGGCGCGGTGGGCCTCAGCTGTCTCTCTCGCACTCACAGGGCGGCTCGTACAGGTGCGAGAGAGACAGAGCGACGTCTCAACCGGCCCTGCCTTAACAGTGACGCCCGAGCCGCGCCGCAGCCTGCAGGGGGCTGGTCGAGGGGAGCGTCTCACGTTCTCGCGAGTCGCTGCGGAGCGTAGGTCGGGTCGAGGGGGGGGGGGAGGGGGCTGAGTTGTATTGAATTACCCTGGGCCCCGCCCCGGCCGAGGTTAGTCCAAGGGTTAGCCCATTAAGCGGCCTGGCAGGGCCAAATGCAAAAAAAAAAAACGGCAATGAGAAATTCGTTGTGGTTTTTATTCATTTTTCTGTCCGCGCCGCCATATGCAGTCCGGGGACTTGATCATCCGGGACGACTCCGCTCTGTTTTTGCTGTCATTGCCAATTTTGTTGTTTTCACTGGTTTTTTTTGGCTAATTTTGCTGTTGTTTTTGCTGATTTTGAGCAGCACGACCTGCTTGAGGGCGCGGAGAGAGTAACGCGAGAATCCTAGCGGATGCGGTCACAATATCGCGGAGTGCTCTCTCTCTCTCTCTCTCTCTCTCTCTCTCTCTCTCTCTCTCTCTCTCTCTCTCTCTCTCTCTCTCTCTCTCTCTCTCTCTCTCTCTCTCTCTCTCTCTCTCTCCGCGGTTGACGGGGTGCTTTCCGGAAACGCGTCGCTCCGTGGATGGGGCGGCACGTGCATTGTCGCTCTCTTATCCATTACGAGCTCTTTACTCTCAGCCCGCCGCCCCCCCTTCCCCCCTCCCCCCTCCCCTCCAGCCCCTTCTTAATGCGCCACTGTGCACACCTCCTCGCCCTCTGTGCCCTCTGTGTGCACCTGTAGCGCTCCACGGCCAGGCAGGCAGACTGGCTGTGCCCATCGGCAAGCGTACGTGTGCCTCTGGCAGGACTGCACTAGTGAACGTTAGCTTCGCGGACTGTTGCACTGGCTGTAAGTCTCGCTGTCCCTGGTTCAAGTCCCATCAAGTTACGTCTGTTTTTTTGTTTTTTTTTTTGTTTTTTTTTGTGTGTTTTTTGGGGGGGGGGGGGGGGTGAACCGGTGCGCAGAGTCCTCTGCAATCAGAATGACTGCATATCTTCCCCGTGTTCACCCGTTTTAACACGATTCGGCGGGGGCAGCCCCCCCAGCCGAGACAAACCAGCCCGGTTGATAGGTGACGGCGGCGGCGCGGCCCCCGCTGGTGGGGGCCCGGGGGGCGGGGCCCGGCCCCCCGCGAAGCCGAACGGCGCGTTGCGGGGGCGTGGGTTGGTCGAGTGCCTCGCCCGGACTGGCGTGGGCCCCGCCCCCTCCGGCGGCGCGGCCGGCTCCGGGGCGCTCCGGCGGCCGGCTCCGGGCCGCCACAGTGCGCGGAGAGACGCCGCGCCGACGCCCCACGGCACCCTCCGTGCGCCCCGCCGCCGCGGCCCGCGCCCCACGTGGCGCCGCGACGCGAGCACCACGACGACGCACCCCACCGGCAGCGGCAAGTAGGTGGCGCCGAGGGGGCTTTAGTTTCCACAGCAAGAAAGACAAGAAATTGCATGTTCTAACATGGAAAAAAATTAATTTTAAAAAAATCACAAAATTTCCTTTTATTTAAATTCGGGAAAAATATGTGAAGGTGGGTTTACGGTGGGCTGTTGCGAACCAAGGGCGTGTCTGTGGTGCACACTGAATGTTATGTACAATTTTGTTTTTGCGCAGGTGAACTTTTCGTACAATTTTCGTACGAAAATCTGCAGAAATTTCCCCATTTCGTACGAAATTTCGTACAAAATTGTACAAAAAGTTCATCTGCACAAAAAGCTGTGATGTCTCGTACAAAATTCGTACGTGTGCACTCGGCTAAGGAAGCCTGGCGGGGGGCGGCAGCTGCGTTGGCCGTGGTTCGGGGGAAGGAGACACTCTGCTCGCGAGTCAACCGCAACAGCCTCGTGATGGAGGTGTCAGACACCAGCTTTTCCCCGCCTCCCCGATTTTTCGCGCTCATTTCCGCCGGTTTTCACGGCGCGCCGCCCCCATTGAGTGCCTCCCGATTGTGGCTCCGTTTCGACAGGCGCCCCCGCGCGACAACTTTTGCGTGCAGGAAAATAAGGAGAATGCGGAACGCGGAATGAAAGTCCGCCGAGCGTGTCATCTCGTTCGGGGCGGAGAGACTGCCTTCACGTCGCTGCCGTGCATCGCCACGCTCCGAGGCGCACCCACGCCCCGCCCCGCCCCGCCCCGCCACGCTCTCATGGCCAGGCCCGACCCAATCGTCAAAGGGGCCAATTTTCCCAAAAAAAAAAAAAAAAAAAAAAAAAGTATTTTGTTGCTTGTACTGGAGACACGGTGAGAGCAACTTTCACTGTAGGCGAGCAAAAATCAGTAGTGTAATCAATTTAATGAATGTACAATAGACTCGACTTTTTCTCTTTCGCGGTGCAACCTTTTTTTTTTTTTCATTTTCCTCATTCCCATGTCAGCGCCACGGCCCCATAATTTCCCCGCACTCTTTTCAGATTAAACCGGAAAGGGAAAGCATGACGGAAGGAGGAAATAATGGAAAATGGAAAACCTTGTGGCGTGTGGCGAGGCCTGTTCCCATTCTTAGGCGCGCGTTCCGTCGTCCAACCCACTGTCCCTCGCTGTCTCCCTCGCACGGTGCACTCCGTACGCGACAAGGACGCGGACGGCCAAAGGGCTGCGCGGCCGCGCCGAAAGCCAGAAGGGCCAGAAGGGAGAAGGGCGGCCGGGGAAGCCCAGGGCACGGCACCGCAGGGCACCGCAGGGCCGCCAGGCTGCCAGCCGCCTCGCTGCAACGCAAACCAACTAAATTATTTCGCTTGGCTAATCTGGGGCGGCGCGGCGCGGCTGAGGGTGGCGGCGGCAGGCGGCGGTAGGCCGGCCCACTGTGATGTGCGCCGCGACACTGGGGCCGGCTCAGCCCAAGGCGGGATTCGGCCCGCACGCACGCCCCGTTTTGGCAGGGAATGTACTCTCTGCAGTTTGAAACCATCGCACTGGCCTCTTAAAAATTGGTATCGACTGCCGAGACTCGAACCCGTGTCCCCGAGGTTGGAGGTCGACGCCTCTACGTTCTCGGCCACCGTGACCTGCACACAGGTGAGAAATAATAACCCCACCTGCTTGGCCAACTTCCGGGCCGCAATCAGGCGGACAGCGCATTGCACTTACACGGAATAACTCAATAAACGCAGCCCCGCCCCGCCCAGCCCCGCCCCGCCCCGCCTCACCCCGCCCTGCGCACCCCTTCCCGAATTTGGTAATTTGCCGCGCGGCCGGCCGCGTCCGAAATTGAATTAGATTCCGTCGATCCCGCGGACAGAAAACAGAGAACAGTCCAGCGACGCGCCACTCGGCGCCTTGACTCGCCCGCGGTGTCATCGCAGACGACGTTGTTCACCACGCGTCGAAATCGCGGAGGACTGGTGCGTCTCGGTTATTTTCCCGATCGCTTTGCCGCACATTCCGAACATAGATGAAGAAGGGGACGGGAAAAAAAAGAGAAAAAGAAGAAGAAAGTTTTGTAAGAGGGCTGGGAGCTGTGATCTTTCAACACTTCCCCAGAAGGGGCCCCGCGCGGGCCGCGCCGCCCCGCCGCCGAAGATGTCAACTTTGTAAAATGTTTGAATGGGGCAATGGCAGTGTTGCCATTCTTCTTTAAAGAGCGTGTTCGCTCTGTGCAGCCATTTCTAATTCAGTCGGTGACACCGGAGCGAGTCTGTTCGTCCACTTGTCCTTGTCATTCCTTCCGGACTGAGTAGATAGACTAATGCAGTATGTTTCTTCACGACTTTTTTTTCTTGTCTTTCTCTCACTTTTGTTTAGTGGTGGCAACTTTATCGGGGCACTTTGGGAGTTCCCGCGCGAAAATAACAGCTTGTTTTGGCCGGCCGCGCGGCGGGGCGGGGTGGGGTGTACTTGAACCGGCAAATTGGATTGCAGCTTCGCGCTGGCCGCTGTGGATTAAACCGACTATCGCTACTGCGCTCTGCACCACATGCCACTGAGCTCGGTTGCACGCCGATCGGACAGTTAATCAAAAGGCGGCGATGTAAATACACACTACTTGAAAAAAAAAAAAGAGATCATGTCTCCATCATTTAACCAGTGACGTCCGTTTTTTTTTGTTTTTTTTTGCAGTGTCGTGCAGTGCGCATGCCGGCCGGGCCGCCCCCCTGCCAATCCTAATTACCGTGTTTCATTTCCTGCTCACAGATTCCGGCCAGCGGCACACGAACGCACCCCATCAGCGTCACGGCCTTCGCCACTTCGGCCGACGACCGGCGACAAAGTGACCAAATCCGACCGGCCGGAGAAAAAATGTGACCGGCTGAAAGACCAAAACAAACGAGCTGCCATTTGGGGTGATGAGTGCGCGCGGAGCCGAGGTGTGAAATCGCCCGCCGCGCCCCGCCCCGCCCCGCCCCGCCCCACCCCGCCCCGCCCCACCCCACCGCGCCCTGCCGCGGACAAGCCCCTTATCAAGATGGCCCGTCCGAGATACCCCGTCCAGAAATTGATTCCGGTGACGGAAAATAAGTGAATCGAAATCCTTGGCCATGGTGACCCTCGTCATGCAGCCCGACGGCCACTACTACCACCACGACGCCGACGAGGACGACGTCGGCACGCCAGAGACACCGCTGTCGGACGCGGCCACCGCCATCGTGGCCTCCACCTCGCACAACGGCGTGCTCGGCGACGACGTGCACGACGTGCACCTGGGCGGCCGCCTGGTGGGCAGCCTGGTGGGCAGCCTGCAGTCGCTGGCGCCGCACCCCGGCCTCCACCACGGCGCGTCCAGCCTGCAGCGCCACGGCCACGGCTTCGGCCAGGGTCTCGGCCACGGCCTCGGCCACGCCACGGCCGGCAAGAGGGTCCTGTTCGTGAGCGGCCACCCCGTCCTGGGCGGCCCGCTGCGCGACGACGAGGACGCCGACGACTGGGCGGCGGGGAGTTCGCACCAGCAGTGGAGCACGCCGCTGGTCGCCGCCACCAGCAGGCCGCAGGTCAGTGCGGAGCAGAACGCAGTGGAACGCAGTGGAACCGAACGTGTGACCCCACCAATGGATTCCTCGTTTGGAGAGCAATCCGTTGGTGGGGTCACACTTTCGGCTCAAGCCCCCCCTGTGTGTGTGTGTGTGTGTGTGTGTGTGTGTGTGTGTGTGTGTGTGTGTGTGCGTGCGTGTGTGTGCGTACCCTCCTCGGTGGGGCCCTCTCTATAACCTGGAATGTAATATCTGCCTCAGTCACGGCCTTCCAGCCTCGCAAATTCCAATTTGCCTGCCATTTTTCATTGACTTTGAGTTTTTGCGGTGGGGGGGGGGACGGGGACGCGAACCGAGGCCCCGCCGCCGATGGCCGGAGTATAGGTAGGACGACAGCGCCCTCCCCCCAGCCCAAGAAAGGACCAGCCAGGGTGGGGCGATGTCGTGTAGGACTGCAGCCGACGCGCATAAATCGGGCATCACAAGGGCGGGGTGGGGTGGGGCGGGGCGGGGCGGGGCGCGCCGGAAGCAAGGCTGCGAGGGCATGGAGCCCGCAGCCGCCGCGAGCACCCGGTGTAAACCGATTCCTTCTTTCGACCTGTTGCATTTCGTTGTTACTTTTTAAACAGCGGGGCTAGAAGACCGGTGGAGGCGGTCAAAATCCCGGACGCGTTTTGAGCCCCAGAGCCGCTACTCGAATCGAACCAGTGACCCCACCAATGGATTCCCTGTTTGGAGAGCAATCCATTGGTGGGGTCACGCGTTTGGTTCGAGTCCCACTAAGCGACTCTGCAGCTCAAAACGCGTGTCGAATTTTGGCCGCCTCAACGGTCTTCTGTCCCACTGTGCCCCTCCTCCTCCATCTTGCGGGGTAGGCCGTGGAGCTGGCCGGCCCACTGTGTTGCGGCCCACCGCGCCCCGCTCGCCGAGCGCTCAATCGCCCTCATGATTTCCAAACGGTAATTCAATGTATCCTGCAAGAAGGGGCTCCTTGCTCCGCGCCCCGCCGGGAGGGTCGAAAGGAACAGCCCCTTAATTGCAGGTACGCCAAGAAGGGGAGGGGGCAATGGCCTCGCGCAGGAATGCGCCGACATCAGCGGGTGACGTCACCGCCCTTATTGCCGCCGCACTCTGGCAATGGAAAGGGCGGAGCGCAGACGGGCGGCCTTCATTCGGAGAGGATTAAAAACACAAGCACTTCAGAGAGAACAAGGAAGGAAACGGGGGAAAAAAAATATTATTTTTCTCTGTTTTTGGTGATGGCGTTTTTAAAAGCGTGCGCCTGCTGCCATCGGTTTCCTC
The DNA here is from genome assembly GCA_030522485.1 of Stenchaetothrips biformis. NCBI lineage: Eukaryota > Metazoa > Arthropoda > Insecta > Thysanoptera > Thripidae > Stenchaetothrips > Stenchaetothrips biformis. Next base: position 4,526,323 of record CM060102.1, on the reverse strand, counting down.
ACGGTCTGCACCGTGCCTATGTGCAAACTCGTAGACTTATGCAGATTCCTAGCCGTCCACGCGGCCAGCCGACGAGACCCGGTCCGAAGCTGCAAGTGTGCTCCCCCCCAAAGCCCTCTCTACTCTTTGGCGGGTTTCTTTCCTTTGTTTCGATCTGCAGCAGGAGGCTGCCTCTGTCGCGCTCGTGCGGCGTACCGCAGGGGTGCGAGAGAGACGGCATGACGCCGCGACTTTTCGGAATCGCTCGTCTCGGCGGAAGGTCCCGGCACAATGCAGACCGCCGGCAGGACAGGGAGGGGCTCGTTTTAAACCAGTCCTTGAATGCATGTAGACTGCTCAATCCCAGCAGCTCTCTCTCTCTCTCTCTCTCTCTCTCTCTCTCTCTCTCTCTCTCTCTCTCTCTCTCTCTCTCTCTCTCTCTCTCTCTCTCCTCCAGCCCCTGGATACGGCCACTACATGCTGAACGGGGATGAAAAAGGAACAGGCAATTACGCGGCAGGCCACTGGACGACGGACGACATCGCCATTAGGCTCTCATTGAGGTGACCGATTCAATTCGACGCTCGCGGAAAGAGAGAAAAACGCTTTTCGGGTCTGGGGCGTTTTGAAAGTGCCAACGCGGACGCGAGGGCAGAATGCAAAATGTGACGCTTACACGCGAATTTTTTTATTCAATTTTTTTTATTTAATATATTTTTTCAGGTCGGTCAAAAATAGGTAGGTCTAGTTTTTGTCGGTCTACTTTAGGTCGGTCCGACGCACGACTAAACGCCCTCTTCTCTCTCCCTTTGAGGCCTTTCCCGAAATTACGCTGCCAACGAACGATTCTTAGAGACGGGGGTCGGTGGGCGGGCTGGATTTAGGGGGGGGGGGCACTTACTGAGTGTATTTGTGTGTGTGTTTGGTAAGAGGGGTGGGGTAGGCTTACTCTGGGGGGCCGCTGGTGGTGTGTGTGTGTGTGTGTGTGTGTGTGTGTGTGTGTGTGTGTGTGTGTGAGACACGTCGAGGAGGACCGTATGCCGAATCCCAGAGCGTTGGGGTCTGGATGCGCTGTGCCGCCTGCTGACGGGACGCCCGCAGGGCTCCGCGTCTCTCTCCCTCCCATGGCCCGCCAGCGAGAGAGAGAGAGAGAGAGAGAGAGAGAGAGAGAGAGAGAGAGAGAGAGAGAGAGAGAGAGAGAGAGAGACAGAGAGACAGAGAGATAGAGACAGAGACAGAGACAGACTCCAGACTTATTGGGCCAATGGAGCCAGCCACAGTGCCGGCCGGGGGCCATGGCCTTGCGTGGCCGAGGGCCGAGGGGGGCATAGGGGCCGCACCGCACAGTGGGTCAGAAGACCCACTGTGCACCGCTCGCTCCGCCGCAGACGTTGACGCGGCTGGGGTTTATCGGATCGTGCTGCTGGTGGTGCCGGCGCACAGTGGGCAAGCCGATTGCGGCGTGGTCCTCGTCGTGCTGCTCCGTGTCCGAACACCGCCGGCAGCAGGTGTGGCCCGCGCCAGGCGCGCCGAAACTACACTGCAATTCACGGGGCATGCCCCTCCTGAAGGAAGGTAGACAACTAATCGCACTTAGCCCCTGTACGTAGGCAACTTTGGCGACATCCCCCCCTCGGAACCCGTCTCTGGATCTTTCACAGGACTCTGTTGCACTAGGAAATCATTTTTTACCCGGCTGCCCGCAAGCGGTCATGTAGGGGCGGCTACACACGGTCACCCCTCCACCGTCGCGAAGACCATACGGCCTGCCTTTCATTTTCCAGATGACCATTCCTGGAGCGCTCTGCATCGGCCGGCCTGCTGCCCGCCGCACCCTTGCCTTCACAACTTTGCCCGTGTTCTCTCCCCTCCCCCCTCCCCCTCTGCCTGTCGATCTGGAGGAGGCGGTGACTCCCCTTGAGGCCCGCTCGCCGGGAGAGAGGCCTGTGAGACGACCCTCTGTCATTAATATTCGTCCATCCTAGTTCCCCACTTTGTAAGCGAAACAGTTTAAAATGTTGATTGCTTTGGTTCCGCTGCAAGGTGAAGGGGTTCTGGGGGGTGGGGGCCGCTGTCGCCCACTTTGGTTCAGATTCAGGTCTAGGATATTGGTCCTGCCGCCACCATCGCAGCCTTGTTCTGCAGTGGCGTGGTTGTGCTTTCACAGTGTCACAATGTGGTTAGTCATTCGGACACCGAACCACAAAATTTCACTGTGACCGCACCTGGCCAACCTTCTTCTATTTTCTACAACACCAACACACACACCAAATAAAAAAAAAATTAAAATAACCACCAGTCGGGAGTTGAACCCGAGTTAAAGGGCCCGCCAGCCAGAGCGCTGCGACTGCGCCACCGTGTCGAGTTACAAACCGGCTGTCGAAATATGACACAAATTGCGTCGGTGGGGCGGCGTGCGCCGTCTTCAAGGGGAACTTGTTTTTCGGCAGAGGGCCCCCGGGGTGTAGTGTTCCCTGTGCCCCCGTGCCCCTCGGAGGGCCCGGCACGTATGCTGCACACCTGTGGACTACTGATCTGATCGCCAACGAGAGCGATACTAGCGTGTCGCACATCGCGGGTGGCGCGGCGCGGCGCACAGTGGGTCAGAGGACCGTTGAAGCGGCCAAAGCTCCAGAGTCGCTAAATGGGACTCGAATCGAACGTGTGACCCCACCGATGGATTCCTCGTTAGGAGAGCAATCCATTGGTGGGGGTCACGCGTTCGATTCGAGGACCATTTAGCGACTCTGGAGCTCAAAACGCGTCTAGAATTATGGCCGCCTCAGCGGTCTTCTGACCCACTGTGCGGCGCGGCACGCCACGGATAGGAATTTAATCGGGGAGGGAAGGGTGGCGGCGGTGCTCTGAATATCGGCCGGCCTCAAAGGCGGGCGTGGCGCGCGGGCCGGCACCGCAAAGGCAAGCATTCGTCTTTTCTGAGCGCCCCCTCCCCTCCCCTCCTCTTCAACGGCCTTCTTTGAGGCGTCGCCGCTCGCATTCACATGCCCGCGCTGTAAATTAGCGACCACGGACAGTTTTATTGCAAACTCATCAAATTAATGGCAAGCACGGAAATTATGTCGGCGGGCACCCAGGGACCAGGAGGGGCAAAATTAATTTTTTTTTTAAATTTTTTTTTTTTTTTTAACCTTTTGCTGTAAGTGTTATTTCGGTGTGTTTAATTTCCTGACCGACACGCAGACTCACGCACAGTGGGAAAGAAGACCGGTGGAGGCGGGCAAAACCCGTCCGCGGACGGGTTTTGACCGCCCCCACCGATTTTCTGCTGGCCCACTGTGCGGTAGCCTCGCGCCAGGTGAAGCGCTTCCGAGGCGGCGGTGCCTGAAGCAGCCCAGTCTAAATCAGGCGGCCGGATTAAAATTTGATCGAGGGAGCGACGGCGTTGTCGATGGCGCGACTCGGGGTCGGCTGTTCGGCCCGGGCACGGCCCCGCCACACCGCACAGTGGGCCAGAAGACCGGCGCAGGCGGCCAAAACTCTAGACGCGTTTTGAGCTCCACAGTCGGTTAATGTGACTCGAATCGAACGTGTGACCCCACCAATGGATTCCTCGTTAGGAAAGCAATCCATTGGTGGGGTCACACGTTCGATTCGAGTCCCATTTAGTGACTCTGAAGCTCAAAACGCGTCCAGAGTTTCGGCCGCCTGCGCGGTTTTCTGGCCCACTGTGCACCGTAAGTATACACTCCGCCGACAAATTTCACGTCAATAAATTCGGGTCCAACTTTTGTGCGACTCGCATAAGTTGGCTGGATAAACTGGGAGGTTGCGTGGCGTACGGGCCTCGCTGAGCTCCCCCTCCCCCGCCTTGTTGGCCGATTTGACCGGAGACGCTGTTGTCTTTTTCATGAGGCGGCTCATTTTTTTAATCGGTGTAGGTCGCGGACATGCTGCTGGGAAGTTGGCGCCGCTAAGTGAGAGGCGTCAAACAAGAGAGAGAGAGAGAGAGAGAGAGAGAGAGAGAGAGAAGGGGGGGGGGAGGAAGAGGTGCTGCTTCACAACTCTTGGGCTGAAGCCACAGCATAAAGTCGGGCGAGAACACAAGATTTACTGCTTACAGTTCAGCAATTAACTGCGCACGAAGTCGGCTCTATAGGCCGACGTTCACCTGCCGCCCCCTCGTACCCCTCCATTACTCGGCCCCACAAAAAGCGCTATGTCCTCGCGGCGATAGCGCTGCGAGCGCCGCGGCGTGAATGACTCCTCCACAGCCCGTGCCGCGTAGCCGGCTTTGTCCCGCCCGTTGACACGTGCAATAACAGCCCGCGCCGCGTAGCCGTCGGCGGACAAGTTAGATCGATCGGGCTATAGCCTGGTGCGTCGGCGGCGGTTCGAGCGCCCGGACTGGTGGGCAGGCCCGCCGAACTGGAGTGCGTCGTCGTTGCATAAGCCCCCGGGCGCTCCGAGCCGGCGATCATCTCCTGTTCTTTTCCAAAGAGTGCAGTTTCTTTTTTAGGCACGAAGTAGCTTTCTAGTTTTGTCCCAGGACTGGGCTTCTCATCTTGCTTTTTGCTTTCGTTAGTCTGACCCTTTGTGGCATTTCTGAAATTTTCTACGAGGTTTTTATAAGACTTGGCAAAGTGGCATAACGAAGCACGCTGATTTTACTGGTGAAGTGGAGAGTTAATTATGTGGCCAATTTTTAGTAATTTTGAATTAAAATCGGCGTCACCATGGCGAAGTTCGACTCGTGAACGATAAACAGACGGAGAAGGGGGAGCCAAACCATCAAAATTTTTGTTAATTTTTTTTTCCGAGGTACTTAACCGCACGACCATGCACGCCGCACAGAAAGCAGAGAAACACTTCCTTTTTCCGCGCCGTGCCGTCGGTGTCTCAGCTGGAATGGGAAACCCCACAAAAATAAGGTCGTTAAATTTCCCCTTCCGAGACAATGCGCGGCCCGGCCGGTTGGTGTGCCCTTCCGGTGATGGGGGTACGCGCTCTGTCTCTCTCGCACCCGCACGCGGCGCGCGCCGTGAGTGCGAGTGGGCGAATCAACGTGCCTGCTCATTAGGGCCTGGGACTGCAGCCATACGTCTCCGTCAGGCGTCATGCAGCCCCCTGACCCTCCTGACCCTGGAGCCTCGGAGGGTCGCGTGATTCGCCAGTTTGCGCGCACGACGCACAGTGGGCTCGAAGCCCGTTGAGGCGGCCAAAATTCTCCACGCGTTTTGAGCTATAGAGTCCCATTCAGCGACTCTGAAGCTCAAAACGCGTGTAGAGTTTTGGCCGCTAAACGGTCTTCTGACCCACTGTGCGACGCCGACCTCACTCGGCAAAACAAGACTGAAAAAACATGAGTCGGAACAGGTTGGGGTTGAACCCGCGACTGCCTGATCCCCACTGCGCTGACCACAGCTTTGCGGCGGCGGGAGCGAGGCGTGTTAATCCTTGGCGGACTTCCCTCGCCGGTCCTTCCTCATACATCCCTGGACGTCTTGACTCCCAATACGCGAATGCATTTATCATCTCCCCCCCTCCCCCCCCCCCCTCTCTCTCTCTCTCTCTCTCTCTCTCTCTCTCTCTCTCTCTCTCTCTCTCTCTCTCTCTCTCTCTCTCTCTCTCTCTCTCTCTCTCTCTCTCTCTCTCTCTCTCTCTCTCTCTCTCTCTCTCTCTCTCCTGAGCCAGACGGCTGTGAAGGATTTATTACCAGCTAATTATTTCGCTGGCCCCCCCTCCCCTTTCGTGGCAGATTCCGCGACGAGCATGGTGTTGCTTGCTTCACACACTGCCACAGCATGCTGATTCCACTAATTTTGCGGCGGGCCAAGTGTCATTAACTCTGCGAAAAAAAAGGTCACTCTGCTAGGGAAAAAAAAACTAAACACCACCACCTTGCTGTTGGACCCCGCGTTCTTTCCGCGACTCTGGGATGATGACAGGGCCTACAATGGGAGCACAGTGGGCCGGAGCAGCACACAGGCTGCAGCCGCGCAGCCCCAGGGCCATCGGGCACGGGCCATTGGTCCATTGTGGGTGGCATGGCGGGATTTCAAGTTCTCCAGTGGCTCAGACGGTGTCGTTGGCGAAACCACCGGCACAGCAGGCACGACAGGCACTGCCCCCCAACTCTCTCCCCTCCCTGTTGTGTACCTTTTTCTGCCAGCGGCCCGGCGCCACCCCTGTCTGGCCCACTGGAGGCCCCCCGGCCCCGGTCTAAACAAGACACTCTGGACGCCCAGGACTGTAAGCAACGCAGGCAGTGGACACTGTGACCTCCGGCAAGGGAGGATCCACACGTGTTTTATTTTCCCGCCTCCCTTGATGCATCTGTTCAAATAACTTTAAAATTCTTTTTTTTTTATTTAAAAAAAAAGCCAAAAAAGGAGAAAAAAAAGAAAGAAAATAACTTTTAAAAGTTTGACATGAGTTGATATTCTTTTTTAGCAGTGTGCTAGCGGCGCGCTGGCGCTGTCCCATCGGCTGCACTCTCGGCCTTTGCCGGCGGATTGAAAGCCGAAGCAAGAGAAAAAAAGGCGCGCCCTAATGCTTCGCGTGGCAAAATGCAGCCAACCTTTTCTCATTTTATTCCAACCATTTTGATTGCTTTTATTGTTTTCATTGCGTCCACGTGTCGCGTCCGAGTGACTTTCATGTTCAGCCACGGCCGCGCCACCGTGTCACACGCCAGTCACTTTTTTTTTATTATTTTTTTTTTTAAATTTGGGTGAATTCTTTTACATAGCACTCCGTTTAAAACATAAACGGCAGGGAGTGTTAAGCGCGTGGATTACCCAGCGTGGCGCCGTCCTGTTCCCGTCCGGCCGTTTAGTCCTTGCATTATTACGGCCGCGGTGTTCGGCTGCCCCTGTTGCTGCAACGCCGGCCCGCCGCACAGTGGGTAAGAAGACCGTGAAGGTGGCCAAAATTGTAGACGCATTTTGAGCTCCAGAGTCGCTAAATGGGACTTGAATCAAACGTGTGACCCCACCAATAGATTGCTCACCGAACGAGGAATCCATTGGTAGGGTCACACGTTCGATTCGAGTCCCATTTAGCGACTCTGGAGCTCAAATCGCGTCTGCAATTTTGGCCACCTCCACGGTCTTCTTACCCACTGTGCGATCAAAAATGCGCGGCCAGGTGTGCGCGCCTCGCCCCGCCACGCCCCGCCACGCCCCGCTTTAATCACCCATCGATTGTTTCCATCAACTGGCCGGCCCGAAATATTTCAATTCAATTACAGCTGAAATCCGGTTTGGGATGAAGGCCTGCGGGGTTGAGGGGGAGGGGGGGAGGGGGGCAGCCGGGCGTGGGTGCTCGGTGGGTGCGGCGGACCCAAACTGAAATTTACGTGCAAAGCCGGGCCCTGCAAATGAGCAGGGCCGGCCCCGCCCCACCCCGCCCCGCCCCGCCCCACCCCGCCCCGCCCCGCCCCGCCCTGCGTGTGATAGAGCGCGACATAGGACGGGCTGCAGTGCTGGAGTGCCTCGTACAGGTAAGGGAGGCCCGCAGGGACTTGAAAGGAGCGCTCAGTGGCTGGCTGGCTGGCTGGCTGGCTGGCTGGCTGGCTGCCGGGCTGGCAGGGCTGGCAGCCTGGCTGGGGCACTTGACCGCCTGCTCGGCGCGGCGTGCCGGCTTGCCGCCAGCCAACCCCTAAATTGGGGGCGGCTTGAAAGGCGCAGTCCCTCCTCAGTGGCCTCGCCGCGCAGCGCCGCGCCTTTTTGGCCGACTTAAAATTCCCGCCAAATTAACGTCCTGCCCACTGGCGCCGCCAGCGCCGCCCTGACACCACGCGGACGCGACGCGAAGCACGCGAAGCGCGCAAAGGAAAAGCATAGCGAATCCGCGGCGTGAAGGAAGCGGTGCAGACCGAGAGCTCTGCAAACTCAACAGAGTACTCAGTGCACTCAGTGTACTCGCAAGCCCACTCCGTACTGAGTTACACTGTTGAGTTTGCTGAGTAGGCGGGAAGCACGGAAAAAAAAATAAAAAAAAAATAGAGAAAACTGGAATTAATTTCGTGAGACTGGGTTCTTTATCGTGGCCGCCTTGTCGCTGATCCCCGCTTCCCTCCGCGGGCGTCTCTCTCGCACCCCCAGGCCGCACAGTGGGCCAGAGAGACAGGCGCAGCGCGGGACGTGCCGCCCCGTGTTTGTATGTGCGACGGGGCATTAGAACTTCTCTCCACCTCTTCCGCCCCCTCCCCCCTCCCCTCCCCCTCCCCTCCCCCCTCCCCTCCCCTCCCCTCCCCTCCCCCCTCCCCTTCCGGCCCTCCCCTCCCTTGGCAGTTATCATGATAAAGAGCTGATCAAAGCGTCATCAGCGAGCCAGCTGGCCACGCCGAGAGCCGCTCCAATTGAATCGTCATTTCGGAAATAAGGAGGGAGGAACGCGCTGCGCGGCGCGTTGCGAAATCAGTGTTGCCATCAACCAAGGAGACTTATCTCGGAAAGGCCGCTTAACGCAGGAATCACCTCGTGTTATTTCACCCGAAAAAAAAATAATAGTCGCTTCTTGAACCAAGATGTACGTGAATTTACCAAGATGGAGAGAGAGAGAGAGAGAGAGAGAGAGAGAGAGAGAGAGAGAGAGAGAGAGAGAGAGAGAGAGAGAGAGAGAGAGAGAGAGAGAGAGAGAGAGAGAGAGAGAGCAAGGGCTTGGCTCCGAGGTGCCGGCCGGCAGAGTGGCCCGCGCTGCCCATTGTGACGACATCTCATAAATACGGCGTCCACAGGATAATGTAGTCCGCTCCGCACCCTTGTCGGCCACGTCGTGCTCGACGGCCGTCCTGACAGCGCACAGTGGGCCAGGACCAACCAGAACCGGGACCGGCGGCTGAATATCAGATTAAATTCCATTTCGTGACGGCGGCCGAGTCGGCGGCCAGAGTCCGCCTGGCCTGGCCTGGCCGGTCCAAGGGCCGCCGCTGCCGCCGCGCTGTCTGCCGGATTACCGCCGCCTAAACGCGCCGCCATTACAAGCTCGTCAGCTGTGCTTTTATTCGGTCGCTCCGAGAGAGAGAGAGAGAAGAGGGGTAGGCGAGCGTCAAGCAACGCATTTATAACTGGTCGGCGTAGTGCAGGCTGACCACGACGCGCAGGCTGTCCGGACCGGTGTCGGGCTGCTTCGGCGCCGCCAGCACACCCTCCACCTGACAAGTTGAAATTTTTTGACATGAATTGAAATCGATGAAATGAAATTATTGAAAAGTGTTGGATGCTCGAGGCGCACGTCGGAGACCACGACGGTGATGGGCATGAGGGCGGCGGCGATGGAGGTCTCGTCGGATGACGTCATCTCGGCCGAGACGATCTGCGTGGCGTGCCGTTTGCGGCCCGGGGCCTGGGGGAAGGCCAGACACGTTATGCCGCCACGTGGCCAAGAAAGCGAGGACGGCGGCGGCGGGAGTCGAACCTCGAACTGGTAGCCGAGTGGGCGGCCGTGCGGGCGCGCGCCGAGGTGCTGCACGCAGCCGAGGAGGGTGGCCTCCCCGGGCCGGCGGCGCAGGTGCACTGCGAACAGCCGCCCCCGCAGCCGCAGCAGCCTGGTGATGGCCACGCCGCGGGCCAAACCCTGCAAAAAATATTTAAAAAAAATTAAAATTTAAAAAAAAGTTAAACAAAAAATTTAAAAATTTAAAAAATAATTATTAAAAAAATATAATTCTTTTTAAACTTTAGCTAACATTTTGACGGCATATTACCTGGCTAGGCGACCGCACGGGCACGTCCAGTTCGTGGCGGCTGCCTACGAGGACGCCGCCGTGCGCCAGTGTCCAGTGCGACCACACGGCCGCGCCCCGCCAGCGGCACCGCGGGTGCGGGCACCTGCAGGCCGTCCAGTCCACCAGGTCAAGGGTCGGCCGCCTCGACGGTCCTCTGACCCACTGTGCGCCGTCGTCGTGCCGTCGTCGGCGAGGTGCTCTCACCCGCACTCCTTGGTGGCGTCGCGCGCCGGGGACTCGGCCCGGTCGGCGTGCGACGAGGACGCCGTCGAGGCCGGGCTGGCCGACCGGGCTGGGGCTGGCGACCTGCACGACATAGCGATGCCGGACCGTGGATTCGAAGCCCGTGGTGATGGAAGGGGTCCCTGCTTACCCGTGCCTGCGGCGGGAGTGGCTGCTGGAACGGCTTCTCGACCTCCTGGAGCTGCTCCTGGAGCGGCTCCTGCTTCGCGAGTGGCGGGGCCTCCTGCCGCGGGATGCTCGCCCTGAGAGAGAGAGAGAGAGAGAGAGAGAGAGAGAGAGAGAGAGAGAGAGAGAGAGAGAGAGAGAGAGAGAGAGAGAGAGAGAGAGAGAGAGAGAGAGAGAGAGAGAGAGAGAGAGAGAGAGAGAGAGAGAGAGAGAGAGAGAGAGAGAGAGAGTTGGACTCCGTTACGCGCTCGATGCGCCCTCTCGCGCGCACGGAACTGCCCAAGGCCCAGCAGGGGGTTTCCTAGTCGCCCCTCTTAAATTTTTGATTAATGTTATACACAACCTTGACCCTTTGTCAGGAGAAGCCGGAGCGCGGAGAAAGCGGGTGGCCAACAGACGCTGTTTATTCTCCCCAGCGAAAATAGAAATAAAGTTTGCGGCTCGGCGGCTCGGCGGTGACTTTGTCGTTGTCCGAGAGTGTAATGTTTCTCCCTAATGGTCCGGAGAGCCAAGGCGGCCAAAGGAACATCCCGGACAATCTGATAAGCGTGTTAGGAGGGGTGACACTCCGGGCCGATCCTGTTGTGAGGCCGCACAGTGGGCCAGGCCCGGCCAGGCCCTCCCGCCCGCCCTACGGAAATCCCCTATACGTGTTGGCGCTGCTTCCGGCCCCTCCCACCCCGGCCTGATAGTGCTGCTGCCGGCGCGGCTGCAGCGGCTGCACAGTGGGTCAGAAGACCGTTGAGGCGGACAAAACTCTAGACGCGTTTTGAGCTCCAGAGTCGCTAAAAGGGACTCGACTCGAACGGATGACCCTTACAATGGATTGCGCTCCTAACGAGGAATCCATTGGTGGGGGTCACACGTTCGGTTCGAGTCCCATTTAGCGACTCTGGAGCTCAAAACGCGTCTCGAATTTTGGCCGCCTCAACGGTCTTCTGACCCACTGTGCGCTGGCGGTGGAGTACACGGACTGCTTGCAGCGCCCATCTCTTCTTTACGGCGGCGGCAGTGTGCCGGTTCGCTCCCCCGGGCCGCCCGGTCTCCGCTCCGCCATCCGCTCTGACGGCCACGTCGAGTCCCGGGCCGGCCCCGCCCCACAGTGGGTCAGAAGACCATTGAGGCGGCCAAAATCCCGAACACCTTTTGAGCCCCAGAGTCGCTGAACGGGACTCGAATCGAACGTGCGACCCCACCAATGGATTCCTCGTTCGGAGAGCAACCCATTGGTGGGGTCACACGTTCGATTCGAGTCCCATTTAGCGACTCTGGAGCTCAAAACGCGTCTCGGATTTCGGCCGCCTCAACGGTCTTCTGACCCACTGTGCGCCCCTCAGCGCGCCCGCGGCGAAACGAACCCACGGCCCGTAAAACAAGATCGCCAGGCGGCCGCCGTTTTATCATTTGACCATTTTACAATTTTCCCGCCCAATCGGTCGGCCTGATTGACCCCAGGAAGTCGGAAAGCTGGAATTTCCCGGAAAGCATGGCCACCCCGTGCGAGTCTTACTGCGAGCGGCTCTCCGTGGACTCCTCGGCCGGGGCATGCTGGCTGGCTGCTCCGGCTGGCCGCCGCCGCGTCGTCGCCCTGGCAACGCTGGCAGCCGGACGCCGGCTTTGTTCCACTTCGTGCCCGAAAATTAGTGAAAAATTGCGCGACAGCAGTGGAGCCGTCGTGGAGCTGTAATGGCAGGCGGAGTGGAGTGGTCCTGTCGGTGCGGGACTGCAGGCAGACGGTCAGCAGGGACGCAGGGGGTGGGGTGACCAGCCGTGCGAGACGCCAATCAGCAGCCAATGTCCCGTGACGTGTTCGGGCGGGGCGGGGCGGGGCGGGGCGGGGCGGGGCGGGGCGGGGCGGGGCGGGGCGGGGCGGCCCTGTAGAACGCCCCGGCCGCGCACCGCCACTGCGCCGGCCGCGGTCATCGGCATTGTGTCGGAAAGGATGTATCTGTTTCTTTTTCTGCCTGCCCGCGCACAATCCGCTGCCCTGCTGACATCTGAGAAACGGACTTGGCGGAAGCAGCGGAAGCTTCCCCCTCCCCCTCCCCCTCCCCCGCCCCGACCTGGCCGACGAGTGGGACGCAACTTGTGCAGACGTACAGATGGCGGCGCTGCCGGTGACGACGCTCCACAGTGGGTCAGAAGACCGTTGAGGCGGCCAAAACTCTAGACGCGTTTTGAGCTTCAGAGTCGCTAAATGGGACTCGAACCGGACCTGTGACCCCACCAATGGATTCCTCGTTCGGAGAGAAATCCATTGGTGGGGTCACACGTTCGATTCGAGTCCCATTTAGCGACTCTGGAGCTCAAAACGCGTCTAGGATTTTTGCCGCCTCAACGGTCCTCTAACCCACTGTTCGCTCGCGCCCTATCTCCTGCCGATAGCCGGGAGAGGCTCCATCCATTCATGTCGGCTGCACTGCACTGCCCCGACGGCCGCGGACTCTGCGTCTCTGTCCTACTCGCGGCCGGGGCGCCCCGCGTGGCTGCGAGAGAGAGAGAGAGAGAGGGACGGAGCAACCGCCTGCCGGGTGGGCACGCCCGTGGCGCTGCGGTGCGTCCGCGCTGCCTACCTCACAGGCGCTGGCCGTCGGTCAGCCGATGCATAATGCCCAACCAGTTATAAATGCGTTGCTTGAGGCTCGCCTCCCCCATCTGTGTGTGTGTGTGTGTGTGTGTGTGTGAGAGAGAGAGAGAGAGAGAGAGAGAGAGAGAGAGAGAGAGAGAGAGAGAGAGAGAGAGAGAGAGAGAGAGAGAGAGAGAGAGAGAGAGAGAGAGAGAGACGACACAACGTGAAAGGGACCACAATGCACGACTCTATTCTTCCCACTGTATGCGTTTGTGCGCTCCTGCGGCTGTCGCAGTTCGTGTGTGTGTGTGTGCGTGTGTGAGAGAGAGAGAGAGAGAGAGAGAGCGGGCGTGCCCGTGCCGCCTGTGTGCGGTGGAGTGGGTCGCCGTAGCCTTAATCCAACGAGCTGCCTGGACGACGCACTGGGACCCAAGGATGGACTCACACACACATACACTTACACACACACACACACACTCACACAGTGGCGTGCAAACACAAACACGCGCACACAAGCACACGCCCGCACAAGAAATGTCGACAGGCAAGTTGATTGAGTCATTGATTTCCCCTTTGAGCCGGTCGCGTCCCAAGGCGTTCCCTGGGCGTTCCCTGGGCGTTCGCCGGTCGCGCGCGGCGCGTGCGTCGAGGTATTGGCTTCGTGGAAACGGATATCTGAGGTTTATATTGGATGCGCTGGCCCGGTAGCTTGCGCGCTGGCCCGAGCAAGCTGGCCGGCCCCCTCCCTGCAGGGACGTTCATGCAAGGGAAATGTGTGTTGTTGTTCGACCAGCGACCACCGCACGCAGCGCAGCGCAGCGCGCAGTGCGCGGTACGCACCGGCTGGCCGTGGCCGCCTCGACTCACAGCCGCCATTCGTTTTGGGGAATTTCGCATGGCAGGAAGACTGTGGTCGCAGAGGAAATCGGCGAGAAGAATCCGGGTCGCTCCCTGCCCCCATCTCTCTCTCTCTCTCTCTCTCTCTCTCTCTCTCTCTCTCTCTCTCTCTCTCTCTCTCTCTCTCTCTCCCCCTCTCTGACGTGCCTGTGCCCCAGCATTGTTGTCGTTGATGGTGTGCGTCCTGTGGTCGTTGCAAGGTGATGATATGGCAACCTTTCCATTATTCGAATGTCATTAATTTTCCCCCTACTTCACGTGATAAATAAGATATGTCCACACGCTGGCGGTCCGCCCGGAATGGGACCAGTGGTGCCATGCCACCCTCGGGGCGCACAGTGGGAGCACCGCCCCAGGCCCGCCACCTGGAAGCCCGAAAGCGCGAAGAATGGCGCCCTGGGACGCCCTGCCAACATGCGAAAAATACAAAAAATAAGGATCCATGGCATAACATTCCCATCTTTTTCGTCCCGAATCCGTCAAAAATTAAAACGGGATGGATTCGCCGAAATCGGTTGTAATCGTGTAACTCGATAAACTGTGTCGCATTGAAACCAAAGGACAGGGTGGCCAACTCCTGGGAGACAAAAGGGGACCGATTCGCGGGCTGCGTTTAAATGAGGACGGGTTGAGCGCCGCTGTGGTGGCACTCCCGGGGCGGGCCTCATTGGATAAACATGAGGCGCGATATAAGCCAAGTTTCAGCCCCACCCCGCCCCGCCACTAGCTGTCACTACAAGTAGGCATCGAGACGCCGTCGCCCCGCCCCGTCCCACAGTGGGTCAGAAGACCGTTGAGGCGGCCAAAATCCCGGACTAGTTTTGAGCTCCAGAGTCGCTAAATAGGACTCGAATCGAACGTGTGATCCCACCAATGGATCCCTCGTTTCGAGAGCAATCCATTGGTGGGGTCACAGGTTCGATTCGAGTCCCTTTTGGTGACTCTGGAGCTCAAAACGCGTCTAGAATTTTGGCGGGCCTCAACGGTCTTCTAACCCACTGTGCGTCCCCCGGCGACTGCAGCGGCGCCCTGAAACTTGTGACAGTGCCCTTGGGTTGGTAGCATTGCGAAAACGACGACAGTTGGCCCCTGACGACCCGCACTAAATTCATATCGCCCGCCACCCGCCGGACGGCATTGTCTCCGTCTCCAACTCTGCAGCGAGAGAGAGAGAGAGAGAGAGAGAGAGAGAGAGAGAGAGAGAGAGAGATAGAGCGGCGCGATTTCTAATCTTCCCCAATGACGCCGACGACGACGGAAGCCTGGAATGCCGGAATCAATCAGCAGCCTCATCTGCATGTCTTTAGTGGCTTCATTTGCACTCGATCCCCTTGACGCGCGAGGACGCCGTCAACGCCCTCCTGCCCCCCGCCACCTCCAGGACGCCGTCAGGTCGCCGTCAGGTCACCGCTGAGCGATAAAAGGCAACCTGGCGCCGCGGCGCCACGCTCCGCCCGCTTCGATGCACATGAGCGCGACATAACCTAACCTAACTGGATCCACCCCGCGGTGGTTCGGCAGCAGGCCTCGCCCCCCTTCGACGTGCACCCCCTCCCCCGACTCCGATAGCCTGCCTAACTAAACAGCGCGCCGGCCTGACTCTGCAAGTTGCCGCACAGCTGCAGCCGATACACTGCCAAACAGCCCCGGGTTCGACTCCCGCTCACGGCGAGCTGTTTGAATGATTTTTTTTTTCGTCTTGCCAGTGCCGCGTTGCGGCCGGGCTATCGCAGTTTGGAAGGGGTGGGGCGACCGGGGCGGGGCGGGGCGGGGCGGGGCGGGGAGGGACGGGGAGGGTCTCACCACCGGCTTGCCAAAGGTCGAAAGAGGGTTAAGGGCGTGGGGGTCCGGCAAGGGAAGGCGTGAGGCAAGAAGACGGAAGGGATCTTATCAGCGTTACAAATACGGGGGTAGAAAGGGCGGCCGGCGTGCACAAGAACATTAACCACACAGACACACACACACACACACATACACACACACACACTGCGGGATGAGTTTTGACGGGGGCCGCTCGCTATCTGTCCCGCCGCAGGGAGCAATCCTCCAGCGCGCGCGGCAACCTTCGTGTGTGTGGGGGGGGGGGCGTGGCCGTTAGTGTCTGCTAGATTTTTCATACAGGTTTAAAAAAAATAAAATAAAAGTGGTCATTGTTGAGGACGCCGGCGCCACGGTTCATTATTCCCGATAACCTGATCGCCCTGATCGCCCGCAACAAGTCCCTGCAGGTCCTCCGGCTTTGTCCCGTCGTATTTCAATCGTTTCGTCTGGCGGCGGCCACAAGCTTTGTGGTCACTCCCAAATTCTTTTTTCCTTCTTTCTTTTTGTGTGTTGTGTTATTGTGTGAGCATGCATCGCATGTATCAAAGGGGTGCATTAGACCGTCTGGGTTCGGTCGGTGTGAGGCGGCGCTCGCGGGCCACGCCCACGCCACGCTACGCCACGCCACGCCACGCCAGGGCCAGGTTCAGCGCACAACACACTAAGGGGCTTACCGAACCGAGCACGACGGCCCCGCGCCCCTTGCTACATGACTTCTACGAAAAAGACACAGGCTGTCAAATTGAAAACGAAAGCCAATTTCTTATCCGTCAGCTACTCTCTAAATTTTTTTTTTCTTTTCAATTTTTTTTTTAAACCCGGACCTAACCATGCCTTTTGCTCTCAGTAGTAGTTTTGCTCTCCAAAATTTTCCGTCCCTAAAAACTACAAAATAGAAAATTTATTTGTGATGTTTTTATATTTTTGTTTACATTAAATCTGCAAGTTCCATTTAAACGCCCCCTTTTCCCTTTATTTTTTCCCCTTTCCCGCCACTGCTCACTTCTACGCGGCGCGGCGAGGCGAGGCAGTGCAGGCGTCAATGCCACACCACACGGGGCGCCCTAACAGAGTTACCACCCCTCCTCTCTCTCTCTCTCTCTCTCTCTCTCTCTCTCTCTCTCTCTCTCTCTCTCTCTCTCTCTCTCTCTCTCTCTCTCTCTCTCTCTCTCTCTCTCCCTCCCTCCCTCCCATCCAGGCCCTTGGCCTCGCCCTGCGGACCGGCCACCCTTGCAGAAGGGCAGCCACACCAAATCCCCATCGTCTGCTAGTTCCCAGGATTACCTGTGTACCACATCGAGCGGGTCTGTCTCCCTGCCACCACCTTGTTTCGGGGCATGACGCGTAGCTCAATCGGTTAGGATGTCCGACATTAAAATCCGGCCTTCGGGTTCAAAACCCTATCACCTCCAAGTTAAAAAAAAAATCTGATTTTTAAAAAAATGAAATTGGCTTGGCTTGGCGAATTCCTCGGCGAATGCACTGTGGACGAGTGCATGTCTGGAACGGAACTGGAGGCCGGAAGATCGACGCTCTGTCTCTCTCGCACGCATGGGGCGTTGCACAGGGGTGCGAGAGAGACAGAGCGACTGACCGGAGTGAAGGTGCTGGGGGGCAGGCAGACTGGACGGAGCTGGATGTTTCAGTCTGGCTGCTCGCTGACTCGAGAGACCGCCCCGGACGGCGTTCCGATCTCCGCGCACTGACCCGCCCAAATCAACTTGCACCGGGCTTAATCTGTCTGGAGCTCGCTGGCACGTGAAAAGAAATCGGATGTAATATGCCCGCCCCTGGCCGCGCGGGCCGCGCCGCAGTGGGTCAGAAGACCGTTGAGGCGGCCGGAATCCCGGACGCGTTTTGAGCTCCAGAGTCGCTAAATGGGACTCGAATCGAACGTAGGACCCCACCAATGGATCCCTCGTTTTGAGAGCAATCCATTGGTGGGGTCACACGTTCGACTCGGGTCCCTTTTAGTGACTCTTTAGCTCGAAACGCGCCTAGAATTTTGGCGGGCCTCAACGGTCTTCTGACCCACCGTGCGCGCCCTGGCCGTGCCGGTGGAGCGGGGCGCGGGCTCTCGGTTTGATCCGGGAGAACATCTCGTGAATATAGCAGCCCGCCCTTCCACAAACACGGTCGCTAGTTCTGGAGGAGGCTCATGGGGACGGCGAACAGCGACGCGGCCCAGACGAAGGCCAACTCGCTCCCACGCTCTTTTTTTTTTCTCCCGTTTTTAAACGGTTTAATAACTTCCAACCTTGGGGTCGCGACCCCACTTTGGGTCGCGGAAAAATATTTTGGGGTCGCGGCCCTACAGTCGACCCTCACGTCCTTTAGAGGGACATTACTAATCGAGTGCCATCTGCTGAAAAATTGGTATGGTTAGTGACTGTACACATTCAAGTTGACCACGGAGCCACCGTTAGGCCCCAGCAGGCAGGCTCACTGGGGCACGGAGGAATCAGCGCTGCGATCGATGGGGACGGATCGCCGCGGGCGGTTGTTAACGAGGGGCTGACGAAGTGGCGACACCGCTTCCTGTCGCCTCGTGCAGACGGCCCGCCGCACAGTGGGTCAGAAGACCGTTGAGGCGGCCAAAATTCTGGACGCGTTTTGAGCTCCAGCGTCGCTAAATGGGGACTCGAATCGAACGTGTGACCCCACCAATGGGTTGCTCTCCGAACGAGGAATCCATTGGTGGGGTCACACGTTCGATTCGAGTGCCATTTAGCGACTCTGGAGCTCATAACGCGTCTAGAATTTTTGCCGCCTCAACGGTCCTCTGACCCACTGAGCACTGTGCGCCGCCTGCCTGCTCGTCTCCGCCGGCCGGGCGGCCGGGCAGCGCGCCGCCCGCCAACCCGATGCAACCCGAAGACAGCCGAGGCCAGTCGGTAGGCGGGATGCTCCACAGGTGCCTAGTCACTCGTGTCATACATTCCTCACTAGCAGACGACGCACGGCTGCCACGCACGACGCGCCATTGTCTGCCCGTCTCTCTCTCTCTCTCTCTCTCTCTCTCTCTCTCTCTCTCTCTCTCTCTCTCTCTCTCTCTCTCTCTCTCTCTCTCTCTCTCTCTCTCTCTCTCTCTCTCTCTCTGATTCTAATTCCTTGTTTGACTGTGCCTCCTTTGCCGGATGAGCCCGTGCTTCATTTTCGTGCCGCCAGCCTTCGGACCCTCCGGACGCGTCACTGTCATCCTCCCCCTCCACTCGCTGGTGTTGCATTGTGCGCTTGTTGGCGCTGCGACCCCAGGGCAGCCACCTGTCTTTCACCAGCAGCGGGGAAGGGGGTGAGGAGGTACATCCGGCAGAGGCGCGCAGGTTGCACCAGTTGCACCGGGTGCTGTGGCCGCCCCTCTTAAGAGAAAACTCTCCCTGTGGGGTCCACGCTTCGAGCATCCGAATCCCACCATCACACCGACAGTCCGCGTCGTCACTAGTGCACGCCGGTAAAAAAAAAAAAAAAAAAAAAAAAAAAAAAACCTGAAAAATGCGTTCCCTTTGACAAATTGGAAACATCAGAGGTTTTGGAATTTTACGGAGATGGTGGGCAAATTTTTCCCCAAGGTCACCGGGAAATTGGCAAGTTTTAATTTTTAACAGTTGAATGTTGTTTTCGGACAGCCCACACCACCACCCCCTGAGTGTTTGCCGCGGTGTAGGGCACGATGCCTGCCAACCCGCAATCACTAACGTCCCCCGAGAATTTTCTCACCCCTTCTCATGAATATTCCACCGCCTTATTCGGATGGATGCGAGTTTATGTAGTGTGGTTGGTACCACTGAGACACGCCCCGGCCTGCCCTGGCCCAGCCGAGCGTAGTCTGCGTCAGTGTCAGGCCTCCCCTCCGAGGCCGAATTTCCCTCGATCCGACTTGTTCGGGAAAATCATGGCACATAATTAATGCCAAATGTTTTAACTATGACGTGCGTCGACCTGCGTCCTGCCTGGGCTTTCGCCAGTTCAGCGCCTTGTGAATGGCGAACCCAGCGGGCGGGGGTGGCGAGGGTGTTAGATACCGCGTGGCCGAGTGGGCTAGGCAGTCATCTCGGAAGAGCAGGGCACGGGGTTCGAATCCGCCGTCCACGGCCACTGCGGATGTCATTTTTCCGCTGTCAAATTAGTTTCGGGGAAAGGGATCTGCAGCGTTGCGCTGTTCCCGCACGCCTCGCGAGCTGTTTGAATCGGTATTAAGGTAACATCTGGGCGTGCCCCCCCCCTTCCCCCTCCACCCCCGTGCTGCTCAGTCACGCATTGTGGACGTCTGCAACATTTTATTGCTGATTTTATAGAAGCAGGGCGTGGTGGAACGGCTGGGCCTGGCTGCAGCCGAGGGCAGGGCGCTCTGTTTCCGTCCCGCTCGGACATGCCGCCTCGTGCGTGGGAGGGAGAGAGGCCGCCGCCTCGGACCCGCCCTTCAGGACCACAATGCGGCCCGCATCCAAATCATTACCGGACACGTAGTCCCATCCCAATCGGAACATCCGACCTCTCTCTCTCTCTCTCTCTCTCTCTCCCTCCCTCTCTCTCTCTCTCTCTCTCTCTCTCTCTCTCTCTCTCTCTCTCTCTCTCTCTCTCTCTCTCTCTCTCTCTCTCTCTCAGCGACGCGCCGGCCGAGAGAGGTCGCCACCGTTCCCCGCAGTTTGTGTCAACTAATTAGAAACTGATCCTGCGTGGCCGAGCCTGGCCGAGCAGGCCGACCTGGCTGAGCAGGCTGACCTGGCTGGAGGGGGTGGGGGGAGGAGTCTTCTAGTACCCAGTCCGACCCGCTGTCCGACCGACCGTGCGTCTTGTCTGAGTGCGCCTGCCAGTGCGCGGAACGTCCCAGCGTCCGTCTTAGACGTGTCTGCGAGTCTGCCTGGCTGGCTTACCTGCCTGCCTGGCTGTCTGCCGTACATGGCGATTGATGCCGGACACGTGAGCCAGCCGCCAACTTTCACCCCTCGGCTCCACACAGTGGGCCCCACACAGTGTGCCCCACACGGCCTACTGGCGGCCTCGCGAAATGGAACGACGCAGAAAGAAACGGAAATCTAATGGCGGTGTGTGTCGCCGGACAGACGGACGGACGGTGTCTGCATTAACCACGGCGATGGTTCCTCCCGAGTATCCCGTATGCAGCCCGACAGCGACACGCCCCGCGACTACGTATCCCAGGCAAGCATCACGCCTGCCGTGAAAATTTCAGCACCAGTCACAAGTCCCGCCGACGTGCCGGCCGGCCTGGCGGAGCACAGAGCGGAGCTCGGCCCGGCCGAGCCAAGTACAGTAGGTCGCGCGGATGTCGGGGTCGGGCCTTCCGAGAGGCTGCGCGGCCAGTGTGGTGGCAGCACTCCCAGCGCAAGCTGGCTGGCTGCTGGCTGGCTGCCTGCCGGCCGGCCGGCCGGCGTGGAGCGAGCGAGCGAGCGAGCCATGCCGCCGAACAGAGCAGCGAGGCATGTATTGTTGCGTGTTGATGTTGTTGTTGTTGTCATCGTCGGAGGCGGCGGTGCGTTGTTGTCGTTCCTTCTTCTCCCTCCTGTTCTGCCGCGCTGCCGCTGCAACCCCCAAAATGGAAAGAAAAACTTGAGGCGGGAGTGGCGCTGAATGAGCCTGTCTGACTGACCTCACCTCACAGTGGGTCAGAAGACCGTTGAGGCGGTCAAAATTCGAGACGCGTTTTGAGCTCCAGAGTCGCCAAATAGGACTCGAATCGACCGTGTGACCCCACCAATGGATTGCTCTCCGAACGAGGAATCCATTGGTGGGGTCACACGTTCGATTCGAGTCCCATTTAGCGACTCTGGAGCTCAAAACGAGTCTCCAATTTTGGCCGCCTCAACGGTCTTCTGACCCACTGTGCACCTGTGGGGCGGCCCTTCCCTCCCCTGCCGACAGGCCGGCCTAGCTGAAGGGCTGACTGATCGGACAAAAGGGCTGCCAGCCCCGACTGCGCGACTCCAGGCAGCCCGGCGGGCAGGCAGGCAGTCGGGTCACGTAGGGAGGGTGCCCAGGGTGCCGAATGCCACTGCCGGCGAGCAAGGGCGTGATCTCTATATACGTGTCACGGCCCGGTACATGATACGCAAGCCCAAGCCAAAAGCTTCATTTTATTTATTTATTTTTCGTTTTTTTTTCCCTATTGATTTTGTGTCTATTTTTTTTTATGTTACTTTGGCCAAGTTGTTTTGGGAGGGTAGTGCTGTCGGCTATTCTTCGCAAGACAATAAGGGACCAGTGTATGGATAGTGTCCACTCATGCCAAACTCAATTAGAAGCGTGGTGTGTGCGTGTGTGCGGGTGTTGGGGTGCGCGTGTGTGTGTCTGTGTGTGTGTGAGCGTGACTGTGTGTGTGTGCGTGCGTGTGAAGGTGTTTGGGCGCTGTAAATCGATTCCATGATGACGAATCAGCCGAGAGGCCGTCCACTACGGTCACAATGCGTCACACGAATTGAAACAGAACTACCAAAACACCTTCGTTCATCTATGGTCCTCTATTTCAGTGGTGTCTCTCTAGTCTCTCTGTGAGTGTGTGTGAGAGAGGAGAGAGAGAGTGAGAGAGAGAGAGAGAGAGAGAGAGAGAGAGAGAGAGAGAGAGAGAGAGAGAGAGAGAGAGAGAGAGAGAGAGAGAGAGAGAGAGAGGGGGGGAGAGAGAGAGAGAGAGAGAGAGAGAGAGAGAGCGTCTTGTCAACCGCCTGCCGTCGCTTCGTCAAAGTGACGCGGGAGACCCCATCGACTGGAGGGCTGGGTCTTCGAGAGGGCTCAATTTGTTTATGGTCTACTCGAAAGGGGCGTTCCGGGGCGTGCCGGCGGGGTGGGGTGGTGGGGGTGCCCGCCGCGGGAATCGTGTGCACCGCACGTCGCGGGCATCCAGACCAAATCATATCAACCAACGGCATCGCGGCGCCGTGGCCGCGCGGTCAGGGTGGCGGTCCCCCGACTGTCGGGGTTGACGGTTCGACTCCCCGTCAGATGAAACTTTTTGTTCTTTCTCGGATTGGTGACGCTGCGCAGGGCGCCGGAGAGGCAGTGCCGCGACGATGTGCAGGTGCTTGCCGCCGCCTCCAAGGCCGCCGCCCCGCCCCGGAAAGGAGCCTAGAATGACGCTTTGCATAGCGGCCCTTGGGACATTCCTCAAGCCAGCTCCTCGCGTTTCGCCGGGGCGGGGCGGGGTGGGGTGGGGTGGGGCGGCGCGTCGTCTGCTACATCACTGGCGGGCACGTCCTCCGGAAACACAGTCTCACCCCGCCCCCCCCCCTCCAGATGAAACCAAAGCCAGTTTCCTCTCCACAAAACAAGGCCAATTTTACGAGAGTCACTCCTTGATCCCCCCGCCTCTCTTCCCCCTCCTCCCGCCCCTCCGCCCCTGGCTGTTACTCCGCCTGTCGGTGGCCGCTGTAAAACGGACACGGTATGACGCTATTTGTAAACATGGCGAAGGGTGCGCGCACACGCACACACACACACACACTCACACACACGCACACGTTGCTGCTCTCGGCACGTTTTTCGTCATTACGTTGCCTCGTCCCGCGATGGTGGGTCGCCGCCCCTAAGTACCCGTTGGTGGAACCCCTACCCTCAATCCCCCCCGAAGCACACTACTGCTTTCCCAGCGTTGCGCTGACTCCTTGCGGGGAATAAATACTCCCAGACAGTCCGTTCAAAAAGTGCCCAACCGCAGCCGAAGCGGTGGGACGCGGGCTGCACCCCCGAGACTGTACCCGCACTCGGCCGGCTTATACACGCCGCGGGCCTCTCTAACCGCTCGCTTTGTTAGTGCGGTTCCAAATCACATCTGCGAACTGTCGAAACGGAAATGACGATCCCGCCTGCAGATTAAGGGGACTTCCCTCGACCCCCTCCCCTCCCCCCCTCTCTTTCCCCCTGACACTTTCCACGCTGTTACCCCGCGCGGGGTAACCACTTGGTATGCGACGCGCCGGCTTTGGTGAGCCGTTACGCCTCTCTCTCTCTCTCTCTCTCTCTCTCTCTCTCTCTCTCTCTCTCTCTCTCTCTCTCTCTCTCTCTCTCTCTCTCTCTCTCTCTCTCTCACGCCGCACGCGGGTACGCGGTCTTGATGAACTAGTGGGAGGCACCACGAGATTGCGTCTCTGGGGGCCGAACTTCCAGAGAGAGCCTTTCTCTCAGTCAAGACACTCGGCTTGGTTTACTTCGCCCTTTACTTCTATTCCGGTCAAAACGGGCACGGAGTGCTCTTTTTCTGCCGTGTGTTGTTTTTAAAATGCCCACGCTGCAGTCCTGTCCGGCGAGACGCGTGGCGCTGCACAGTGGGCCACAGGACCGCGACAAGAATTCTAGACGCGTTTCGAGCTCCAGAGTCGCTAAGTGGGACTCGAAACAAACGTGTGACCCCACCAATGGATTGCTCTCCGAACGAGGAATCCATTGGTGGGGTCACACGTTCGGTTCGAGTAAGAGTTCTGGCCGCTTGCGCCCGTCTTGTGGCCCACTGTGCGCTGCCTCCGCAGGGCACGGCAGCCGTATCGGCTATCACAATCGCTCCAACTCGGCGAAAGAAACACGTGCAGGGGAGCAAGTTGCCGCGACGCGGCCGACGCGCGCAACAACAGAAACAGCCCTTTGGAAGCGACTTTGCAAACAATTTGAAGCGATTGCTGGCGAATGGCAGACCGTCTCTCTCGTGAGTGCGAGTGGGACAGAGCGACGGGCACTACAAAATATACAGTGTACTTAGTACACGTCTATAGGAGTTTACTTGGGCAGGTACACATCTGTAGGAGTGTAATTGGGCAAGTACACAGTCATTGGAGTGTACTTGATCCGCCTATCCACTTGATGAGATGAGAGTGTGCCTTCCCCAGTACACTCCTATAGATGTGTGCTTTCACCAAGTACCCTCCTATAGACGTGTACTAAGTACACAGTGGACTTTGTAGCGTGATCCCTCACCTGCAGCGGCGGTGGAAGCGACCCGGGCGGCGCCCACCTGAATCAGTCCGCGACGACCCGAGCGGACCCGACGCTAACTGGACAGCCCTGGGCCCCGACGCTAACTGGACAGCCCTGGGCCTGACTCCAGCGCCGCGCGCCCAGACGGCCTCGCTTTAATTCAACTTGTCGAGTTGGGAATGAGTTGTCTGCTGATGACATCCAATCGCTCTGTCGGCCAGGCGGGTTTGCACCGTTTTGAGAAACCACAAGGAGAAAGTTTAAGCAGCGACCCGGCTTCGAGTCCGGGCAGCGGCAAACAGGGAGCGCGAGGCTCCAGCCGCGTGCTCTCGAGCATCGAAGAGTTAGGCCCGGGTTCAACACCCCCCCTCTCCTCCGGTTTTGTTTCAATTTAGGCCGCTAAGGGCCGCGTCCTGCGGCGCCCTCGCGACAGGCTAGTCGACTACATGATCCCAGCTGGGGTCTCGGGGCAATCGGCCCACTGGGCGGAGCGAGTCAGTGGAAAGAAAGCCAAGTCGTTAGGAGGGGAGTTCGTCTCATATTGTCTCGGGCTGGCTGTCTGGCTGGCTGCCTGGCTGGCTGCGGCCTCCAAACGAGATTACGGGCCACGCGTTGCCTACTTGCCTGGCGGCGAGGCGGCGCATCGCAGCGCACGGTGGGTCAGAAGACCGTTGAGGCGGCGCCAAAATTCCGGACACGTTTGGAGCTCCAGAGTCGCTAAATGGGACTCGAATCGAACGTGTGACCCCACCAATGGCTTGCTCTCCGAACGAGGAATCCATTGGTGGGGTCACACGTTCGATTGGAGCCCCATTTAGCGACTCTGGAGCTCAAAACGCGTCTCAACTGGCCGCTTCAAGGGTCTTCTGACCTACTGTGCGGCGCAGCCCCCTTCTTCCTGATTCCGGCGGCAGGCCGACGGCATCCCGGAGGAGCCAGAGTAAACGGTCCCCGGGGACGCCGAGAGCCAAGTTGGCTTTCAGTTTGGCCTTTCAGTTCGGCTTTCAGTTCGGCTGCGGGGTGCTGCATCGCATCATCGTTCGGCCCGCCGCTCGCTCTTCGGCATGCGTTTTGCATCAGCCTGTCTGTCGGCCGGGCAAGCACCGCAGTGTACACGTGACGTGAGTTGTCGGATTAACAATTCCAGGTGACTCGCTTCACCCGGCTGTTTGCGTCGACACTACACACTTGTCGTTTGACGCGGTGGGCCCGTCAGGGTGTCAGCCGCACTCGCCCACACTATCACACACTCGCAGTGTCACAGCGGCCGCCGCTTTGTCGCGTCACCGTGCCGTCAGCCTCCGGGGACCATCAACGATACACGGAGAGAGAGAGAGAGAGAGAGAGAGAGAGAAAGAGAGAGAGAGAGAGAGAGAGAAATCGCCAGGGATACACTCAAACACGTTTGGAAACTATATCAGTCGATTTCGGGCCGGGAATAATTTTGTTCAAACTCGTCGTTGGTCTGGAAAAGGCCCGTGTTTTCCACTTTTCCGGACGGCCCTTTCCCCACTGGGTCACGGCGCACAGTGGGCCACCGCACGGAAGTCCCTTGCTCGATTTGTCGCCCGACGGGGAGTCCGGCCAATAACAGTGCGGTGCATGTCGCGCTTTGTCACTCCCTTCGACGGACGCGTTTCTCCCGGCCCGCCATAGCCATAACAACACAAACAAAAACACTGCGCTCAAATTATTTCCACAGGTATTCTACTTGTAACCAAAGGCCGGTTTCCATTCAGAACCCGATGCAGACAGCGCGGTGGCTAATACCCGCGACTCCGCGGAAACAGCAGCAAAAACCGAAACAAAAGTAAAACAAAAGTTTGCCGACCCGGCTTGTTTCCTGCTCCTCGCTCTTCCTTTTGTTGTTGTTTTTGTCTTCGTTTTTTTTATTCCCTCCTCGACGTGGTTACGCCGCGTGATTGAAGACGAAGCAGCGACTCAGTGAATGCGCCCAGTTTAAGAATAAAGCAAAAACAGAATGCTAATTTTTTTTTTCTTTCCGGTTTTTTTTTTTGCATTTTTCTTTTACGCTGCGCGCGGCAGAGGTTGGTTGGTTTGGGTGATCCGGCAGCCCCCGCCCACTGCGGGGCGAATCAATTTAAATTTAAGGAGAGTAAAATGGTGGGGATTATTTTTTTTTACAGTGTCCGCACGGAAGGACTGTGGGAAATATCGCCGTGTGGGAATAGATTTTTGTCGATGCCCAAATGGAGTGTGTTTAAGGTGGGTCCCGCCCCGCCTCACCCCGCCCCAACCACACCACCCCACCCACCCCAACCCACCCCACCGGATAAGACGAAAGAAATCCGGGAAGGCGCGCATGCGGGGGAGGAGACAGGAAGAAGGCAGGGATGGGCAGTGGAAGTAAGCCCGTTTCATCTTTTTTTGGGAGGGGGAGGGGGAATATGTATAATTGAGGCCAGCTAAAACGGAAAATGTGCAGCAAATTGGAAAAGAAAAATTCAATTCATAAATTATACAGAACTTTGCAAAAGAGTCAGTTTGGATAATCTCAGTCCTTAGTGTGATCTTGTTCTGTCCCGCCCTTCACCTAGATCGTTATTTTTCAATGCTCGCCATATCGGCGTCGAGAGCCCCGGCCGCAGGCTGAGGTGGGAGCTGCCACAATCACCTGTTGAGTCCCCTCCTGAACCCTGCCCCGCCCCGCCCCGCCACGCCCCGCCCCTCCCCAGGCTGCCTCAGCCCCCGGGGCAGACAGGCCTTCCAAATATTGTCCCCCGGCCAAGTGCCACCCCACCCGCGCTGCCCGTGCCCCTTGAGCGGGCCGCCCCGCCCCGCCCCGCCCCGCCAAGCCACATATGAGGAGAGGACAAGTTTATTTAATTTTAACTTCCTTTTCCCTTTGACATGGGGACCGCTACACAGAAAAAGGCTCGGGCGGGATTTTCAGACAGTGTCCCTTCATTGTTCAACGTCGTGGCCGATTGATGATTGAACGTTTACTGAGACAGAGTCGCCTCTACATGACGAGCTTGATCTAAAATGTGCATTGCTCTGATGGAATGGACGCGTTCTGTTGGACATTTCATTTTGACAGTGTGTCCACACCTGGCGGCGTCTGGGTGCTGCCCGCCCGGCCCGCCCGGCCCGCCGATACCTATAACGTTCCACCCCCGAGACTGCCTGCTCGACATAAGCTTCCCGGCAATATCGGAAGGGCGGCGGGCATGCAGGCAGCCAGGCAGCCACGCAGCCAGCCAGGCACGAAGATGGGGCCCACCCACAGAGGCTTACACACGGTCGGATTCTTCCGCGGCCCGGGAAAAAAATGACGTCACATTAATTTTGCAGTCCACAAGGACAGAATCGAGGACCCGAGAGGGGATACTGCAAACCGAACATCCCCGTGGGCCCCCCTAGCTTCGCCTCCCAGACCTGCTCAACACAACATGGCGTTCTGCCGTGGGGCTACGCTTTTAGCGCGGAGAGAGAGAGAGAGAGAGAGAGAGAGAGAGAGAGAGAGAGAGAGAGAGAGAGAGAGAGAGAGAAGGGGGGGAGCATGCAGTGAGTGCACCCTCGAGGTGCCAACCCTTTGCATTTCACTCTCCGTCCATTTCCTTTTTATTCCTCTTATTCCTTCTCCCCGTTTCCCCCACATTATTGCGTTGGATGTGATTCCAGCCATAATCGAAAGGGACCCAGAGGCACGGTGGAGTGGAGGTGCCCGCGCAGCCAGTGTTGCCACTCCAGCGAGCAAAAAAAACTCCCACGATGCACCGGGAATAAGGGTTGCCAACCTGCCTGCCAGGCGTGCATCGCGGGGCCGTTTCGCCTTCTTGTGGTGCAGCGGCAACACCTGTCCGCGTTGCGGGTGTGCCAGAACGGGGACGGGAAATCACCTTCGCTGATGGTGCGCGGGATTACAAACATCGCCGTGCGCGAAGAGAGATTGACGGGCACGTCCAGACGACCACCAGACGCCCCAAGTGCGTGTGTGTGTGTCTGTGTCTGTGTGTGTGTGTGTGTGTGTGTGTCAGTGTGTCTGTGTGTGTGTGCGTGCGTGCGTGTCTGTGTGTAAGCGAGAGAAACAAGGCCAAGACGAAGCTGTTGGCCGGGAGCCAAATCACCCACTCTCAAAATACACGCGGCCAGGGAAACGGCAGGGGGGTCGTGCCCCCGGCGCCACGTTGTGGTCGATCCCCGCCCCGCCCCGCCCCGCCCCGCCCCGCCGCGGAATGACAAGCACCCCGATGCCGACTCGCCGGCAGAGCCACCGCCCGCCACGTCCAGGGAACGCCTGCAAGCTTCCCATGGGAATGTTTTTAGTGCCGGCAACGTTCAGGCGAGTGAAACCAGTGGAACAGACTCAAGTGAAACATCAAGCTGAAACGACGACGAGGGGTGTTGAACCCCAGACTCGCGCTTCCCCGTCGGAGACGCTACCGACGGTGGTGTGTCACGGCCCCTCCGAGCGAGGTGCGCGAAGGTCTGCCTGTCGATGGGATCGGAGCAAACTCGACCTGGCGCCGGTGCGAGAGAGAGAGAGAGAGAGAGAGAGAGAGAGAGAGAGAGAGAGAGAGAGAGAGAGAGAGAGAGAGAGAGAGAGAGAGAGGCTGCACCAACCTCTGCTTCATTAGGCCCGTCACCGACAGCGAGCACTCCGTGGTGACAGCCCCGGCTTTCATTTCTCGCGGATGCGCCGCAGAGCTGCCACCGCCACACACCCCAAGAGAGTAAAATAGAAGTTGGTCAGCCTGACACTACCTCCGCGTTGCAGTAGCTGCATCGGCTGCATCGGCTGCAGCCCAGGTGGCGGTGTGTCGCTGCCTCCCCCCCCCCCACGGCCCAGAGGGAGAGAGAAACAGAGAGATGTAGTGGCGGACTGCTCGGCCGAGCCACGCGGCGGCCCAGTCGGTGCGAGTCCACGTGGGGGTGCAGGCCGCCGCCACGGAGCCGCGAGACCCAGCCCGCGACGCCGCGAGCGCGAGTGAAAGACAGGGAAAATGGAAAGTGAAAAGTGAAGGTTTTCCGGGCGGCGGTGACCATGGCGGAGTGTCCGGACGACACCTGACTGACGACAACGACCTGCTGAGCGGCAAGGGTCGTCGCCATGTCCACGGTCATGTCCACCCCCAGCGGCACCCTGTCGCGCCACCCCGGAGCCAGCCGGCCGGGGTCCGCGCTAGAGGTCAGTGTCACGGCAGTCTGGTGGTCAGGGTGGTCGCTCTCGGTACCGCAGGTCGCGGGTTCGAACACCGACCGCCGCAACTCTTTTTCGTGGTGTTTAGTGACAGCTCGCTGCTTTACTGCTTGACGGCGAGCTATTTGTGTTTATGAGTGCCCTCCGGCTTCCCCAGGGCACGTTGGGCCCTCGCGTCATTTGTAGAACACAGTCCAATTACTGTTTCGTTGAGAGAGAGAGAGAGAGAGAGAGAGAGAGAGAGAGAGAGAGAGAGAGAGAGAGAGAGAGAGAGAGAGAGGCCCACTTGGCAGGCCTGGCCAGCGGCGTGTCAATAAAAACGCCATCCAACTCGACGTGTGCGGCAAGCAGAGAGCACTGACTCGACAATATTTTTCCAACGTGAGGATCTCCGCAACGCACGCTGTATCCGCGGCTTGAACCCGCGCCCGGGACTGCTTGAGAAAGAATTGTGGGCGTCTCGCGGCGCCAGGCACTAACTGGGTCACACGTGGTCAAACCCACAAAGAGACCGCCTCACCGCGGCCATTGTCTAGGAGGAGGAGGGGAGGGAGGGAGGGAGGGAGGGAGGGAGGGAGGGAGGGAGGGAGGGAGGGAGGGAGGGAGTGTGCGACGAGACACACGGGCCATCAAGGCAGCACGGAACTGCAATCTGCAATTCACCCCGGCCGGAGCGCTGGGCAAACACTGGGCATGACGCTGTGGGGGCCGCAACACTAAAGGACGCCACCACACTCTAAATGTCTTACGGCGAAAGGCTGCACCAACATATTATGATGCAGATTTTCTCCATAATACAAGAAAAATTCCTCAAAATATCTATAAGGTACAAAGAATATTCAAAGGTATGTTACAAAGGCAGCTGCACTACCATATAAGACAATTTTCCCCATAATATGGAGAATCCAGGATAATCTTCACTGTAAGACATTTAGGTTAGGGTGCACGGACAGGGCATCATGCATGACCGAACGAAAACACGCGCGCTTTTCCGCAGACCGACGCCAGGCCAACGCGTCGGACAACTAGCCCGTCATCGGTGACGTCACTGACGCGGCACCCGAAATAGCGCGCGGCACGGCGCCGACCCACAGTGGGCCAGAAGACTGGCGGTCCACCACTGTGCGCCGCCGCCTCGCGGCCGGACCGCGGCATGACACGTGTTATTAGTCGGCCGGCTCCCGCCTTCCCGCCGGCACCACAAGAGAAACAACACCAACCCGGTGTGGACAAAATAACACGAAACCAAGATTTGTTTTCGTGAAACTTTTGTGTTTTCTATTCCCGTGCGTGGAGGCGGGGAGGCGCTGAAATCGTAACGACCACGAGCAATGACAGGCCAGGGCCGTGCCCCCCCCCCCCCCTCGAGTGCGCCTGCAAAGGGGGCAGCTTGCTAAGGATCAAACGTGCTGCCCCCCTCCCCCTGAAACACCGCAGACACCGCAGTCATCCGCGACGTGGCCGCGAACAACGCCTGCCATCTCCACGCGGCGTTTTACCGACTCTGCAATATTTTTTATAAACCATTTTTTTTTTCGTTATATTCTCTTGGTTTTTTTTGGCAGTCTTTTACCCCAAAAAAAATAATAATTAGAAAATAAGTATTTTAAAAAGGTATTTGCCGCGTATTTGCCCGCAAAAAGCGAAAGCCACTGCGGGGGCTGCACAGTGGGCCAGGCCAGGCTGTCGCGGACGCGGAATGACTCGACACGAAGGCTGCGACGGCGGCCCGGCTGCCCTTGAGGTAAACACTCCCTCCAGGCCCTCGAGGCCCTCGAGCTGCGCAGCGCGCCGGCCCACAGTGGGGCAGAAGACCGTTGAGGCGGACAAAAATTATAGACGCGTTTTGAGCTCCAGAGTCGCTAAATGGGACTCGAATCGAACGTGTGACCCCACCAATGGATTGCTCGTTTGGAGAGCAATCTATTGGGTGGGGTGACACGTTCGACTCGAGTCCCATTTAGCGACTCTGGAGCTCAAAACGCGTCTAGAATTTTTGACCGCCTCAACGGTCTTCTGCCCCACTGCGCGGGACCGCCGGGCACCCCGTCCTGGCCATCCTTGACTCCGCGCGACTCACAGGGGGCTCAACGCCCCTCAGCGTGTATTGTGCGCCCCACCCTCGGCGAAAAACAAGGCGACCTGGTCTCGATCTCGACCAGGTGACAATGTGGTGCTGTAATCGCCTTACGCGCGGCTTGGGAGGGAGCGGCCCACCGTGCGGGGCGGGGCGGGGCGGGGCGGGCGATGTCTTGCCTACGCGCCAGGGGCTCCAACACTCCCACACGAAGGACGATCAGTCGCATTAGTCGCGCCGTTCATCGGACCTTCTCTTTTCCCCTTTCCCCCTGGGCTCAAAAACAGTTTGTTTCTCTTGGCGTCGTCACCCCTGTTGCGTCTCTCTCTCTCTCTCTCTCTCTCTCTCTCTCTCTCTCTCTCTCTCTCTCTCTCTCTCTCTCTCTCTCTCTCTCTCTCTCTCTCTCTCTCTCTCTCTCTCTCTCTCTCTCTCTCTCTCTCACTCTGTGTGTGTGTGCAGCCTGCTGACGTATTCCGTTTGTGTTGCAGGTGCCCAGGGCGCGGCCCGACTCCAGCATGGATTCTAACAGGTAGGTCTCGCCTTGGCCCCGTCAGGTAGGCTCGCCCGCCATGCGCCGCTGTGTGTCCGCAGCCGGCCGCCCCGACGCAGGCGCTCCGCGGTCATTACCGCCTTCCTCGCCTCGGCCAACTTTTTGCGCTTCAACTCCTCCTCCGGCGAAGAGAGCAAATGAATTGAAAGTGAATTGGGACGAAGGACCCCCAGGGATGCGCTGCTAAGAGCCCCCCGCCGCTCCTTCCTTCCAGACGGGCCGGCTGGCCGGCAGATGGCCAGCCGGATAGCGGCTCTCTCTCTCTCTCTCTCTCTCTCTCTCTCTCTCTCTCTCTCTCTCTCTCTCTCTCTCTCTCTCTCTCTCTCTCTCTCTCTCTCTCTCTGTCGCCCTGCACGTAGTCTCCAGGCTGTAACTCATCCCGCCGTCTAGTCGGCGTGGTGCCAGCCGAGCGATTCCGAACTCATTATTCCGTCGCTCTGTCTCTCTCGCACTCACGGGGCGGCCCGCAGGGGGGCCCGCAGGGGTGCGAGAGAGACAGAGCGACGAACCGCTCTTCACACGGCGCGGCGCCAGCCGTGGCGGCAGCCAGCCTGCCTCCCTCAAGTCATGCCGTGTTCTGGCTGCCGGTTCCAACGCGTCCACCCTCGCTCTCGGAGAAGCGAATCAGACACTGTGACAATCCACAAAAAAAAAAAAAAAATTCAAAAAGTTGGAATTTT
Organism: Stenchaetothrips biformis; assembly: GCA_030522485.1. NCBI lineage: Eukaryota > Metazoa > Arthropoda > Insecta > Thysanoptera > Thripidae > Stenchaetothrips > Stenchaetothrips biformis. The sequence continues at coordinate 4,493,571 of CM060102.1, read as the reverse complement.
CCTCACTAACATTGTCAAATTTTGGATTCTTCTATATTGATAAAACACATTTTATGTGAGAGTGCGGGCCGGCGCGGTGTGACGGTTCTATTCCGGCTGCTGGCTCGGTCCTCCCCCCTCCCCCTCTCCCTTACTAATTGTGCACCGCGGTGCGATAATTTGAGCCTTCCCCGCGCGTCGGGCACCGCCAAGCACGCCGTCTCACAGTGGGCACGAAGACCGCGCGGCCGGCCAAAACTCTCGACGCGTTTTGAGCTCCAGAGTCACTAAATGGGACTCGAACCGAACGTGTGACCCCACCAATGGGTTCCTCGTTTGGAGAGCAATCCATTGGTGGGGTCACACGGTCGAGTCGAGTCCCATTTAGCGACTCTGGAGCTCAAAACGCGTCTAGAATCTTGGCCGCCTCAACGGTCTTCTGGCCCACTGCGCGTCTGCGCGCATCGACTGGTGCCCGACGACGCGACGGTCGCGGACAGGGCCGCGCCGGGGAAGTGGTCCTTCAAGGCGGGGCGGGGCGGGGCGGGGCGGGGCGGGGCGGCCCATTAGGGGAGGCAGGTGTACACCAGATGCCAGCCGCGAGGACCGTCGTCGTGAGCCGTGAGGACCGTCATGAGGGCCAGGCTATCAAACGCGGCGGAAATATTTAATCCCCTCGGGACAATATGGTCTGTCGGCGCGGCGTGGAGCGGCGTGGAGTAAGGCGCAGGGCGTAGTAAAGACGTGGAGATACTGTAAATGGAGTCCCGAGGAGAGAAAGAAGTCCTGTCATTTAGTAAGGAGGTGCTTCCTGTGTGTGAGAGAGAGAGAGTGAGAGAGAGAGAGAGAGAGAGAGAGAGAGAGAGAGAGAGAGAGAGAGAGAGAGAGAGAGAGAGAGAGAGAGAGAGAGAGAGAGAGAGAGAGAGAGAGAGAGAGAGAGAGAGAGAGAGAGAGAGAGAGTCTTTTCCTCCCTAATCGCCGCGTCTCGTTCGCGCCCCGCCGGCTTCCCTGCTGGCTGCAAACGTGCCAAGTGGTCAGCCCGCACGGCACCTGTGGGCCGGCCGGCCGCTACCTGCACAGTCCACCCCCTCCACCCCCACCCCCGGCACGCGGAGGGTGGAGGGGGAAGCCTCCAGGGAAATACGAGCGGCGCAGCTTAGATCGGCCCCGGCGAGGGCAGCCCCGCTCGCTTCGCTCTGGCGCTTTGGGGTGCGTTTGTTGGTCAGTTGTGGCTCTTGCCCTGCTGCACCCCCCCCCCACCACACACACACTAGCGGTTGCCAACCTTTGGGTCGCGGCTAAATATTTTGGGGTCGCGAAAATACGGCCTGTCAAAAATGACGATCGCACCGGGTGTCGAACCCAGGTCCCCCGAACTCGGAATTCGACGCCTCTTTGCTCTCGGCCTCCGTCGAAATCACTAAAATGTATGGTAGGATTTGAACCTGAGATCTCGGACTTCGTAGTCGGCGCGCAGACGCTCTCGACCACTGTGGTGATGGTGTTGCAGGACGATGCGCGGCGAGAGCGTGTGCACCGACTGGACGGACTCTGTGCCCAAGGCGGCCACCCCGACGCGCCACAACTTCCACGTCGGCATCTACGGCTGGCGGAAGCGCTGCCTGTACCTGCTCATCCTGGCGCTGCTGGTCATGGTCATCGTCAACCTGGCGCTCACGCTCTGGGTGCTCAAGGTCATGGAGTTCTCCTCGGTGAGTCGCCCGCTCTCGGCACACTGTAAAGCAGGAGGCCTCCCCATTAAGACTGGGGAGGGGGTGTAGAGTTTTGTTTTTTTTCTTGGACGTTAAAACCCCTTTCTGTCACTTGCACTATCTCTCTCCCACACGAGGGCCTCCCCGCCCAGATTTGTCTCGCGTCGTCTCTCCGCCGGTGATCTTCTTACGAGCGATACATCATCTTCCTCCCTTATTATTTCTTTTTTCGATTGTTTTTATTTTGTGCCGACGACGCGCGACGCGCCACGGCCGCTCGAGCGCTGAAGTGTGCGTGTTACACACACAAAGCCCTGCCACTTGGCGCCCTCCAGTAAACAAAACATAATTTTGCATAAATTTGCCGCGCCGCGCAGAGGCGTCCAGAGGCGTCCAGGCCTACCACTTTTGTTTCTATGGCGATCAGACCACCGCGTCATCATCGTGACAGGAAACAACAACAACAACAACAACAACAACAACAACAACAAAACGTTGGGCCTAGGCACCCGGAAATGTCAAGCTGTTTGCACTCACTTTATTTTAGACCAAAAACATAAAAATTAACAGGGAAAAAAAAACTACCTTTTTTTTTCAACGTCGTCTTACCGTTAAATTTCATTTCACCCTTTGCTATTGTTCCTCTTCCCACGGCCAGCGCGTCTACCCCGTCTCCCTTCCACCGGCCGCGCGCTCACACCTCGTTGTTTATTTATTCACAGCCCCTGCCCTCTCTCTTTCCGCCCACTCTATCGCCCACACACAGTCCCTTTCTCTCGCACACTCGCACACAAGCCGCGCTAATTCATACGTTCAAATCCCAGGCGGCGGTAAATCGTTTTTCAAACGTGATTGCTGAGTCCCGTGACTCCCAATTCACCGGCTCAACATGTTTTGTTGTTGTCGTCGTCGTTGTTGCTTTGGCGCCTTTTTTTTCTGTTTTGGCGCGGTTTCCATTCTGCTTTAACTCGCTACTTTATGGTGTGAGTTTGGCGCGGTAAGCGGGTTGCTGGTGCGTCCGCCAGTTTGCCAGTTTGCCCAACCCTTCCTCTTCCTCCCAAGGCCCGCCCGCCCTCCCTCTGATTGGTCCTCAGGAAACGGAAGTCATTTCGAAACCGGAAATGATTTTGATCAAAAGCTGCAGAGGTGGGGCGGCATATATCATGAGGCCCAGCCCGTGTCACGGGACCGCGCATGCTGCCTGCCTGGAGACTGATTTCGAGAGGCAGGCGTCTTTCTTTCTCTCTCTCTCTCTCTCTCTCTCTCTCTCTCTCTCTCTCTCTCTCTCTCTCTCTCTCTCTCTCACACACACACACGCGTGGGGCGTGGGGAGGGAGAGAGGCAGTTCAAAGCGTGCCGTGCGTCCATCACAGCGCGTAGTCTCGCGTTTTGTACGGTCGTCATTTTGGCGCGGCTTTGTGGATGGAGCGATTCCCGCCGGAAACGACAGCTTTTCTTGCGTTGGTAAGCCTGCCTGCCTGCCTGCCGCCACCAATCATACGCCGAATGGAATAATAATACAATAATACCAACACGCCGACAATGAAAACTGATTGCCGGCATTGTGCATCGCGGCCGCGGGGCGGCGCGCGCCGGGTCTTTATGCACTTGTTGTACAGTCGCGCGCGGCAGCATTTTCCATTCCCGCCAAAAATTATTTCACCGCCTTTTTCTCGGCCGGGACAACTGACCGACAAACCCACCGGCAGGCGGCGGTGGCAAAGAGAGGTCGGGGGGTCAAGGTCACCAGGTCAGCTCCCCTCGTCCTTGCGAGAGAGAGAGAGAGAGAGAGAGAGAGAGAGAGAGAGAGAGAGAGAGAGAGAGAGAGAGAGAGAGAGAGGCGAGCGCAGTGGTCCCGCGGGGATCGGCCGAGCCTCATGACGCCTTGGTGTCGATGACTGCACGACCCCGAGTCCTTCCAAGTCCTGGTTGGTCCTTCCCCGCACCTGCTGCCGTCATTTTCACTCTCTCCTCCTTCCCCCTCTCTCTATCTTGTTGCGATTTATTTGCATTGGAAGTAATCTGGGCGGCCCGGAGGAACAGCTGCTCCGACGCGCCGACACGTCGCCGGCGCACGGACAGACAGACAGACAGACAGACAGACAGTCGAGGGAGAAATAGTTCGAAAGAGAAGTGAGAATTACTTTTTGAACGGAAGCTTCTTGCGAGAATCCGTGAATGCGAAGCCCCTGGCCTGCCTTGCTGGAGGGGGTCCCTCTGGAGCGCTGGAAGGGCGGGGCCAGGGGGGCGTTGCTTGCCCCGGCCATCCCGTCCCGGACAAGCAGGGCCCTGCAGCCTTCAGCCCTCCACTCCGGCGAAGCCCTTTAGGTCGCATCCCTCCCTTCTTCTTTTCTATTACGGCGACGTGTTTTAACCTCATTTTACGTGTCTTTATGAGTCCGGTGGGTCGTGCAGCCGCCGTGCCCCTCCCCCCCCCCCCTCCTTTCCCCTTCCAGCTACGAGACGACATTCCCTGCAGGGAAGTGCAAAGGCCAAAATAATGACGCGGCTCTCTTTGTACGCGGCGCGCTACCGTCACTTTCAGCTCCCATTTTGTTGTTGTTATTTTATTTTATTTTTTTTATTCGGTGTCGATTTTTCGGCGCACCTTTTCCGCGGACAGTTTGTTTGTGGCAGAGGTGTGGTCTCACAAACGAAAACGTATCGGGTTCGAATACTCGTGTAAATTGTGTGTGTATGTGTGGGCACTGTTTATAACCGGTTCGGTAGAGCAAAATGCGTTTGTCAGTCCGACAATGAATGAGGAGCCAGTGGGTGGCGACGGCACCCAGCGTTCGCCCGAGGGCGGGGCGGGGCGGGGCGGGGCGGGGCGTGTGGCCTGTAATCAAGGCCCCTGATACGTGCCCCGCGCGTGTTATCCCTGACTAATCGTTCCATGACTGCTGCCCATCAAAAGCCACGATGGCCAGTAGTTCCCCGGTAGTTCCCGCAGGAACGTTCTGGAACGACTTTGGCCGGGCCGGGCCAGGCTGCCTGGAGGCTGATAACACCGCAGCCAGCCGTCGGGGTTCCCTTTCGGCTCCCTTCGGCTCCCTTCGGCTCCCTTCGGCTCCCTTCGGCTCCCTTCGGCCGTTGGCGCGTGTGCTTCGCAGTGCTCCGCGGTTGATTTGCCCAGGTGATCTCTGTCCCACTGTGGGACCCCCACACCCTGCGCCCCGAGTTGTCTTGTTCTCCTCTTTAAACCTCTTTCAGCACTGATCCCCCTTATCAGCGCCGGCCGCGCCTCGCCTGCCTGCCAGCCCCGCCTGCCCCGCCTGCCCGCCAGCCCCGCCAGCCCGCCAGCCCCTGGAGGGGAAGCCTCGCGTCGCGCCCCGCTGTCTACTCAGGGTTATGTACGAGCTATTCCAATTGCTGTGCAACGTGAGAACTTTGGCGACGGCCTAGCACCTCGTCCCGCGCGCCCCGCCGCGCCACGCCGTCAGCCCCACCACGCGCGAAAAAAAAATAAAAATTGAGCTTGTCCAAAGGTAGACATTTTGTGACAACAAACAGGATTTAGTGAAAAAAGACAGATTGTTTTTTTTTTGTGATGTGTAAATACCTGCAAAAAGTTTTTTTTTTAAATCTAAAATTTAAAAAAAATCCAGTGTTGCTTTTTTTTGACTCTTTTATTTTTTCCATGACACTCCTTTTGGGTGCACCGGCACCCCGGGCATAAATTCCACGTGATGCGGGCCGAGACGTAGGAAAGAGAAAGTTTCATCCCCCTGCTTCTTCGTGCCTCGTAGACGCGTCATCGCAGCGACGGGGCGGCGTCTGTCGCGGAGAAGCACCGCCATCACGTTAACACGCGTAGCGTCGAACGGCGAGCCGCGCACAGTGGGCCAGCGCGACGCCGCAGTCACAAGACCGTTGAGGCGGTCCAAATCCCGGACGCGTTTTCAGCTCCAGAGTCGCCAAATGGGACTCGAATCGAACGTGTGACCCCACCAATGGATTGCTCTCCAAACGAGGAATCCATTGGTGGGGTCACACGTTTGATTCGACTCCTATTAGGTGACTCTGGAGCTGAAAACGCGTTCGGGATTTTTGGCCGCCTCAACGGTCGTCTGACCCACTGTGCGCCGCTTGCTGCGGTGTTTTCCCATTCACCACGGAGGTCAGTCAGCTCAGCTTAGATTGGTTAGGCAAGGTGGAGGTTAGGCTGGGTTAGGTGGGCGGTGGATTGTGCCCGTCTTGATCTACTTTGCTCGCCCGGCACGCTCGGGCGTGAAGCCTGATATTATTACGGCAAAAATGAGGTTCATTGTGTCGGGAACATTATTGTCCACCGTCGGGACCGAGAGGGAGGGGAGGGGGGAAGGGGTGGGGTGGGGTGGGGGGAAAGCTCAAAGTGCGCGCGTATGAGGGACGGCTGGTATTCGCCCCCTCCCCCTAGGGTCAAATAGCAGGCGCTAGCCGCAGGCATGCCGGCGAGGCAGCAGTGGGTTTTTCAGGGAAAAGGGGACCGTTGAGGCGGCCAAAATTCTAGACGCGTTTTGAGCTCCAGCGGCCGCTAAATGGGACTCGATTCGGACTTGTGACCCCACCAATGGGATTGCGCTCCGAACGAGGAAATCCATTTGGTGGGGCACACCGTTGGGAGTCGAAGCCCCATTTAGCCGACTCTGGAGCTCAAAAACGCGTCTAAGAGTTTTGGGACCGCCCTAACGGTCTTCTTAGCCCTCTGTGCGAGGGGTCCTACGAGTCCTACGGGACCGGCGAAGAATTGCGTTCACCTCTTGTGTTAAAGCGGGCGTTACAATATCGCAGGGAGGGCGTCCGGGGCGGAGGCGGGCCGGGGCCGGGGCGGGGCGGGGCGAGTGCGGCCTGGCAAATTCAACGACGGACACTTTAAATCTGGTGGGCCGGTGTGCGTTCCTCTCTGGGGCGTCCGCGCCGCGGCAGCGCGTAGGTCCGGGCCGGGTCCCCCTCAGTCCCAGCGCGGCCGCCCCGCCCCGCCGCGCCCCGCCCGCCCCGCGTCCAGGAGTCCCATTGCAAAGGAGACAGGGGAGTTATGCATGTCATGATGTCGAGGCCTTCGCGGCCCAATGAATAAATTTCTCATCCCGCGCGCCTCTCTGCACATCGCACACCCTCATAAATCCGCCGTTCCTTTTTTTGCTGCTTTTTGCCGGCCGGATGCCTTCCCTTCCTCGCGGCAATCAATTAGTTTCGCGGCAGGTTGGAAAAAAGTGTCCCTCTTTCAAGGCAGGGCGTCGAGGGGGCGATGCTTTATAGGTGTGATTCGGCTCATTCGTCTCCGTAACGATTGTTTCATCCCCCGATCGCTGCGTGGGCAGGTAAAGTTCAGGGTGCGGTCGCCGGCGTCGCCGTCGGCGCCGCCTTCCTTCGGGCGCTCCAGGGCCGACGCGCTCGCCGCCGCAAAGGTTCGCCGCGTCGGAGAGGGGCGCCACAGTGGGTCAGATGACTGTTGCGGCGGCCAAATTTCTAGACGGATTTAAAGCTCCAGAGTCGCTAAATCGGGACTCGGCAGCTCAAAACGCGTCCGGGATTTTGGCCCGACCTCAACGGGTTCTTCTGACCCACTGTGGGGCGGCG
>CM060102.1:4382147-4485318 GCA_030522485.1 Stenchaetothrips biformis | reverse complement strand
GGCAGAAGACCGTTGAGGCGGCCAAATTCCCGTGACAACTTTTGGGCTCCAGAGTCGCTAAATAGGACTCGTAATCGAACGTGTGACCCCACCAATGGATTCCGCGTTCGGAGAGCAATCCATTGGTGGGGTCACACGTTTCGATTCGAGTCCCATTTAGCGACTCTGGAGCTCAAAACGCGTCTAGAATTTTGTCTCCGCCTAAACGGTCTTCCATCGGCGTTCCGGCATACTGTGTGGAGTGTCTCTCGGGGAGAAGGGTTGCCAATCAGTTTGCCTCTCGGCCTCGACAAGGCCCTGCACAGTGGGTCAGAGGACCGTTTGAGGCGGCCAGAATCTCGGACGCGTTTTGGAGCTCCAGAGTCGCTAAAAGGGACTCGAATCGACACGTGTGACCCCACCAATGGATTGCTCTCCGTACGTTGGAATCCATTGGTGGGGTCACAGGTTCGGTTCGAGTCCCATTTAGCGTCTCTGGAGCTCAAACCGAATCTCGAATTTCGGCCGCCTCCAAGGTACTTCTAACCCCACTAACTTGTGCTCGCCGAGGCCCCAGGATCACCGGCCGGGCAGGGGCCCCCTCTGGGGCGATGACGGCCCACTATGATTGCCGGCCAAGTCCCCGGCCGGAGACGTTCAACGACTCAGCGTGCTAAGGCCCGGGCTCTCTGTTGCGGATTGTAAACCGCGTCATTAGAAGCCACAAAATTAAGATATCGACAGCCCTTTGCGGAGCCGTGCGCGCGCCGCGGCCGGCCAGGCCGGGGTGTTCTTAGGAGTACAAAGGCATCTCGCTGAGGGGGGGATTTACTGCGGGGAAAAATTGGAAAACTGATAAGGGGAGGCTTTTGTGGCAGGCAAGGAAAACGGGGCGGGAGGCCGCAGGGCAGCCGTGCGGGCCAGCGCGTTGGCCGGCCGGGGAGGGGGAGGGTGGGGAGAGGGAGGATGGGGTGGAGGGGGGGGCTTTGCCCGCCGAGGACGGACGCAGAGCGCTTCTCTTCTCCTTCATATCTGCCTCGGCGTCCTCGTCGTCGGCGTCCTCGTCGACGGCGTCCTCGTCGGCGGCGTCCTCATTTGCCTCGTGATGGTGACGGCGGCGGCTTACCTGAAGTGTCCTTCCGCCCTCTGCCATCACGCATCACGCCTCCAACCCGCCCCGCCCCGCCCCGCCCTCGTGTTATGATCTCGCGTGCAACTCTATCCCCGTTAGGGCAGTTCTCCTCTGTCTTTTACGGCCCACTGGGGAGCAGTCACGCCGCGCCACGCCCCGCCACGCCGCGCCCCGCCACGCCGCGCCCCGCCACGCCCCGCCACGCCATCGTGTTCTATCGCTCCAGCAATATCACTGCACCGGCCAGACCCCTCCTGGGTCATCCCGGTCGGTCCCACTCGTATTGATGACCCGACACTCGGACTTGAGCAGCCACTCGCTGCCGCCCGGCTAGGTGAGCAAAACACACACACACACTCACACACACACACACACACACACGCACACGCGCGCGCTGCACCGAGGTAATGCTTCTTAAGGGTGCTTCGCGGCGCAAACACACGCCTTACTACGGTAAGGTAATCTCCGGTTGAGAACGCGCGCTTGTGGTGTGTGTGTGTGTGTGTGTGAACGTGTGCGAGCAACCGTGCGCGTGTGATACAGCCGTGATGTCCCCCCCCCCTTCCCCTACTTATGTCGCGCGTTGTGATGCATCTTGGCTAATGCGCCGACACGTTTACACCACACACACACACACACACACACACACACACACACACACACACACACACACACACACTCACTCTTACGTCCAGATTTGAGGCGACGGCTTTACCGCCCCTACATGACGTAACGATGACAACGCACCCGAATGGAACAACTTCCTTACTTAATTATTAACGCTCTCATTAACGCACACCAACTTTTTTTTTTCGTGAATTCTCTGTTCAAATTGAACGACAGGAAGGCGTTATTTTTCTGCTCCCTGTTTTTTTTTTTTGGGGGGGGGGGGGGTCGGCTCTGCCTTACTGGGGCAGCGTGCGAGACTGTGCGAGACACACAATGCAACCGTCATAAAAATACTGGCGCCAAGTTTGAATGGTCAAAGAATCGCCTTCCGAGCAAGTTGCTCGCGGAATGCCCACTACCGCCTCCCCCTCCCCTTCCCACCGGAAGTCGTTCCGTTCCGGCGGAAGCCAAGGCGCAAAGCGAAATTCCACACAACTACTTATTTGAGCGGCACGTAGTGCGTTCCGTTTTTTTTTTTTTTTTTTTTTTTTTTTTCGACTCGTCGCTGCGCTGCCCTGGTCGCATAGTTTGCCCGGTCGTTTCGCTTACAGGCCCTCGTGGGGCGGATTAGCCTCAGAAGGCCGGTAGTGTCGCTGCCGCCGTAGCTCAGATGGTTGCGAGATCGCATCCTGGTTCCCATCTAGGGATTCGACGCCGGGCGGGGCGTCGGCATAGGCACGACCAATTTTTTTATTTTTTTATTTTTTTAGAGTCAATTTTCCAACGCGTGAGCGGGAACGCGTGCACACAGACACTCATCTTAAGCAGGGAGAGAGATCGGCTTAACTTTGCCGGCCATTCTTCACCCCCATTCACCTTATTTTTCCCTCTCCTGTTGCAGTGATTTTGCTATTCCCTCGGCAGGGCATAATTGCCGGGGCTACACAATACTGCTTGGCAAGGAAACAAACCTCCCCTCTCCTCCCCCCTCCCCTCCCCCTTCCCCTCCCGCGCTTCCTCCTCGCCCTCTCCCATGGCGCCTCCCAAGAGGCAGTATTCACTCCCCGGCAAATAAAAGAACAAAACGGGCGGTGCAAAACAAGGTCGGAATCACCGCGCCGGGCCGCGGCGAGCACAGTGGTCGCATAGCGAGGGACGACGAGGCCGGCGGCCGGCTCCTGGAGCGCGACGCACAGTGGGTCAGAAGACCGTCGAGGCGGCCAAAATTCGAGACGCGTTTTGATCTCCAGAGTCACTAAATGGGACTCAAATCGAACGTGTGACCCCACCAATGGATTGCTTTTCGAACGAGGAATCTATTAGTGGGGTCACACGTTCGATTTGAGTCCCATTTAGTGACTCTGGAGCTCGAAACGCGTCCTTGAATTTGGGCCGCCTCGACGGTCTTCTGACCCACTGTGCGACAGTCCCGCCCCGCGAGGAAGACTCACCTTTCCAATGAAAACGAATGGCACTCCGGTGGCGGGATAATTTGTTTGCATTAATGTAGTAGTTTGGTGTATTAGGTCTCCGTCGACGCTGCCCCGCCCCGCCCCACCCCGCCCCGCCCCGCTAGGGCACCCCGGTCCGATAAATCAATTTACCGCGCTGTAAATTAAAAAAAGCTGAACTGTGCCGGACGCGCGGACCGCCCATCGCCCGGCCGGCCCTAGCGCCGGCGGGAAATATTATTCCCGCACCGAGTCTCGCTTCCGTCGCTCTGTCTCTCTCGCACTCACGGGGCGTTCGCCGAGGTGCGAGAGAGACAGAGCGACGGGACGCGGTTTGGAGTCAGTCTGCAGTGTGGCCTGCCTGGCCGCCGCCGGGGTCGGTCCTCCCTCGCGACACTGGGGCCGGAGATTTTCCCTCTGCTTTCCCGCTGCTTTCCCTCTGCTTTCCCTCGCTTTCCCTGCCAGCAACAGGCGGTTTGTTTTCCACGCGTGACTCCGCGCGGCGCGAGGGACTTTCACTGCCTCGCCTCGACTTATGCGATTCCGTTTCCATCTCGCCGTAATGCCGTCCTGGCGTGCCGGAGTACGCGGAGGCCGCCTCGGCGGGCTGGCTGGCTGGCTGGCTGGCTGGCTGGCTGGCTGGCTGGCTAGCTGGCCGGCTGGCCGGCTGGCTGGCTGGCTGGCTGGCTGGGAAGAACCAGAAAGAAAAAGAGATTGAAAATAAAGTCGCCTCATGCGCATTTGCGGCCAGCGTCTAGACGGTGCCGTCAGGTTGGCCTCCCTGCCCGGGCGTCTCGCCCCTAAATAGAGTCCTTCCTAATTGCCGGCGTCCGGTGGCGCGGTGGGCCTCAGCTGTCTCTCTCGCACTCACAGGGCGGCTCGTACAGGTGCGAGAGAGACAGAGCGACGTCTCAACCGGCCCTGCCTTAACAGTGACGCCCGAGCCGCGCCGCAGCCTGCAGGGGGCTGGTCCGGGGGGTGCGTCTCACGTTCTCGCGAGTCGCTGCGGAGCGTAGGTCGGGTCGAGAGGGGGGGGGGGAGGGGGCTGAGTTGTATTGAATTACCCTGGGCCCCGCCCCGGCCGAGGTTAGTCCAAGGGTTAGCCCATTAAGCGGCCTGGCAGGGCCAAATGCAAAAAAAAAAAAACGGCAATGAGAAATTCGTTGTGGTTTTTATTCATTTTTCTGTCCGCGCCGCCATATGCAGTCGGGGGACTTGATCATCCGGGACGACTCCGCTCTGTTTTTGCTGTCATTGCCAATTTTGTTGTTTTGACTGTGTTTTTTTTCTAATTTTGCTGTTGTTTTTGCTGATTTTGAGCAGCACGACCTGCTTGAGGGCGCGGAGAGAGTATAACGCGAGAATCCTAGCGGATGCGGTCACAATATCGCGGAGTGCTCTCTCTCTCTCTCTCTCTCTCTCTCTCTCTCTCTCTCTCTCTCTCTCTCTCTCTCTCTCTCTCTCTCTCTCTCTCTCTCTCTCTCTCTCTCTCTTCGCGGTTGACGGGGTGCTTTCCGGAAACGCGTCGCTCCGTGGATGGGGCGGCACGTGCATTGTCGCTCTCTTATCCATTACGAGCTCTTTACTCTCAGCCGGCCGCCCCCCCCTTCCCCCCCTCACCGCTGCCCCCTCTCCCTCCCCCCTCCCCTCCAGCCCCTTCTTAATGCGCCACTGTGCACACCTCCTCGCCCTCTGTGCCCTCAGTGTGCACCTGTAGCGCTCCACGGCCAGGCAGGCAGACCGGCTGTGCCCATCGGCAACCGTATGTGTGCCTCTGGCAGCACTCTACACAAGGGAACGTTAGCTCCGCGGACTAGTGCACTGGCTGTCAGTCTCGCGGTCCCTGGTTCGAGTCCCATCAATTACTGTCTGTATTTTTTTTTGTTAATTTTTTTTTTTTGGGGGGGGGGGGGTTGAACCGGTGCGCAGAGTCCTCTGCAATCAGAATGACTGCATATCTTCCCCGTGTTCACCCGTTTTAACACGATTCGGCGGGGGCAGCCCCCCCAGCCGAGACAAACCAGCCCGGTTGATAGGTGACGGCGGCGGCGCAGCCCCCGCTGGTGGGGGCCCGGGGGGCGGGGCCCGGCCCCCCGCGAAGCCGAACGGCGCGTTGCGGGGGCGTGGGTTGGTCGAGTGCCTCGCCCGGACTGGCGTGGGCCCCGCCCCCTCCGGCGGCGCGGCCGGCTCCGGGGCGCTCCGGCGGCCGGCTCCGGGCCGCCACAGTGCGCGGAGAGACGCCGCGCCGACGCCCCACGGCACCCTCCGTGCGCCCCGCCGCCGCGGCCCGCGCCCCACGTGGCGCCGCGACGCGAGCACCACGACGACGCACCCCACCGGCAGCGGCAAGTAGGTGGCGCCGAGGGGGCTTTAGTTTCCACAGCAAGAAAGACAAGAAATTGCATGTTCTAACAAAGAAAAAAATTAATTTTAAAAAAATCACAAAATTTCCTTTTATTTAAATTTGGGAAAAATATGTGAAGGTGGGTTTACGGTGGGCTGTTGCGAACCAAGGGCGTGTCTGTGGTGCACACTGAATGTTATGTACAATTTTGTTTTTGCGCAAATGAACTTTTCGTACAATTTTCGTACGAAAATCTGCAGAAATTTCCCCATTTCGCACGAAATTTCGTACAAAATTGTACAAAAAGTTCATCTGCACAAAAAGCTGTGATGTCTCGTACAAAATTCGTACGTGTGCACTCGGCTAAGGAAGCCTGGCGGGGGCGGCAGCTGCGTTGGCCGTGGTTCGGGGGAAGGAGACACTCTGCTCGCGAGTCAACCGCAACAGCCTCGTGATGGAGGTGTCAGACACCAGCTTTGCCCCGCCTCCCCGATTTTTCGCGCTCATTTCCGCCGGTTTTCACGGCGCGCCGCCCCCATTGAGTGCCTCCCGTTTCGACAGGCGCCCCCGCGCGACAACTTTTGCGTGCAGGAAAATAAGGAGAATGCGGAACGCGGAATGAAAGTCCGCCGAGCGTGTCATCTCGTTCGGGGCGGAGAGACTGCCTTCACGTCGCTGCCGTGCATCGCCACGCTCCGAGGCCCACCCCGCCCCGCCCCGCTAGGCCCCGCCACGCTCTCATGGCCAGGCCCGACCCAATCGTCAGAGGGGCCTATTTTTCAAACAAAAAAAAAAAATAAATAAAAAGTATTTTGTTGCTTGTACTGGAGACAAGGTGAGAGCAACTTTCACTGTAGGCGAGCAAAAATCAGTAGTGTAATCAATTTAATGAATGTACAATAGACTCGACTTTTTCTCTTTCGCGGTGCAACCTTTTTTTTTTTTTCATTTTCCTCATTCCCATGTCAGCGCCACGGCCCCATAATTTCCCCGCACTCTTTTCAGATTAAACCGGAAAGGGAAAGCATGACGGAAGGAGGAAATAATGGAAAATGGAAAACCTTGTGGCGTGTGGCGAGGCCTGTTCCCATTCTTAGGCGCGCGTTCCGTCGTCCAACCCACTGTCCCTCGCTGTCTCCCTCGCACGGTGCACTCCGTACGCGACAAGGACGCGGACGGCCAAAGGGCTGCGCGGCCGCGCCGAAAGCCAGAAGGGCCAGAAGGGAGAAGGGCGGCCGGGGAAGCCCAGGGCACGGCACCGCAGGGCACCGCAGGGCACCGCAGGGCCGCCAGGCTGCCAGCCGCCTCGCTGCAACGCAAACCAACTAAATTATTTCGCTTGGCTAATCTGGGGCGGCGCGGCGCGGCTGAGGGTGGCGGCGGCAGGCGGCAGCAGGCCGGCCCACTGTGATGTGCGCCGCGACACTGGCTCAGCCCAAGGCGGGATTCGGCCCGCACGCACGCCCCGTTTCGGCAGGGAATGTACTCTCTGCAGTTTGAAACCATCGCACTGGCCTCTTAAAAATTGGTATCGACTGCCGAGACTCGAACCCGTGTCCCCGAGGTTGGAGGTCGACGCCTCTACGTTCTCGGCCACCGTGACCTGCACACAGGCGAGAAATAATAACCCCACCTGCTTGGCCAACTTCCGGGCCGCAATTAGGCGGACAGCGCATTGCACTTACACGGAATAACTCAATAAACGCAGCCCCGCCCCGCCCCGCCCCGCCTCACCCCGCCCTGCGCACCCCTTCCCGAATTTGGTAATTTGCCGCGCGGCCGGCCGCGTCCGAAATTGAATTAGATTCCGTCGATCCCGCGGACAGAAAACAGAGAACAGTCCAGCGACGCGCCACTCGGCGCCTTGACTCGCCCGCGGCCTCATCGCAGACGACGTTGTTCACCACGCGTCGAAATCGCGGAGGGCTTGTGCGTCTCGGTTATTTTCCCGATCGCTTTGCCGCACATTCCGAACATAGATGAAGAAGGGGACGGGAAAAAAAAAGAGAAAAAGAAGAAGAAAGTTTTGTAAGAGGGCTGGGAGCTGTGATCTTTCAACACTTCCCCAGAAGGGGCCCCGCGCGGGCCGCGCCGCCCCGCCGCCGAAGATGTCAACTTTGTAAAATGTTTGAATGGGGCAATGGCAGTGTTGCCATTCTTCTTTAAAGAGCGTGTTCGCTCTGTGCAGCCATTTCTAATTCAGTCGGTGACACCGGAGCGAGTCTGTTCGTCCACTTGTCCTTGTCATTCCTTCCGGACTGAGTAGATAGACTAATGCAGTAATGTTTCTTCACGACTTTTTTTTCTTGTCTTTCTCTCACTTTTGTTTAGTGGTGGCAACTTTATCGGGGCACTTGGGGAGTTCCCGCGCGAAAATAACAGCTTGTTTTGGCCGGCCGCGCGGCGGGGCGGGGTGGGGTGGGGTGTACTTGAACCGGCAAATTGGATTGCAGCTTCGCGCTGGCCGCTGTGGATTAAACCGACTATCGCTACTGCGCTCTGCGCCACATGCCACTGGGCTCGGTTGCACGCCGATCGGACAGTTAATCAAAAGGCGGCGATGTAAATACACACTGCCTGAAAAAAAAAAGAGATCATGTCTCCATCATTTAACCAGTGACGTCCGTTTTTTCTTTTTTTTTTTCAGTGTCGTGCAGCGCGCATGCCGGCCGGGCCGCCCCCCTGCCAATCCTAATTACCGTGTTTCATTTCCTGCTCACAGATTCCGGCCAGCGGCACACGAACGCACCCCATCAGCGTCACGGCCTTCGCCACTTCGGCCGACGACCGGCGACAAAGTGACCAAATCCGACCGGCCGGAGAAAAAAATGTGACCGGCTGAAAGACCAAAACAAACGAGCTGCCATTTGGGGTGATGAGTGCGCGCGGGGCCGAGGTGTGAAATCGCCCGCCGCGCCCCGCCCCGCCCCACCCCGCCCCGCCCCACCCCACCGCGCCCTGCCGCGGACAAGCCCCTTATCAAGATGGCCCGTCCGAGATACCCCGTCCAGAAATTGATTCCGCTGACGGAAAATAAGTGAATCGAAATCCTTGGCCATGGTGACCCTCGTCATGCAGCCCGACGGCCACTACTACCACCACGACGCCGACGAGGACGACGTCGGCACGCCAGAGACACCGCTGTCGGACGCGGCCACGGCCATCGTGGCCTCCACCTCGCACAACGGCGTGCTCGGCGACGACGTGCACGACGTGCACCTGGGCGGCCGCCTGGTGGGCAGCCTGGTGGGCAGCCTGCAGTCGCTGGCGCCGCACCCCGGCCTCCACCACGGCGCGTCCAGCCTGCAGCGCCACGGCCACGGCCTCGGCCAGGGACTCGGCCACGGCCTCGGCCACGCCACGGCCGGCAAGAGGGTCCTGTTCGTGAGCGGCCACCCCGTCCTGGGCGGCCCGCTGCGCGACGACGAGGACGCCGACGACTGGGCGGCGGGGAGCTCGCACCAGCAGTGGAGCACGCCGCTGGTCGCCGCCACCAGCAGGCCGCAGGTCAGTGCGGAGCAGAACGCAGTGGAACGCAGTGGAACCAAACGTGTGACCCCACCAATGGATTCCTCGTTTGGAGAGCAATCCGTTGGTGGGGTCACACGTTCGGTTCGAGCCCCCCCCCCGGGTGTGTGTGTGTGTGTGTGTGTGTGTGTGTGTGTGTGTGTGTGTGTGTGTGTGTGTGCGTGTGTGCGTACCCTCCTCGACGGGGCCCTCTCTATAACCTGGAATGTAATATCTGCCTCAGTCACGGCCTTCCAGCCTCGCAAATTCCAATTTGCCTGCCATTTTTCATTGACTTTGAGTTTTTGCGGTGGGGGGGGGGGACGGGGACGCGAACCGAGGCCCCGCCGCCGATGGCCGGAGTATAGGTAGGACGACAGCGCCCTCCCCCCCCCCCGGCCCAAGAAAGGACCAGCCAGGGTGGGGCGATGTCGTGTAGGACTGCAGCCGACGCGCATAAATCGGGCATCACAAGGGCGGGGTGGGGTGGGGTGGGGCGGGGCGGGGCGGGGCGCGCCGGAAGCAAGGCTGCGAGGGCATGGAGCCCGCAGCCGCCGCGAGCACCCGGTGTAAACCGATTCCTTCTTTCGACCTGTTGCATTTCGTTGTTACTTTTTAAACAGCGGGGCTTGAAGACCGGTGGAGGCGGTCAAAATCCCGGACGCGTTTTGAGCTCCAGAGCCGCTCCTCGAATCGAACCAGTGACCCCACCAATGGATTCCCTGTTTGGAGAGCAATCCATTGGTGGGGTCACGCGTTTGGTTCGAGTCCCATTAAGCGACTCTGCAGCTCAAAACGCGTGTCGAATTTTGGCCGCCTCAACGGTCTTCTGTCCCACTGTGCCCCTCCTCCTCCATCTGGCGGGGTAGGCCGTGGAGCTGGCCAGCCCACTGTGGTGCGCCCCACCGTGCGGCGCCCCGCTCGCCGAGCGCTCAATCGCCCTCATGATTTCCAAACGGTAATTCAATGTATCCTGCAAGAAGGGGCTCCTTGCTCCGCGCCCCGCCGGGAGGGTCGAAAGGAACAGCCCCTTAATTGCAGGTACGCCAAGAAGGGGAGGGGGCAATGGCCTCGCGCAGGAATGCGCCGACATCAGCGGGTGACGTCACCGCCCTTATTGCCGCCGCACTCTGGCAATGGAAAGGGCGGAGCGCAGACGGGCGGCCCTCATTCGGAGAGGATTAAAAACACAAGCACTTCAGAGAAAACAAGGAAGGAAACGGGGAAAAAAATATTATTTTTCTCTGTTTTTGGTGATGGCGTTTTTAAAAGCGTGCGCCTGCTGCCATCGGCTTCCTCACGGTCTGCACCGTGCCTCTGTGCAAACTCGTAGACTTATGCAGACTCCTAGCTGTCCACGCGGCCAGCCGACGAGACCCGGTCCGAAGTTGCAAGTGTGCTCCCCCCCAAAGCCCTCTCTACTCTTTGGCGGGTTTCTTTCCTTTGTTTCGATCTGCAGCAGGAGGCTGCCTCTGTCGCGCTCGTGCGGCGTACCGCAGGGGTGCGAGAAAGACGGCGTGACGCCGCGACTGTTCGGAATCGCTCGTCTCGGCGGGAGGTCCCGGCACAATGCAGACCGCCGGCAGGACAGGGAGGGGCTCGTTTTAAACCAGTCCTTGAATGCATGTAGACTGCTCAATCCCAGCAGCTCTCTCTCTCTCTCTCTCTCTCTCTCTCTCTCTCTCTCTCTCTCTCTCTCTCTCTCTCTCTCTCTCTCTCTCTCTCTCTCTCTCTCCTCCAGCCCCTGGATACGGCCACTACATGCTGAACGGGGATGAAAAAGGAACAGGCAATTACGCGGCAGGCCACTGGACGACGGACGACATCGCCATTAGGCTCTCATTGAGGTGACCGATTCAATTCGACGCTCGCGGAAAGAGAGAAAAACGCTTTTCGGGTCTGGGGCGTTTTGAAAGTGCCAACGCGGACGCGAGGGCAGAATGCAAAATGTGACGCATACACGCGAATTTTTTATTCAATTTTTTTATTTAATATATTTTTTCAGGTCGGTCAAAAATAGGTAGATCTAGTTTTTGTCGGTCTACTTTAGGTCGGTCCGACGCACGACTAAACGCCCTCTTCTCTCTCCCTTTGAGGCCTTTCCCGAAATTACGCTGCCAACGAACGATTCTTAGAGACGGGGGTCGGTGGGCGGGCTGGATTGGGGGGGGGGCACTTACTGTGTGTATTTGTGTGTGTGTTTGGTAAGAGGGGTGGGGTAGGCTTACTCTGGGGGGCCGCTGGTGGGACAGAAGCTGGTTGTGTGTGTGTGTGTGTGTGTGTGTGTGTGTGCGTGTGTGTGTGTGTGTGACACGTCGAGGAGGACCGTATGCCGAATCCCAGAGCGTTGGGGTCTGGATGCGCTGTGCCGCCTGCTGACGAGACGCCCGCAGGGCTCCGCGTCTCTCTCCCTCCCATGGCCCGCCAGCGAGAGAGAGAGAGAGAGAGAGAGAGAGAGAGAGAGAGAGAGAGAGAGAGAGAGAGAGAGAGAGAGAGAGAGAGACAGACAGACAGAGAGAGAGAGAGAGAGAGAGAGACAGACAGACAGAGATAGACAGAGACAGAGACTCCAGACTTATTGGGCCAATGGAGCCAGCCACAGTGCCGGCCGGGGGCCATGGCCTTGCGTGGCCGAGGGCCGAGGGGGGCCCAGGGGCCGCACCGCACAGTGGGTCAGAAGACCCACTGCGCACCGCTCGCTCCGCCGCAGACGTTGACGCGACTGGGGTTTATCGGGTCGTGCTGCTGGTGGTGCCGGCGCACAGTGGGCAAGCCGATTGCGGCGTGGTCCTCGTCGTGCTGCTCCGTGTCCGAACACCGCCGGCAGCAGGTGTGGCCCGCGCCAGGCGCGCCGAAACTACACTGCAATTCACGGGGCATGCCCCTCCTGAAGGAAGGTAGACAACTAATCGCACTTAGCCCCTGTAGACAGGCAACTTTGGCGACATCCCCCCCCTCGGAACCCGTCTCTGGATCCGCCCTTGACACGGGGCGGTACTGTCAGAGGACTCTGTTGCACTAGGAAATCATTTTTTACCCGGCTGCCCGCAAGCGGTCATGTAGGGGCGGCTACACACGGTCACCCCTCCACCGTCGCGATGACCGTCCGGCCTGCCTTTCATTTTCCAGATGACCATTCCTGGAGCGCTCTGCATCGGCCGGCCTGCTGCCCGCCGCACCCTTGCCTTCACAACTTTGCCCGTGTTCTCTCCCCCTCCCTCCCCCTCTGCCTGTCGATCTGGAGGAGGCGGTGACTCCCCTTGAGGCCCGCTCGCCGGGAGAGAGGCCTGTGAGACGACCCTCTGTCATTAATATTCGTCCATCCTAGTTCCCCACTTTGTAAGCGAAACAGTTTAAAATGTTGATTGCTTTGGTTCCGCTGCAAGGTGAAGGGGTTCTGGGGAGTGGGGGCCGCTGTCGCCCACTTTGGTTCAGATTCAGGTCTAGGATATTGGTCCTGCCGCCACCATCGCAGCCTTGTTCTGCAGTGGCGTGGTTGTGCTTTCACAGTGTCACAATGTGGTCAGTCATTCGGACACCGAACCACAAAATTTCACTGCGACCGCACCTGGCCAACCTTCTTCTATTTTCTACAACACCGACACACACCCAAAAAAAAAAAAAAAAAAAAAAGTAACCACCAGTTGGGAGTTGAACCCGAGTTAAAGGGCCCGCCAGCCAGAGCGCTGCGACTGCGCCACCGTGTCGAGTTACAAACCGGCTGTCGAAATATGACACAAATTGCGTCGGTGGGGCGGCGTGCGCCGTCTTGAAGGGGAACTTGTTTTTCGGCAGAGGGCCCCCGGGGTGTAGTGTTCCCTGTGCCCCCGTGCCCCTCGGAGGGCCCGGCACGTATGCTGCCAGGCACACCTGTGGACTACTGATCTGATCGCCAACGAGAGCGATACTAGCGTGTCGCACATCGCGGGTGGCGCGGCACGGCGCACAGTGGGTCAGAGGACCGTTGAAGCGGCCAAAACTCTAGACGCGTTTTGAGCTCCAGAGTCGCTAAATGGGACTCGAATTAAAAGTGTGACCCCACCGATGGATTCCTCGTTAGGAGAGCAATCCATTGGTGGGGGTCACACGTTCGATTCGAGGACCATTTAGCGACTCTGGAGCTCAAAACGCGTCTAGAATTATGGCCGCCTCAGCGGTCTTCTGACCCACTGTGCGGCGCGGCACGCCACGGATAGGAATTTAATCGGGGAGGGAAGGGTGGCGGCGGTGCTCTGAATATCGGCCGGCCTCAAAGGCGGGCGCGGCGAGCGGGCCGGCACCGCAAAGGCAAGCATTCGTCTTTTCTGAGCGCCCCCTCCCCTCCCCCTCCCCTCCTCTTCAACGGCCTTCTTTGAGGCGTCGCCGCTCGCATTCACATGCCCGCGCTGTAAATTAGCGACCACGGACAGTTTTATTGCAAACTCATCAAATTAATGGCAAGCACGGAAATTATGGCGGCGGGCACCCAGGGACCAGGAGGGGCAAAATTAATTTTTTTTTAATTTTTTTTTTTTTTTTTTTACCTTTTGCTGTAAGTGTTATTTCGGTGTGTTTAATTTCCTGACCGACACGCAGACCCACGCACAGTGGGAAAGAAGACCGGTGGAGGCGGTCAAAACCCGTCCGCGGGATTTTGACCGCCCCCACCGGTCTTCTGCTGGCCCATTGTGCGGTAGCCTCGCGCCAGGTGAAGCGCTTCCGAGGCGGCGGTGCCTGAAGCAGCCCAGTCTAAATCAGGCGGCCGGATTAAAATTTGATCGAGGGAGCGACGGCGTTGTCGATGGCGCGACTCGGGGTCGGCTGTTCGGCCCGGGCACGGCCCCGCCACACCGCACAGTGGGCCAGAAGACCGGCGCAGGCGGCCGAAACTCTAGACGCGTTTTGAGCTCCACAGTCGCTAAGTGGGACTCGAATCGAACGTGTGACCCGACCAATGGATTCCTCGTTGGGAGAGCAATCCGTTAGTGGGGTCACACGTTCGGTTCGAGTCCCATTTAGCGACTCTGAAGCTCAAAACGCGTCCAGAGTTTCGGCCGCCTGCGCCGTTTTCTGGCCTACAGTGCACCGTAAGTACACTCCCCCGACAAATTTCACGTCAATAAATTCGGGTCCAACTTTTGTGCGACTCGCATAAGTTGGCTGGATAAACTGGGAGGTTGCGTGGCGTACGGGCCTCGCTGAGCTCCCCCTCCCCCGCCTTGTTGGCCGATTTGACCGGAGACGCTGTTGTCTTTTTCATGAGGCGGCTCATTTTTTTAATCGGTGTAGGTCGCGGACATGCTGCTGGGAAGTTGGCGCCGCTAAGTGAGAGGCGTCAAACAAGAGAGAGAGAGAGAGAGAGAGAGAGAGAGAGAGAGAGAGAGAGAGAGAGAGAGAGGGGGGGGGGGGAGGAAGGGGTGCTGCTTCACAACTCTTGGGCTGAAGCCACAGCATAAAGTCGGGCGAGAACACAAGATTTACTGCTTACAGTTCAGCAATTAACTGCGCACGAAGTCGGCTCTATAGGCCGACGTTCACCTGCCGCCCCCTCGTACCCCTCCATTACTCGGCCCTACAAAAAGTGCTATGTCCTCGCGGCGATAGCGCTGCGAGTGCCGCGGCGTGAATGACTCTCCCACAGCCCGTGCCGCGTAGCCGGCTTTGTCCCGCCCGTTGACACGTGCAATAACAGCCCGCGCCGCGTAGCCGTCGGCGGACAAGTTAGATCGATCGGACTATAGCCTGGTGCGTCGGCGGCGGTTCGAGCGCCCGGACTGGTAGGCAGGCCCGCCGAACTGGAGTGCGTCGTCGTTGCCTGCGTCCCCGGGCGCTCCGAGCCGGCGATCATCTCCTGTGCTTTTCCAAAGGGTGTATTATCTTTTTTTAGGCACGAAGTAGCCTTCTAGTAGTTTTGTCCCAGGACTGGGCTTCTCATCTTGCTTTTTGCTTTCGTTAGTCTGACCCTTTGTGGCATTTCTGAAATTTTCTACAAGGTTTTTATAAGACTTGGCAGAGTGGCAGAACGAATCACGCTGATTTTACTGGTGAAGTGTGGAGAGTTAATTATGCGGCCAATTTTTAGTAATTTTGAATTAAAATCGGCGTCACCATGGCGAAGCTCGACTCGTGAACGATAAACAGACGGAGAAGGGGGAGCCAAACCATCAAAATTTTTGTTAATTTTTTTTCAGAGGTACTTAACCGCACGACCATGCACGCCGCACAGAAAGCAGAGAAACACTTCCTTTTTCCGCGCCGTGCCGTCGGTGTCTCAGCTGGAATGGGAAACCCCACAAAAATAAGGTCGTTAAATTTCCCCTTCCGAGACAATGCGCGGCCCGGCCGGTTGGTGTGCCCTTCCGGTGATGGGGGTACGCGCTCTGTCTCTCTCGCACCCGCACGCGGCGCGCGCCGTGAGTGCGAGTGGGCGAATCAACGTGCCTGCTCATTAGGGCCCGGGACTGCAGCCATACGTCTCCGTCAGGCGTCATGCAGCCCCCTGACCCTCCTGACCCTGGAGCCTCGGAGGGTCGCGTGATTCGCCAGTTTGCGCGCACGACGCACAGTGGGCCAGAAGCCCGTTGAGGCGGCCAAAATTCTCCACGCGTTTTGAGCTCTAGAGTCCCATTCAGCGACTCTGAAGCTCAAAACGCGTCTAGAGTTTTGGCCGCCAAACGGTCTTCTGACCCACTGTGCGACGCCGACCTCACTCGGCAAAACAAGACTGAAAAAACATGAGTCGGAACAGGTTGGAGTTGAACCCGCTACTGCCTGATCCCCACTGCGCTGACCACAGCTTTGCGGCGGCGGGAGCGAGGCGTGTTAATCCTTGGCGGACTTCCCTCGCCGGTCCTTCCTCATACATCCCTGGACGTCTTGACTCCCAATACGCGAATGCATTTATCATCTACCCCCCCCCCCTCCCTCTCTCTCTCTCTCTCTCTCTCTCTCACTCTTCTCTCTCTCTCTCTCTCTCTTCTCTCTCTCTCTCTCTCTCTCTCTCTCTCCCTCTCTCTCCCCCTCTCTCCTGAGCCAGACGGCTGTGAAGGATTTATTACCAGCTAATTATTTCGCTGCCCCCTCCCCTCCCCTTTCGTGGCAGATTCCGCGACGAGCATGGTGTTGCTTGCTTCACACACTGCCACAGCATGCTGATTCCACTAATTTTGCGGCGGGCCAAGTGTCATTAACTCTGCGAAAAAAAGGTCACTCTGCTAGGGAAAAAAAACTAAACACCACCACCTTGCTGTTGGACCCCGCGTTCTTTCCGCGACTCCGGGATGATGACAGGGCCTACAATGGAGCACAGTGGGCCGGAGCAGCACACAGGCTGCAGCCGCACAGCCCCAGGGCCATCGGGCACGGGCCATTGGTCCATTGTGGGTGGCATGGCGGGATTTCAAGTTCTCCAGTGGCTCAGACGGTGTCGTTGGCGAAACCACCGGCACAGCAGGCACGACAGGCACTGCCCCCCTCCCCCCCCAACTCTCTCCCCTCCCTGTTGTGTACCTTTTTCTGCCAGCGGCCCGGCGCCACCCCTGTCTGGCCCACTGGGTGCCCCCCGCCCCCGGCCGCCGGTCTAAACAAGACACTCTGGACGCCCAGGACTGTAAGCAACGCAGGCAGTGGACACTGTGACCTCCGGCAAGGGAGGATCCACATGTGTTTTATTTTCCCGCCTCCCTTGATGCATCTGTTCAAATAACTTTAAAATCCTTTCTTTTTATTTCAAAAAAAGGAGAAAAAAAGAAAGAAAATAACTTTTAAAAGTTTGACATGAGTTGATTTCTTTTTTAGCAGTGTGCTAGCGGCGCCCTGGCGCTGTCCCATCGGCTGCACTCTCGGCCTTTGCCGGCGGATTGAAAGCCGAAGCAAAAGCAAAAAAGGCGCGCCCTAATGCTTCGCGTGGCAAAATGCAGCCAACCTTTTCTCATTTTATTCCAACCATTTTGATTGCTTTTATTGTTTTCATTGCGTCCACGTGTCGCGTCCGAGTGAATTTCATGTTCAGCCGCGGCCGCGCCACCCTGTCACACGCCAGTCACATTTTTTTAAAAAAATTTTTTGGGTGAATTCTTTTACATTGCACTCCGTTTAAAACATAAACGGCAGGGAGTGTTAAGCGCGTGGATTACCCAGCGTGGCGCCGTCCTGTTCCCGTCCGGCCGTTTAGTCCTTGCATTATTACGGCTGCGGTGTTCGGCTGCCCCTGTTGCTGCAACGCCGGCCCGCCGCACAGTGGGTAAGAAGACCGTCAAGGTGGCCAAAATTGTAGACGCGTTTTGAGCTCTAGCGTCGCTAAATGGGACTCGAATCAAACGTGTGACCCCACCAATAGTTTGCTCACCAAACGAGGAATCCATTGGTAGGGTCACACGTTCGATTCGAGTCCCATTTAGCGACTCTGGAGCTCAAAACGAGTCTACAATTTTGGCCACCTCCACGGTCTTCTTACCCACTGTGCGATCAAAAATGCGCGACCAGGTGTGCGCGCCTCGCCCCGCCACGCCCCGCTTTAATCACCCATCGATTGTTTCCATCAACTGGCCGGCCCGAAATATTTCAATTCAATTACAGCTGAAATCCGGTTTGGGATGAAGGCCTGCGGGGTTGAGGGGGAGGGGGGGGGGGGGCAGCCGGGCGTGGGTGCTCGGTGGGTGCGGCGGACCCAAACTGAAATTTACGTGCAAAGCCGGGCCCTGCAAATGAGCAGGGCCGGCCCCGCCCCACCCCGCCCCGCCCCGCCCCGCCCCGCCCTGCGTGTGATAGAGCGCGACATAGGACGGGCTGCACTGCTGGAGTGCCTCGTACAGGTAAGGGAGGCCCGCAGGGACTTGAAAGGAGCGCTCAGTGGCTGGCTGGCGGGCTGGCTGGCTGGCGGGCTGGCGGGCTGGCGGGCTGCCGGGCTGGCAGGGCTGGCAGCCTGGCTGGGGCACTTGACCGCCTGCTCGGCGCGGCGTGCCGGCTTGCCGCCAGCCAACCCCTAAATTGGGGGCGGCTTGAAAGGCGCAGTCCCTCCTCAGTGGCCTTGCCGCGCAGCGCCGCGCCTTTTTGGCCGACTTAAAATTCCCGCCAAATTAACGTCCTGCCCACTGGCGCCGCCAGCGCCGCCCTGACACCACGCGGACGCGACGCGAAGCACGCGAAGCGCGCAGAGGAAAAGCATAGCGAATCCGCGGCGTGAAGGAAGCGGTGCAGACCGAAAGCTCTGCAAACTCAACAGTGTACTCAGTGCACTATGTTCAGCGTGTACTCGCAAGCCCACTCCGTACTAAGTTACTCTGTTGAGTTTGCTGAGTAGGCGGGAAGCACGGAAAAAAAAAAATAGAGAAAACTGGAATTAATTTCGTGAGACTGGGTTCTTTATCGTGGCCGCCTTGTCGCTGATCCCCGCTTCCCTCCGCGGGCGTCTCTCTCGCACCCCCAGGCCGCACAGTGGGCCAGAGAGACAGGCGCAGCGCGGGACGTGCCGCCCCGTGTTTGTATGTGCGACGGGGCATTAGAACTTCTCTCCACCTCTTCCGCCCCCTCCCCCCTCCCCTCCCCCTCCCCTTCCCCTCCAGGCCCTCCCCTCCCTTGGCAGTTATCATGATAAAGAGCTGATCAAAGCGTCATCAGCGAGCCAGCTGGCCACGCCGAGAGCCGCTCCAATTGAATCGTCATTTCGGAAATAAGGAGGGAGGAACGCGCTGCGCGGCGCGTTGCGAGATCAGTGTTGCCATCAACCAAGGAGACTTATCTCGGAAAGTCCGGCCGCTTAACGCAGGAATCACCTCGTGTTATTTCACCCGAAAAAAATAAAAATAGTCGCTTCTTTATCCAAGATGTACGTGAATTTACCAAGATGTGGAGAGAGAGAAAGAGAGAGAGAGAGAGAGAGAGAGAGAGAGAGAGAGAGAGAGAGAGAGAGAGAGAGAGAGAGAGAGAGAGAGAGAGAGAGAGAGAGAGAGAGAGAGAGCAAGGGCTTGGCTCCGAGGTGCCGGCCGGCAGAGTGGCCCGCGCTGCCCATTGTGACGACATCTCATAAATACGGCGTCCACAGGATAATGTAGTCCGCTCCGCACCCTTGTCGGCCACGTCGTGCTCGACGGCCGTCCTGACAGCGCACAGTGGGCCAGGACCAACCAGAACCGGGACCGGCGGCTGAATATCAGATTAAATTCCATTTCGTGACGGCGGCCGAGTCGGCGGCCAGAGTCCGCCTGGCCTGGCCTGGCCGGTCCAAGGGCCGCCGCTGCCGCCGCGCTGTCTGCCGGATTACCGCCGCCTGAACGCGCCGCCATTACAAGCTCGTCAGCTGTGCTTTTATTCGGTCGCTCCGAGAGAGAGAGAGAGAGAAGAGGGGTAGGCGAGCCTCAAGCAACGCATTTATAACTGGTCGGCGTAGTGCAGGCTGACCACGACGCGCAGGCTGTCTGGACCGGTGTCAGGCTGCTGCGGCGCCGCCAACACACCCTCCACCTGACAAGTTGAAATTTTTTGACATGAATTGAAATCGATGAAATGACATTATTGAAAAGTGTTGGATGCTCGAGGCGCACGTCGGAGACCACGACGGTGATGGGCATGAGGGCAGCGGCGATGGAGGTCTCGTCGGATGACGTCATCTCGGCCGAGACGATCTGCGTGGCGTGCCGTTTGCGGCCCGGGGCCTGGGGGAAGGCCAGACACGTTACGCCGCCACGTGGCCAAGAAAGCGAGGACGGCGGCGGCGGGAGTCGAACCTCGAACTGGTAGCCGAGTGGGCGGCCGTGCGGGCGCGCGCCGAGGTGCTGCACGCAGCCGAGGAGGGTGGCCTCCCCGGGCCGGCGGCGCAGGTGCACTGCGAACAGCCGCCCCCGCAGCCGCAGCAGTCTGGTGATGGCCACGCCGCGGGCCAAACCCTGCAAAAAAATATTTTAAAAAAATTAAAATTAAAAAAAAAAATTAAACAAAAAATTTAAAAATTTAAAAAATAATTATTAAAAAAATATAATTCTTTTTAAACTTTAGCTAACATTTTGACGGCATATTACCTGGCTAGGCGACCGCACGGGCACGTCCAGTTCGTGGCGGCTGCCGACGAGGACGCCGCCGTGCGCCAGTGTCCAGTGTGACCACACGGCCGCGCCCCGCCAGCGGCACCGCGGGTGGGGGCACCTGCAGTCCGTCCAGTCCACCAGGTCAAGGGTCGGCCGCCTCGACGCTCCTCTGACCCACTGTGCGCCGTCGTCGTGCCGTCGTCGGCGAGGTGCTCTCACCCGCACTCCTTGGTGGCGTCGCGCGCCGGGGACTCGGCCCGGTCGGCGTGCGACGAGGACGCCGTCGAGGCCGGGCTGGCCGACCGGGCTGGGGCTGGCGACCTGCACGACATAGCGATGCCGGACCGTGGATTCGAAGCCCGTGGTGATGGAAGGGGTCCCTGCTTACCCGTGCCTGCGGCGGGAGTGGCTGCTGGAACGGCTTCTCGACCTCCTGGAGCTGCTCCTGGAGCGGCTCCTGCTTCGCGAGTGGCGGGGCCTCCTGCCGCGGGATGCTCGCCCTGAGAGAGAGAGAGAGAGAGAGAGAGAGAGAGAGAGAGAGAGAGAGAGAGAGAGAGAGAGAGAGAGAGAGAGAGAGAGAGAGAGAGAGAGAGAGAGAGAGAGAGAGAGAGAGTTGGACTCCGTTACGCGCTCGATGCGCCCTCTCGCGCGCACGGAACTGCCCAAGGCCCAGCAGGGGGTTTCCTAGTCGCCCCTCTTAAATTTTTGATTAATGTTATACACAACCTTGACCCTTTGTCAGGAGAAGCCGGAGCGCGGAGAAAGCGGGTAGCCAACAGACGCTGTTTATTCTCCCCAGCGAAAATAGAAATCAAGTTTGCGGCTCGGCTGCTCGGCGGTGACTTTGTCGTTGTCCGAGAGTGTAATGTTTCTCCCTAATGGTCCGGAGAGCCAAGGCGGCCAAAGGAACATCCCGGACAATCTGATAAGCGTGTTAGGAGGGGTGACACTCCGGGCCGATCCTGTTGTGAGGCCGCACAGTGGGCCAGGCCCGGCCAGGCCCGGCCAGGCCCTGCCGCCCGCCCTACGGAAATCCCCTATACGTGTTGGCGCTGCTTCCGGCCCCTCCCACCCCGGCCTGATAGTGCTGCTGCCGGCGCGGCTGCAGCGGCTGCACAGTGGGTCAGAAGACCGTTGGGGCGGACAAAACTCTAGACGCGTTTTGAGCTCCAGAGTCGCTAAAAGGGACTCGACTCGAACGGATGACCCTTACAATGGATTGCGGTCCTAACGAGGAATCCATTGGTGGGGGTCACACGTTCGGTTCGAGTCCCATTTAGCGACTCTGGAGCTCAAAACGCGTCTCGAATTTTGGCCGCCTCAACGGTCTTCTGACCCACTGTGCGCTGGCGGTGGAGTACACGGACTGCTTGCAGCGCCCATCTCTTCTTTACGGCGGCGGCAGTGTGCCGGTTCGCTCCCCCGGGCCGCCCGGTCTCCGCTCCGCCATCCGCTCTGACGGCCACGTCGAGTCCCGGGGCGGCCCCGCCCCACAGTGGGTCAGAAGACCATTGAGGCGGCCAAAATCCCGAACACCTTTTGAGCCCCAGAGTCGCTGAACGGGACTCGAATCGAACGTGCGACCCCACCAATGGATTCCTCGTTCGGAGAGCAACCCATTGGTGGGGTCACACGTTCGATTCGAGTCCCATTTAGCGACTCTGGAGCTCAAAACGCGTCTCGGATTTCGGCCGCCTCAACGGTCTTCTGACCCACTGTGCGCCCCTTAGCGCGCCCGCGGCGAAACGAACCCACGGCCCGTAAAACAAGATCGCCAGGCGGCCGCCGTTTTATCATTTGACCATTTTACAATTTTCCCGCCCAATCGGTCGGCCTGATTGACCCCAGGAAGTCGGAAAGCTGGAATTTCCCGGAAAGCATGGCCACCCCGTGCGAGTCTTACTGCGAGCGGCTCTCCGTGGACTCCTCGGCCGGGGCATGCTGGCTGGCTGCTCCGGCTGGCCGCCGCCGCGTCGTCGCCCTGGCAACGCTGGCAGCCGGACGCCGGCTTTGTTCCACTTCGTGCCCGAAAATTAGTGAAAAATTGCGCGACAGCAGTGGAGCCGTCGTGGAGCTGTAATGGCAGGCGGAGTGGAGTGGTCCTGTCGGTGCGGGACTGCAGGCAGACGGTCAGCAGGGACGCAGGGGGTGGGGTGACCAGCCGTGCGAGACGCCAATCAGCAGCCAATGTCCCGTGACGTGTTCGGGCGGGGCGGGGCGGGGCGGGGCGGGGCGGGGCGGGGCGGCCCTGTAGAACGCCCCGGCCGCGCACCGCCACTGCGCCGGCCGCGGTCATCGGCATTGTGTCGGAAAGGATGTATCTGTTTCTTTTTCTGCCTGCCCGCGCACAATCCGCTGCCCTGCTGACATCTGAGAAACGGACTTGGCGGAAGCAGCGGAAGCTTCCCCCTCCCCCTCCCCCTCCCCTCCCCCTCCCCCTCCCCCGCCCCGACCTGGCCGACGAGTGGGACGCAACTTGTGCAGACGTACAGATGGCGGCGCTGCCGGTGACGACGCTCCACAGTGGGTCAGAAGACCGTTGAGGCGGCCAAAACTCTAGACGCGTTTTGAGCTTCAGAGTCGCTAAATGGGACTCGAACCGAACCTGTGACCCCACCAATGGATTCCTCGTTCGGAGAGAAATCCATTGGTGGGGTCACACGTTCGATTCGAGTCCCATTTAGCGACTCTGGAGCTCAAAACGCGTCTAGGATTTTTGCCGCCTCAACGGTCCTCTAACCCACTGTTCGCTCGCGCCCTATCTCCTGCCGATAGCCGGGAGAGGCTCCATCCATTCATGTCGGCTGCACTGCACTGCCCCGACGGCCGCGGACTCTGCGTCTCTGTCCTACTCGCGGCCGGGGCGCCCCGCGTGGCTGCGAGAGAGAGAGAGAGAGAGGGACGGAGCAACCGCCTGCCGGGTGGGCACGCCCGTGGCGCTGCGGTGCGTCCGCGCTGCCTACCTCACAGGCGCTGGCCGTCGGTCAGCCGATGCATAATGCCCAACCAGTTATAAATGCGTTGCTTGAGGCTCGCCTCCCCCATCTGTGTGTGTGTGTGTGTGTGTGTGTGTGTGTGTGTGTGTGTGTGTGTGTGTGAGAGAGAGAGAGAGAGAGAGAGAGAGAGAGAGAGAGAGAGAGAGAGAGAGAGAGAGAGAGAGAGAGAGAGAGAGAGAGAGACGACACAACGTGAAAGGGACCACAATGCACGACTCTATTCTTCCCACTGTATGCGTTTGTGCGCTCCTGCGGCTGTCGCAGTTCGTGTGTGTGTGTGTGCGTGTGTGAGAGAGAGAGAGAGAGAGAGAGAGAGAGAGAGCGGGCGTGCCCGTGCCGCCTGTGTGCGGTGGAGTGGGTCGCCGTAGCCTTAATCCAACGAGCTGCCTGGACGACGCACTGGGACCCAAGGATGGACTCACACACACATACACTTACACACACACACACACACTCACACAGTGGCGTGCAAACACAAACACGCGCACACAAGCACACGCCCGCACAAGAAATGTCGACAGGCAAGTTGATTGAGTCATTGATTTCCCCTTTTGAGCCGGTCGCGTCCCAAGGCGTTCCCTGGGCGTTCCCTGGGCGTTCGCCGGTCGCGCGCGGCGCGTGCGTCGAGGTATTGGCTTCGTGGAAACGGATATCTGAGGTTTATATTGGATGCGCTGGCCCGGTAGCGCGGTAGCTCGCGCGCTGGCCCGAGCAAGCTGGCCTGGCCGGCCCCCTCCCTGCAGGGACGTTCATGCAAGGGAAATGTGTGTTGTTGTTCGACCAGCGACCACCGCACGCAGCGCAGCGCGCAGTGCGCGGTACGCACCGGCTGGCCGTGGCCTGGCCGCCTCGACTCACAGCCGCCATTCGTTTTGGGGAATTTCGCATGGCAGGAAGACTGTGGTCGCAGAGGAAATCGGCGGGAAGAATCCGGGTCGCTCCCTGCCCCCCATCTCTCTCTCTCTCTCTCTCTCTCTCTCTCTCTCTCTCTTTCTCTCTCTCTCTCTCTCTCTGTCTCTGTCTCTGTCTCTGTCTCTCTCTCTCTCTCTCTCTTTCTCTCTCTCTCTCTCTCTCTCTCTCTCTCTCTCGCTCTCTCTCTCTCTGTCTCTGTCTCTGTCTCTGTCTCTCTCTCTCTCTCTCTCTCTCTCTCTCTCTCTCTCTCTCTCTCTCTCTCTCTCTCTCTCTCTCTCTCTCTCTCTCTCTCTCTCTCCCTCTCTCTCCCCCTCTCTGACGTGCCTGTGCCCCAGCATTGTTGTCGTTGATGGTGTGCGTCCTGTGGTCGTTGCAAGGTGATGATATGGCAACCTTTCCATTATTCGAATGTCATTAATTTTCCCCCTACTTCACGTGATAAATAAGATATGTCCACACGCTGGCGGTCCGCCCGGAATGGGACCAGTGGTGCCATGCCACCCTCGGGGCGCACAGTGGGCGCACCGCCCCAGGCCCGCCACCTGGAAGCCCGAAAGCGCGAAGAATGGCGCCCTGGGACGCCCTGCCAACATGCGAAAAATAACAAAAATAAAAATAAGGGCCCATGGCATAACATTCCCATCTTTTTCGTCCCGAATTCGTCAAAAATTAAAACGGGATAGATGCGCCGAAATCGGTTGTAATCGTGTCACTCGATAAACTGTGTCGCATTGAAACCAAAAGACAGGGTGGCCAACTCCTGGGAGACAAAAGGGGACCGATTCGCGGGCTGCGTTTAAATGAGGACGGGTTGAGCGCCGCTGTGGTGGCACTCCCGGGGCGGGCCTCATTGGATAAACATGAGGCGCGATATAAGCCAAGTTTCCGCCCCGCCCCGCCCCGCCACTAGCTGTCACTACAAGTAGGCATCGAGACGCCGTCGCCCCGCCCTGTCCCACAGTGGGTCAGAAGACCGTTGAGGTGGCCAAAATCCCGGACTAGTTTTGAGCTCTAGAGTCGCTAAATAGGACTCGAATCGAACGTGTGATCCCACAAATGGATCCCCCGTTTCGAGAGCAATCCATCAGTGGGGTTACAAGTTCGATTCGAGTCCCTTTTGGTGACTCTGGAGCTCAAAACGCGTCTAGAATTTTGGCGGGCCTCAACGGTCTTCTGACCCACTGTGCGTCCCCCGGCGACTGCAGCAGCGCCCTGAAACTTGTGACAGTGCCCTTGGGTTGGTAGCATTGCGAAAACGACGACAGTTGGCCCCTGACGACCCGCACTAAATTCATATCGCCCGCCACCCGCCGGACGGCACTGTCTGAGAGAGAGAGAGAGAGAGAGAGAGAGAGAGAGAGAGAGAGAGAGAGAGAGAGAGAGAGAGCGGCGCGATTTCTAATCTTCCCCAATGACGCCGCCGCCGACGGAAGCCTGGAATGCCGGAATCAATCAGCAGCCTCATCTGCATGTCTTTAGTGGCTTCATTTGCACTCGATCCCCTTGACGCGCGAGGACGCCGTCAACGCCCTCCTGCCCCCCCGCCACCTCCAGGACGCCGTCAGGTCGCCGTCAGGTCACCGCTAAGCGATAAAAGGCAACCTGGCGCCGCGGCGCCGCGCTCCGCCCGCTTCGATGCACATGAGCGCGACATAACCTCACCTAACTGGATCCACCCTGCGGTGGTTCGGCAGCAGGCCTCGCCGCCCTTCGACGTGCACCCCCTCCCCCGACTCCGATAGCCTGCCTAACTAAACAGCGCGCCGGCCTGACTCTGCAAGTTGCCGCACAGCTGCAGCCGATACACTGCCAAACAGCCCCGGGTTCGACTCCCGGTCACGGCGAGCTCTTTGAATGATTTTTTTTTCGTCTTGCCAGTGCCGCGTTGCGGCCGGGCTATCGCAGTTTGGAAGGGGTGGGGTGACCGGGGCGGGGCGGGGCGGGGCGGGGAGGGACGGGGAGGGTCTCACCACCGGCTTGCCAAAGGTCGAAAGAGGGTTAAGGGCGTGGGGGTCCGGCAAGGGAAGGCGTGAGGCAAGAAGACGGAAGGGATCTTATCAGCGTTACAAATACGGGGGTAGAAAGGGCGGCCGGCGTGCACAAGAACATTAACCACACAGACACGCACACACACACACACACTGCGGGATGAGTTTTGACGGGGGCCGCTCGCTATCTGTCCCGCCGCAGGGAGCAATTCTCCAGCGCGCGCGGCAACCTTCGTGTGTGTGTGTGGGGGGGGCGTGGCCGTTAGTGTCTGCTAGATTTTTCATACCGGTTTAAAAAAATAAAATAAAAGTGGTCATTGTTGAGGACGCCGGCGCCACGGTTCATTATTCCCGATAACCTGATCACCCTGATCGCCCGCAACAAGTCCCTGCAGGTCCTCCGGCTTTGTCCCGTCGTATTTCAATCGTTTCGTCTGGCGGCGGCCACAAGCTTTGTGGTCACTCCCAAATTCTTTTTTCCTTCTTTCTTTTTGTGTGTTGTGTTATTGTGTGAGCATGCATCGCATGTATCAAAGGGGTGCATTAGACCGTCTAGGTTCGGTCGGTGTGAGGCGGCGCTCGCGGGCCACGCCCACGCCACGCCACGCTACGCCACGCTACGCCACGCCAGGGCCAGGTTCAGCGCACAACACACTAAGGGGCTTACCGAACCGAGCACGACGGCCCCGCGCCCCTTGCTACATGACTTCTACGAAAAAGACACAGGCTGTCAAATTGAAAACGAAAGCCAATTTCTTATCCGTCAGCTACTCTCTAAATTTTTTTTTCTTTTCAATTTTTTTTTTTAAACCCGGACCTAACCATGCCTTTTGCTCTCAGTAGTAGTTTTGCTCTCCAAAATTTTCCGTCCCTAAAAACTACAAAATAGAAAATTTATTTGTGATGTTTTTATATTTTTGTTTACATTAAATCTGCAAGTTCCATTTAAACGCCCCCTTTTCCCTTTATTTTTTCCCCTTTCCCGCCACTGCTCACTTCTACGCGGCGCGGCGAGGCGAGGCAGTGCAGGCGTCAATGCCACACCACACGGGGCGCCCTAACAGAGTTACCACCCCACCTCTCTCTCTCTCTCTCTCTCTCTCTCTCTCTCTCTCTCTCTCTCTCTCTCTCTCTCTCTCTCTCTCTCTCTCTCTCTCTCCCTCCCTCCCATCCAGGCCCTTGGCCCTTGGCCTCGCCCTGCGGACCGGCCACCCCTGCAGAAGGGCAGCCACACCAAATCCCCATCGTCTGCTAGTTCCCAGGATTACCTGTGTACCACATCGAGCGGGTCTGTCTCCCTGCCACCACCTTGTTTCGGGGCATGACGCGTAGCTCAATCGGTTAGGATGTCCGACATTAAAATCCGGCCTTCGGGTTCAAAACCCTATCACCTCCAAGTTAAAAAAAAATCTGATTTTTAAAAAAATGAAATTGGCTTGGCTTGGTGAATTCCTCGGCGAATGCACTGTGGACGAGTGCATGTCTGGAACGGAACTGGAGGCCGGAAGGTCGACGCTCTGTCTCTCTCGCACGCATGGGGCGTTGCACAGGGGTGCGAGAGAGACAGAGCGACTGACCGGAGTGCAGGTGCTGGGGGGCAGGCAGACTGGACGGAGCTGGATGTTTCGGTCTGGCTGCTCGCTGACTCGAGAGACCGCCCCGGACGGACGGCGTTCCGATCTCCGCGCACTGACCCGCCCAAATCAACTTGCACCGGGCTTAATCTGTCTGGAGCTCGCTGGCACGTGAAAAGAAATCGGATGTAATATGGCCGCCCCTCGCCGCGCGGGCCGCGCCGCAGTGGGCCAGAAGACCGCTGAGGCGGCCGGAATCCCGGACGCGTTTTGAGCTCCAGAGTCGCTAAATGGGCCTCGTATCGAACGTGTGACCCCACCAATGGATCCCTCGTTTTGAGAGCAATCCATTGGTGGGGTCACACGTTCGACTCGGGTCCCTTTTAGTGACTCTTTAGCTCAAAACGCGTCTAGAATTTTGGCGGGCCTCAACGGTCTTCTGACCCACCGTGCGCGCCCTGGCCGTGCCGGTGGAGCGGGGCGCGGGCTCTCGGTTTGATCCGGGAGAACATCTCGTGAATATAGCAGCCCGCCCTTCCACAAACACGGTCGCTAGTTCTGGAGGAGGCTCATGGGGACGACGAACAGCGACGCGGCCCAGACGGAGGCCAACTCGCTCCCACGCTCTTTTTTTTTCTCCCGTTTTAAAACGGTTTAGGTTAGGTTTAGAGGGACATTACTAATCGAGTGCCATCTGCTGAAAAATGGGTATGGTTAGTTTGACTTGACTGTACACATTTAAGTTGACCACGGAGCCACCGTTAGGCCCCAGCAGGCAGGCTCACTGGGGTACGGAGGAATCAGCGCTGCGATCGATGGGGACGGATCGCCGCGGGCGGTTGTTAACGAGGGGCTGACGAAGTGGCGACACCGCTTCCTGTCGCCTCGCGCAGACGGCCCGCCGCACAGTGGGTCAGAAGACCGTTGAGGCGGCTAAAATTCTGGACGCGTTTTGAGCTCCAGAGTCGCTAAATGGGACTCGAATCGAACGTGTGACCCCACCAATGGGTAGCTCTGTGAACGAGGAATCCATTGGTGGGGTCACACGTTCGATTCGAGTCCCATTTAGGGACTCTGGAGCTCATAACGCGTCTAGAATTTTGGCCGCCTCAACGGTCTTCTGATCCGCACTGTGCGCCGCCTCCCTGCTCGTCTCCGCCGGCCGGGCGGCCGGGCAGCGCGCCGCCCGCCAACCCGATGCAACCCGAAGACAGCCGAGGCCAGTCGGTAGGCGGGATGCTCCACAGGTGCCTAGTCACTCGTGTCATACATTCCTCACTAGCAGACGACGCACGGCTGCCACGCACGACGCGCCATTGTCTGCCCGTCTCTCTCTCTCTCTCTCTCTCTCTCTCTCTCTCTCTCTCTCTCTCTCTCTCTCTCTCTCTCTCTCTGATTCTAATTCCTTGTTTGACTGTGCGTCCTTTGCCGGATGAGCCCGTGCTTCATTTTCGTGCCGCCAGCCATCGGACCCTCCGGACGCGTCACTGTCATCCTCCCCCTCCACTCGCTGGTGTTGCATTGTGCGCTTGTTGGCGCTGCGACCCCAGGGCAGCCACCTGTCTTTCACCAGCAGCGGGGAGGGGGGAGAGGAGGTACATCCGGCAGAGGCGCGCAGGTTGCACCGGGTGTTGTGGACGTCCCTGTTTGTGGCCACAACTTTGTGGCCACAACTGCCCGCTCACAAACTAAGCTTAAGAAGAACGAGGTATGGACGTCCTGAGCTCCGGTCAACGAGCAGACCGAGTGCATGCTAGCAAATACGTACATCACCCCAGCCGGGCCTGCCTACCTACCAGGGGTATCAAACGGGCTTCTGGACCCAGACCGGGACTACCTACCTGCCGGGGGTATCGAACATGCCATCTCGACCAGGGCCGGGACTGCCTACCTGCCGGGGGTATCGAACATGCCATCTCGACCCAGGCCGGGACTGCCTACCTGCCAGGGGTATCAAACACGCTTTCTCGACCCAGGCCGGGTCTGCCTACCTGCCGGGGGTATCGAACATGCCATCTCGACCCAGGCCGGGTCTGCCTACCTGCCGGGGGTATCGAACATGCCATCTCGACCCAGGCCGGGTCTGCCTACCTGCCGGGGGTATCGAACATGCCATCTCGACCAGGGCCGGGACTGCCTACCTGCCAGGGGTATCAAACACGCTTTCTCGACCCAGGCCGGGTCTGCCTACCTGCCGGGGGTATCGAACATGCCATCTCGACCCAGGCCGGGTCTGCCTACCTGCCGGGGGTATCGAACATGCCATCTCGACCCAGGCCGGGTCTGCCTACCTGCCGGGGGTATCGAACATGCCATCTCGACCCAGGCCGGGTCTGCCTACCTGCCGGGGGTTATCGAACATGCCATCTCGACCAGGGCCGGGACTGCCTACCTGCCAGGGGTATCAAACACGCTTTCTCGACCCAGGCCGGGTCTGCCTACCTGCCGGGGGTATCAAACATGCCATCTTGACCCAGGCTGGGCTGCCTACCTGCCAGGGGTATCAAACACGCTTTCTCCACCCAGGCCGGGTCTGCCTACCTGCCGGGGGGTATCAAACATGCTTTCGCGATCCAGGCCGGGACTGCCTACCTACCAGGGGTTGGCTTACCCTAAAAGTTACTTTGTCCATTTATTGTATCACATGTAAATACCAATAGATTATCATTTTGAAGCTTTGAAGAAAGCAAATTAAACACGAATACGTTGTGCTAAATCCAAATTGGACTTAAGTATTGTTGTATAAAAAGGGCCGTTTCAAAAAATTTACTGTTAGGGAACCTGCTGACGGCAACAGAAAGAACTCACGCAACTGTCAAATTTTTATATTGAAAACAAAAATGACACTGATTTACAGTTCTTGTTTCTGATATCCTTTCAAATATCTAGAACGAAGAATTCTGAGTGCACACTTAAACAAGTCCTTAAACATTTGACAATAATCAAAATAAACAAAAGCTCTTTATTACATTTTGCCACTACTACTGGAAACGAAACACCACTATTACATAATAATTATTTAGAGGAAAAAGAGCCACATATGTGGCAGCAGAATTCAAAATTTGAAGCATTGATCTGTTCACACGTTTCGGTTTTCAACATGGGCGCGCAACGTCGGTGAAACCATCTAAGACATTTGAAGCACTGGGCCATGAAACTAAAGTTTTTGTTGTTGGTGAAATATTGGTCATGACCACACTGACCACATAAGTGTTTCATGTCCCCAGCCTGCTCCAACAAAATAGTGGCCAGTTTTCTTCTTGATTTAACAGGGTCAAAGTCCTCAGTGTTCTGGTGACCAATGACGATGCTGGCATATTCGATGACGTACAGGCCGCAGCTTACAGCATCTGACTGCCGGGGCAAGTTTGACGGCGCTGATATCACTTGCCACTTTTCAACATCTTCAAGTATCTCGTATCCCACTTTATTTCTGTTTAGCAAATACTTTATGAATTTGTGTAAAGTTGCCTTGATAGATACTTCTGTTTCTTGAGCAAGAAAAGGATCCAAATCGATGAAAGTTTTTAGCTTAAAATTGGCTACAGCTAGCTTCCAGTGACTTTGTCCTGTGTTGTAAGGCATAAGAAGAACCTTATTTTTAAGTGGAATATGATTAAGAAGGCACTTTTTAACGAACCTCTTAAATAAACCTGGTAAAAGAAAAGAAAAGTTAAGTTTCAAATCACATAAGTTGCATCTTAGAACACAAACTTTTAAACTGTAAGTATAAATTGTCAGCTTATTTTACAGATACTTTTTAGACATTAAAATTACCTCATTTGCAACAGAGCAGCTTATGTTGACAACCCGTTCATGGTTTCCTCGTGCCAAGACGTGGACTGCTGCATCGATAATGCCGGTGACTAGTTCGCTTGAAGGACTTGCTAGAGTTCGGAATGCATAAGAATCCAAGAGCTGTATTCCAGGGCCGTAGGCAGCAACAATGAAAGTAAAAGGGCGTTCAACCCAGTAGTAATTGGGGGACTGAAGAAGCCCATTCGGGTAGCATTTGCCCGCTGGCGTACTTGAAATCGCCAATATCTTCCTTGACATTGCATTTAGAAATGCAAAGTTTTGTGATAAATATTCGAAAATTTTTGGGCTTAGCAGTATTTTCTGGGCGCAATAAGGCATCAACACACTTGAGTAGCTGAATGCCACTTGTATCTTCCTCACATTGTGTCATAACCACTGAAGTGCACGTCCAACGGAACGCAGGAAAGTGGGTATCGAAATACGTCTTTAAGCATTGTTCAACGCCTCGGGAGTTACAATTCCAGACAAGCACAGATATGCTGCCACTTCTCGTATCTGCTTGTCCTAATGCCCACTCACTTGCAAACTGCAGAGGGACGAGGATAATTTCACAGACCTGTTTCACTACTCTGGAAGTCAAAGTAACATTTTTAGAGTTCTGCGTTATCTCCTTGCCTTGGGACGTAGAGGCAAGAAACACTTTCTCTTGACCAAAATGCTCCTTTAAGGCAAAAATGCAGGCGTCTACTATTGGAGCCGTAAGTCTGCTTTGGCCAAGTAATTGCATGTACTCTTTCAAGTATATGGGGTGGTTCTCTGTCCCATAAACGAAGAGCACTGCTGACAAATCTCCATTGGTCTTTTCATCAATAAATTTTTGTTCTGTGGTTCCAAGTTCAGAATAGTATGGTGCTGCTTTATGGGACAAGTCGGGACGGTGCAGAAGAAATTGTGAGTTTTGCAATTCCTCTTCAATAGTGAATGAAAACTGATCTGGGAACTCAATTACATCTTCTTCCTCTTGTTCCTCGTTAGTGGCTTCTGAAGTGGTGTTAAATGATTTACCCAAAATGCTCTTGAGGTTCCTTCCTATTTGCGTTGAGAGCGATGGTGTCAACGATGCATCAGTTTTTAGCCACTTGTCTGTCTTCCCTTTTAGACTTAATTTTGTAATTCTTCCTGGCTTTTTAGTCGTTGAGGAATTGTCTTCGTGGGATGCCTCAAATAGGCGTCGCTTGCTATTATTGCTTAAGGCACTTGTATCATTACAGATCACTGCTGGAATTGTCCCTTTAATGGGAGTTGAAGTTCTTTTTTGAGTTATTTTTAAAATAGTGGAACCCAAGGAATAGTTGAATTTTGGTTTCTTTGGGGACTCCCAATTTTCAGATGCTCTGTTTGTAAGGTCAAGAATCTTGATTGGTTGAGTAGACATTGGTTCTGGTATTTCAATATTCTCTTGCATTCTGTGGTAGTCTGTGAAAGATTCATCAAATATGTTTGTGTCTTGTTGCTTTACTTGCACATGCTTCAGCTCCTCTGGATCCAAGAAAGGTTTGCCATCGGTACGGAGTCCTACCAAAATTGTTTTTGTCCGAAGGAGGACATCTCTCTTGTCCTTTAGGATGAATCTTCCAGGCTTATCCCGAAGGGTGTCCTTGTGCACATGTTTTTTCTTGTCCTTGAAGTATTCTTCATTATTGGCGTTGCTTGCTTCTCCCCCTTGAGGACGGCAACTTTCCATCATCTCGGTCCAAAGTGGAATCAGGACAGCATATTTGTTTTTAAAAAATACTCCGCTAAAAAAATTGGGACAGTAAAATTCATTTGCATCTTCATCTACTTCGGAGCTGCTGGTATCAATGGATTGCTGCAATTCATTGAGGATCCCTTCCTTTTCAATTTTCTCTTCAACCTTGGAGTACAATTTTTTGCAATGAATATGAAATGGCGTATGGTCAAAGTTTTCCGCCGACTCAAATTTGTGCTCGTCTAGCTCATCTGCAATATTGTCAACTTCAGGTACTTCTACCGGCTTCAGGCAATTTGGCACCAAGGCAAGGTTTTGGAATGCCTCGTCAATGATTTTGTGCTTCTTGGAGCACAGCAATATAATTGCCAAATTTATAAATACTATGTCAAAATCAGTAATAGTTCTGCACTTCATCATTTTGACTATACATTCAACGATGATAGTCCTTATGCCACCATCATACAAGTGACCTTGAAGGTTGTTGCAAACCATTTTAATCCAATGGTTCTTGCATAGTCTACAGAGGCAAACTTCATTGAAATCCATTCCAGTGTACTTTCCCTTGACATAGAGGTAACAAGCTGTTAAATAGCGTTCCAAGGTTGTCCCATTTAGCTCCCGCATGATAGCGTGAATAATTGCAAAACTGCAATCACTTATTATTCGGCCGAAGCACGGCATTTTTCTGCATAGTACATTACTCACAAAAACTCTGAATTTGCTGAACATGCTACCTATCACATCTTGATCATGGACAGCGCTGATCATTTGTATGAAAGGCAAAATTGTGCCAGCCACATTGACAACGACACTATAAAGGTAAATTGTTTTACCATAGTATACATTTGACCTGATGAGTTTCCCCGTAGCATCGACGTGCGCTGTAATTTTGCGACGTGCCATGAAATGATCCAGAATAGCACGAATTGTGACCTCTGAAAAAAGGAAAATAATTAGGGGCTCAGTGACTGATTGAATGTATCGCACAGATTTATCGCTCTCAATTTCCCTTCTTCTTCTAAAAACGATGTCAATAAAATCATCTTTATGCAAGTCAGATTCTGATAACGCTTCGGACCGGGCGTGCCAGTAGACAGTATCTGGTTTGACATCTTGCCAATTGTTGTCAGAACTAACAATAGGGTCCAAATTGTACTTGTCCTGTTTCTTCACATTGTATGCCGAGGAAGTCAATACTCGACGACGCAGTACGTCACGGTCCCCGTGCCTGGATTGGGTTGTATTGGTATGAGGCTGCTCGTGGTTTTCAGCTCCACATGATGTCACTGTTACTGTTATGTCGCCTTTTCGCACCGGCTTCCAATGGAAGGCGTAATGCTTACATGCTCCCGTGCCACAGTAGCAGTAAGCTCTCAAACTCAGATTACCCTTGGAATCGCGGTACTTTTGTCCTGAACTTTTTACATTGATGAGGCAAAATGGTTTTAGAGCTTTGACATATCTTTTTAACAAAACTGACCATTTTCGTTTTGCTATGAACTGCTCTTTTTTCCTGTCCCATACTTGTCTCCATTTTTCTTGTGGAATTGAAAAGGTCCCTTCAGAGTTATCGTAAGGCATCTTAGCACGGACGCAAGCTTTCCGACCGCCTTTCTTACGGGTAGCCGCCGGTTCAGAATTATTAGATCTGTCACTCTTTGAAACATGCTTTCTTTTTGAAGGAGCCGGTTCTGATTCACTTTCAGAGCTATCAGTTATATACTTCTTCTTCCTGTCTTTTGAAGGTGCTGGTTCTGATTCACTTTGAGAGCTTTCTGTTTCAGACACCTTTTTCTTCTTTTTTGAAGAACGTAATTCTGATTCACTTCCAGAGCTATCATTTTCAGAGACTCTTTTCTGGTGTTTTAAAGATGACAGACCTGGATCACTTTCTGAGCTGCTACTCTCCGTAGTCATGTTATCAACAGTGCGGTCTAGTTCATTAATATCTTTTGACAAATTATTTCCGTCTTCGGTGCTGCTACTAGAGGACGAAAGTCTTGAGCCCTTAGGGTCGTCACAGTCTGAAGAATTCTCCAATGAAGAATTATCCAATAGAGAAGAATTTGTCAAGGTGTCAGCCAATTCCTTATTAACTTTGGAGAGCAGGTTTTGTCGTCTCTCCTCCTTTGTCATTCTTTTCTTTTCTGGTTTATTTTTACGCCTGAAACAGATAAAATTTAAATAAAAGTTACAACTTAATTCCAAAATCTGCCATTTAAAAGAAACTACTTCGTTAGTATGTGCGTACAGAAAAGTAAGGACACTAAAAATAATTAAATAAATGAAAGTTTTTCCAATCGCAGACTTCAGAAAAAAACTTTAAAATAGGCCCAAAAATTAAGATTCATAGAGTTTTTTTTTTTTTAAATAACATAAAAAATGGTACACGAAACTGGCTTTGAACGTCTGTTATTCTGGATGCTCTCTCAATGTGTGTGAGCGGCTAAGTTTTGGGTGGGGTAGCGGCAAGGCTCCACTTTAAGGGGCCGTTTTCTGATAACAGAA
This sequence comes from Stenchaetothrips biformis, assembly GCA_030522485.1. NCBI lineage: Eukaryota > Metazoa > Arthropoda > Insecta > Thysanoptera > Thripidae > Stenchaetothrips > Stenchaetothrips biformis. The sequence continues at coordinate 4,449,806 of CM060102.1, read as the reverse complement.
AAATTAAAGGGTAAGTAGCGATAAAAATCGGAAACTTTGACCCATCCCGTACATTTTAAAATCGGCAAATTCTGTTTTTTACTCAAACGGGTTTTAAACCTGTGTTCCGGTCAAAACGGACGTCATTTTTGACATCAACACCCTCGAAAACATACGAATCAAAGTCAAACCAGAAATAAAAATTTTAGTCGCATTTGATCTAACGAGACTCGAACCTGGGTCTGACGTCAAATTGGATGCCATTTTCGTCATCAGCACCCCAAAAAACCTAGGAAACAGCTAAACTCGACATAAAAATTTTGGTCGTAAAATACCTTACCGGGATTTGAACCCGGTCTAATCATCTCCCATTTGCTCGAAACCAGCACCGTTGCTTTTGTCTCGTCGCCCCGATTCCAAAAATACCCGTACATGCCCTTCTAGCGGTACCCGATGCCGAAATCCTCCTCCACCCCATGTAGACCATGATGCACCCGCAGCAGCGCCCCCTGGTGCTCGGATCGTATTTGCTGCCACCGGGCGGTTCACAGTGGGCCAGAAAACTGTCCACGCGGCCAAAACTCTAGACGCGTTTTGAGCTCCAGAGTCGCTGAATGGGACCCGAATCGAACGTGTGACCCCACCAGTGGATTGCTCTCCGAACGAGGAATCCATTGTTGGGGTCACACGTTCGATTCGAGTCCCATTTAGCGACTCTGGAGCTCAAAACGCGTCTAGAGTTTCGGCCGCCTGCGCCGTCTTCTGGCCCACTGTGCGGTTCTAAGGGTCACCCAAGGAGGCTGCATACCAAATTTGGTGAAGATCGGACCATGGGAAGCCCTCGGACGGACGGACGGACTGACGAAAGCACAGCAAGCATCATACTATATGCCCGCCCGTGATTTCTTTGTTCGGAGAGCAATCCATTGGCGGGGTCACACGTTCGGTTCAAGGCCTGTTTAGCGACTCTGGAGTTCTAATCGCGCCTGGCGTTTCGGCCGCCTGCCCTGGTCTTCTGGCCCACTGTGCGGCTGTCCTGCCAACGGCGCGCCAGCCTGCAGGGCGGGCCGCCCCGCCAGACACGGGCGCGGGCGTGTTGCCTACCCTGCACGGCGGCTGCACTCGGCAGCCTTCGCGCGCTGTTCACATTCCTCCAGTTTCAAAGCGCGCTTCGGCAAATGGATGGGAGAAGAGCAAAGCCACATGTATAATCATGTGCCTCATGATCTCTCCTTTCCAAAAATATATAGGTTGATATATTTCGGACTATTTTCTCGGCCAGGGAAGGCCTTTTTGTGTCGACTGGTGCCGTTGCTCGGCTGCGTCGCGTCGCTCGGTGGGACATTTGCTCGGACTTGCTCGGTACTTGCTCGGTATTTGCTCGAAGTTGCTCGGCACTTGCTCGGCTTTGCTTGGATGTCTATCAACCTTCGCTCAAATTTGCTCGGACCCAAAATGTGTCACGGCCGTCCTCCGTATTTATTTAATCAATATTACGGGACGGGCCAAAAAATAGACTTACCTTTGCTTTCTTTTGCGTTTCTTTTCCGATGCAGGTTTTGTCTGAACTGTTGCTGCTTTTGCCTCAGGTTTCTCATCTGTTGTAGAATTGTCATGTTTGGAACATTTTTTGGGATACCTTGCGTTAGTGCGTTCCTGCAATACATTCTTCCTGCAAAAAAGTAATGATAAAATGTTACATTTTTTAAATACTTAAAACCAAGAACATGATATTACACAACTTCGGAATTTGTGAAGTGGACAACGCCAAATTAATTTAAAGTCACTAAACGCAAGTATGAGGTAAACATGGTGGTGTTTGAAAAAAAAACATACTCTTTCACTGACGGAGCAGGCACCAAAGTTTGGTTGTATAAATTTGTCACCAAATCGGAAAGATTGAAATCTAGAAAAAAAGCATAATTTAGCCGTTAGCCGATGAAAGAAAACCACCAAGTACAGATAATGATCGATTGCTTAAAGCTACCTACCAATAGGCGCACTAATTTCCCTTTCATAGAAGAGAATGTAGGGGGTTCCACCAGTAGGGCCCAGTGGGTTACAATCGTCCCACTTTGCCTGCAAGAAATCATTGACTGCTATCAATTGAGTAATCAGCATATCTAATGTATTAAATCTCTAATCGGAGTGGTTCCAAACAGTCCTAAAGGGAATATCTTGTAAACTGAGCCGAAGGGAGCAATCACAGTGCTGTGTCACCTGCTACTTAAAAATATTCTTACCCTTGTTACGTTGGCATCATTGAAGAGATACCACTCATTTTGGCATCTGCCGTAAAAGTAATAATGGCCTGAATGAGGAGACGTTCCTTCATGGACGATGTAACCTTTTAGTCGATAGTTCTGAAAAAAGAACAAATTCTTAATGCTCTGTGAAAAATGAACTCCCACTGCTCCTATAGGATTCTACCAAGAGGCAAACCAGTCTACGGGTTCTGACTTTCCGTCAGAACCCTACCTCTACTTAGACCTAATTTATTTGGCAAACAAAATAACCTAACACATGATTAAATTTTTAGCCTGACAACACTAATATTTGAGCGTGGTCAAAGTATATTCGGGCAAGAAGATGGATGTAACTTACCGGTATTTCAACCTCAACATCGGAAGACCTGAGGGCATTTAAGTCTAACTCGAGAGGAAATGTAATCCTGGAACCAGTATAAAACATAAAGTAAGGAAAGAGAATAATATTACTGACGCTACGGAGGTAAATGACAACCAAATTTTATGATAATCGTGTTGCGGTTTGTTAGAATAGGGCCATGTACATTGTAAATAAAATAATAGTAATCAATGTGGAACTAAAATGCACTCACACAAAAAAGACTCAAACTTACCCATTGCTTTTCTTTGAGGCAATTTCATTTTTAAACCCAAATCGTTTCAGTTGCACCGTAAGAACCACTGGCATTTTCCACCACGCTCCTGAAATCTTTGTGGTCTGAGTCTTTAATTTACAATTGCCACAATAAACACCGTCTTCTAGGTACTCTGTAATAGTGCTGTCCATGAGAAGGCCTTCCTGTAATTTTATAATGCACATTTTCATGACGGTTTTGTGGAGACATATTACAAACTTTAAGAATACTATCGGGCTAACGTATACAAAGTACCACATTAAACTTACTGAAGTGCTATCTTCATTATTCAGGGGTAGCATCACAGACCATGCCGGCTCGAGTTTCTTTCTGTTATTGTAGCATACGCAACACGTCATAGATTCTTCTGTGATTCCTGGAATTAAAAACTTAAATAATTTTAAACTGATAACAGCTTGATAAAGAAAATTATGTTTTCCGGGTAAACAAACAGCTAGGCGTTAAACCGGACGTATGACAGGGTAAAACATAACACTATATCGTTCAGCAGACTTTGCAGTTTTTGCACAAATAACATGGGTCAGTGCTCTGCAAATTCAAGTGCGTATCGGGCACAGTACAAAGGGCATCATGCTACTTGGCACACTCCTGTTTGTGGCATGCCGCTTTGCAAAGTAATTCTTCGTAATTTAAAAAAAAAGTCTACAACACTGCCAACCCCAGATAAAATTTTTGGCAGCAACTTCGAGCAAAGGTTAGCAGGAGTCGGGCACTGCTCGGGCATACCCCGGCACCTAGCGGGCAACAGCCGGGCAACTCCAGGCAACACCCGGGCAACTCCAGGCAACACCCGGGCAACTCCAGGCAACACCCGGGCAACTGCCGCGCAGGTTGAGGCATCACCCGAGCAAAAGGGGAGGGGGGGGTCTCTCTCTCCCTCTATCTCACACACACATCCATGGGGCACCCCGAGGCGAGCGGGAGGGACAGAGCGACGGTCGGAATGAAACCGCGGTCAGCGCAGAGCGGCGCCGTGCGCCACGGCCGCCGCGCTGCGCTTACAGCCCCTCGGAGCCACTCGTTGCACAGTTTTGCGCTGACCCCCCCCCCTCCCCCTTTTTGCTCGGGTGATGCCTCAACCTGCGCGGCAGTTGCGCAGAGTTGCCCGGGCGTTGCCCGGGTGTTGCCCGGAGTTGCCCGGGTGTTGCCCGCTAGGTGCCGGGGTATGCCCGAGCAGTGCCCGACTCCTGCTAACCTTTGCTCGAAGTTGCTGCCAAAAATTTTATCTGGGGAAGCACGTGTTTTGTAGGATTGCAAACTAGCGAGTGATATTTTCGTTGCAACTTACGAACAAATACTCAACAAAGTAGAAAAAAAAATTGCAAGGGTGTTCGTAATTCAATGATCCCCAATGCTGCGCAAGTAATGTTGAGTTATTTCTCCGCGACAAAAATCGGCACGAAAACAGGATCTTAAATCAGTAGCACTCACTGTTACGTGCAGTATGTTTCGGAGGCAAATAAATGTACGAGAAAAAGAAGGCACGCAGCAGTACGACACATTTACTTTCCATCACCAGAAACTACTTACCAGCCAGGAAATTTTCTGGCGTGAGGAGATGCTTTTCCTTCTGCATAGCTTGCTGGATGCATTGTACTAACGATATGAAGCAATCACTTGCATCTTGTTGCATTGTAGGATCTGTACCCATAATCTTGGACAAATCCTTCAGAATGTGTTTGGTGGATCCTTGTCGGCCATCCTAGAAAAGATAAGTTGACTGTATTTTGACAGGAGCTTATTTTGCAACAGAGAAGGGCCTACTCTGGATTGTCTCCACCTTGTCCCCCACCCCCTAATTCCTCAAGAGGGGAAAATTAAACTAAAAAAAAAACTCCTTATTTGTTTACAACTTATTTGAATACTTTGAGCAAATGGGGGTTTTTTGATACATTCGATTCAATTGAAATATTTACGTGTAAAAAAGAATGCTGTGACCGTTTTCGTTACTTTTGGGGCCTTAAAACCAAAAGAAACGCTGGGAGTATTTCCCTGATTCGAGGCGAAGAGGGTCCTGGCAGTGACTTTATGCAGGCGTAATGCTAACATGCGTGACATACCTGTGTTGTTTCCAGAATTTCCTTCAATCCTTTCACTAGATCAGCTTCAGTGCAGTTTTTGACCTCCTGTCTGCAGATCGTTTCTCTTAAATTGCCTATGCATCTCAGTGCTTGTAGAGAGGCGTTCAAGTAACACGTGTTGCCATTGTTTACAATACCACCTAGTCCAGGTTCACCTGCTGACATATGAAGGCAAAGCGGACCTTATAAGACCGAGCAGTGGAAATGTATATTGTAACATTTCGTTGCGAATCAAGGGGTCCCCCACTCAAACAATCTGTGTACACGCACAAAAACAATCCCTCACAATCTTTCACAATCCGACACAATCTACACAATCTACGGAATCCGACACAATCTACACAATCTCATACACACTAAATGTTATGTAGAATTTTGTACGTGCCACCTGCAGGATTTTGTGCATGCGGGGAATTTGCATAATATTATGCGTAAAACCACATAAATTTATGCAAATTCGTGCACAATTTTATGCAAAACGTCACGCAAGTTTAAAATCATGCATCACCACGTACAAAATTCTACATAAACATTAAGTGTGTACAATCTCACACAATCCCACCCGATATTTTAATATGATTTTACCTATAAAAGAATGATACAGTTACTACTAGTCATAGTATTGGGCCCCAAGGAATTTTTAATCGCAGATTCCCATACACAAATTTTTTGTAAGGAAAATGATGTACATAAATTAAGATCGAGGGTAGTACATTATGAAAGACAAGCAAATTCTTCAAAAGTGTTCATTCACTGAATAGACTTCAGCAAAAGCTGCACTTGGGCAATATTTGGGAAAAAAAAGATACAAATTTTAGCTTTTTTGTATGATGACTTTTCCCTCAAAGTAGCAAGTATGGGTCCTTTTCGAACAAGTGAAACAATTGCTTGTGGTATGGCTCTGACCAGGGGTGGCACAACCAAGGGTAGCTAGGGTAGCTCAGCGAGACAAGCACAGTACAGCAGAGTGGGCTCCAGTGCACAGTGGGCCAGAAGACCGGCGCAGGCGGCTAAAACTTTAGACGGGTTTTGAGCTTCTTAGTCGGTGAATGGGACTCGAACCGAACGTGTGACCCCACCAATGAGTTCCTCGTTCGGAGAGCAATCCATTGGTGGGGTCACACGTTCGGTTTGAGTCCTGCTTAACGGCTAAGGAGTTCAAAACGCGTCTTGAGTTTTGGCCGCTTTCACCGGTCTTCTGGCCCACTGAGCTGTGTCGCGCCGCGCCCGCTTGACGCACATATCGAGCGGGAGTGCCTACACTCGTGTGAGATTGTGTAGACTGTGCGGATCGCGTGAGATTGTGTTGGATTGCGAAAGATTGTGATGGATTCTTTGAGATTGTGTGAAATTCTTTGGGATTTTCCGGGATTGTGCCGGATTGTTTGGGACACAATCTTCAAACAATCCGGCACAATCCCGGAAAATCCCAAAGAATTTCACATAATCTCAAAGAATCCATCACAGTCTTTCGCAATCCAACACAATCTCACACGATCCGCACAATCTACACAATCTTACACAATCTCACACAATCCACACAATCAAACACCAAAAACAATCTGTGTACACTATTTTGGGGTGTGGGGGACCCCTTGTTGCAAATCCAAGTGTGGGACAGACATGCGCTAGGTAACGTGGGACAAAGCGTGCTCCACATTTTTAAGCGTAGGACAAATCCGTGTCCCACGCTTACAAACGTGGGACAGTACGGCCCAAGCTTACGAACGTGGGACATGGTTTTTCCCACGTTACCTAGTGCATGCCTGTCCCACATTTTCATTTGCAGTGTAGTGCACAAAGTGCAGTGGAACTAGGGTGTACAGTACAGTAGAACTGAAGTGTACCTAGTACGGTAGGTAAGGAGACTACATGCATGTACAATAGAACTAGAGCACGCTCGGCACACAGTGGGACAGAAAAGTCATAAGTAGGAAAAAAAAACAGGAAAAGTAGCGATACAAATCGGCAGCTTTGGCCCGTCTCGTACAATTTAAAATCGACGAATTCTGTTTTTTTACTCTAACGGGTTTTATACCTGGGTTCCGGTCCAAACGGACGTCATTTTTGACATCAGCACCCTCGGAAACACACGAATCAATGTCAAACCAGAAATAAAAATTTTAGTCGCATTTGACCTTAACGAGACTCGAACCTGGGTCTGACGTTAAATTAAATGTCATTTTCGTCATCAGCACCCCAAAAAACCTAGGTGGGGATTTAAAGCCTGGTAAACCTACCGGTAAGAATGAGTAAAATACCGGTAATTTACGGAAGATACCCTGCGAAAATCGGTGAATTACGGTAATTTTCGACTTAACCTAACCTTCCTGATGTTTTTACAGCAGAAATTTACTCAGAGTGCACAAAGGCATGAATATCTGACGATAAAAGTGTCTCAACCACTTTCATATGCCTTTTAAAACACTCCACTAGTCTTGAATTCGATTTGAAAACAAATTATTAACAGTTCATATGCAGAAGTGCACATAAACATTAGATCGAATTTTACCGTTATTTACCGTAAATGACGGTAAATTACCAATGTTAACGTCATTTACCGTCCAGATTGAAAATTACCGGTAATAGACACTTCCACCACAGCGCCGAGTGAAGAAGAGCAATAACAAAAGCCGGAAACAGTCCCTAAAAGTCGCTAATTTGTTATTTTCGTGTGTTCATTTGAGTTCTAGACACTGGTTAAAATAAAGTGAGGATGATTTTTATGATTTAAAACAAACAAAACCTCCAAATAAGACGATTTTGTTAACTGGTTCCGGTGCTTCTTTTTCCTCTTGTTCTTCACTCGGCGTTCTGGTGGAAGTGTCTATTTTAAATCCCTCAACCTAGGAAACATAGTTAAACTCGACATAAAAATTTGGGTCGTAAAATACCTTACCGGGATTCGAACCCGGTCCAATCATCTTCGATTTGCTCGCAACCAGCACCGTTGACTTTGTCTCGTCGCCCCGATTCCAAAAATACCCCTACATGCCCTTCTAGCGGTACCCGATGCCGAAATCCTCCTCCGCCCCATGTAGACCATGATGCACCTGCAGTAGCCCTTCCGCACCTAGGACGGAATTTGCCCCACCGGATTGTTTGTTCGGACGGCACTCCTCTAGTGCCCTCAAAATCAGGTAACTCTTACTCAACTCCTTCCTTGTATACAGACGACAACAAGGAGAACGCCCCTTCTTTTATTAAATAAAAGGGCGGGCTAATTAGAGTTATTTATACGCTGCGTGAATGCAACTTGCGATTTTTTGGCTGAGCGATTAGCGAAGCCAGTTACTCCTGTAAGATTGAAAAGTTTTGTATGTCTGTGTACGCCAGGCCGTGTCCTGTCGTAACAGGCTTCGCGATGCTGCGCCAGTTACGCCAATCCACGCTTGGCGTTCACACCTACCTTGGCCTGCGGTGCTAGCTGTCCACTGATTCCACAGTCACATGAAGTGCGGAATCAGTGGGCAGCTAGCGCCGCAGGCCAAGGTAGGTGTGAACGCCAAGCGTGGATTGGCGTAACTGGCGCAGCATCGCGAAGCCTGTTACGACAGGACACGGCCTGGCGTACACCAACATTGTACTCAACGCCAATGAAAAGACTTACCCTGAGTAGAGGAAAGCATGATGCTCGCGGAAAATGTCCATGCATCGGGCGCAGTCTGTTCTCATCGATCGAAAGAAGCACTTAATATCCTGGAATAAAACAAGTACAAATCACATCACAAAACGGTGCGCGGCACGTGTACCAGCGGTAAGTCGGCCATAAATATTTTTGTGGCAACGTGAACGAACCACTAAAAACCAGGGAGAACAGACCGCAAAGAAAGCTAACAATTCTCGCCCAAAACCCGTAGGAAACTGAATAGAAATCTCCAGCGTGGTAAGCGTTAGTTTTAATGCCGATTGAATGGAAATGACTCTCGGAAAGTTCCGGCGCTACCCAGACTGGTAACTTAACAGACCTCATACAACGGAATGTCGTCGTTCCACGACTCACCTCTTAAGTTAACTGTTTATTCGCGATTCCGGTCGTAGCTACATGAAAATACTCAATGCCCGTAGCTTTTAGCCGCAGTCTCGAAGGAGAACATAAGCAGGAGAAAAAAACAACATACCTGGAACCGGAAGTCGCTGAAGAATCAAAACTTGGCCCGTGACTTTACGTTCCCGAGTGAAAACATTTCATTTTGCGACTAGTCTCTATTACTTTCATTCCAATCGCAGAGGGAAGATCTTATCGTACCACCGCTTCTGTTCTTATATATACTATAATGTTTCATTTACCTTACCGGACTTGAAGTTAGTCTTAAGTAAGAAGAAGGTGACTGTTCACTTCAGTCGATGAACGGCAACTTAGTGACCGGAAGTAAAGACCTACATGTACACACGCCGTTAGAGGATAGTCATATCCTCAACTTACTTCCGGGTCAGAATCCACTGAAATTTCTCTATGCTCGGAGGTTTAGCCGCAGTCTCGAAGGAGAACATAAGCAGGCGAAAGAAACGACATACCTGTAACCGGAAGTCGGTGAAGAATGAAAACTTGGCCCGTGGTTTTCCGTTCCCGAGTGGTAAAGTTTCGTTTTGCGACTAATTCTTGTTACTTTTGTTCGAAGCGTCGAGCGGTCATCATTTCGTACGGCCGTTTGTGTTCTTTAAGTATATTCTGTTTGACACAAAATTGTTACTTACCTAAACGGACTTGAAGGAACGACGACCTTTTCGTCAGCACTCAACCAACGGCACGGTCATTAGACAAGATGAGAATTATTGGTTTGATGCTCTACTGAATCGCGGCCTCATGAAAGAAGCTGCTTTATTCGAAGATACAACACGCCCGATTGGAGCTATTAAAATAGCTTTACTTGCAGCTACCAAACATATGGATATCGCTTTAAACAGATGCAGAATCGTGTTGGAACATTCATGTATCGCGCAGCAGCTGAGACGTGGTGGAACGTGACGTGTGGTAGACCGTACCTAGCAGCGTCGCGATAGAGAACAAAACATTGTAAACACTCCTTATCGAGGTAACGAAGACTTTTTTTTAATTATTGGCGGAGCGATTAGCGAAGCCTGTTACTCCAGTGTGGTTGGAAAGTTTTGTCTGTCTGTCTGCCGAAGGCAGGCAAGCGCCGCAGGCCAAGATAAATGTAACGCCAAGCGTGGATTGTCGAAACTGGCGCAGCATCGCGAAGCCTGTTACGACAAGACACGGTCTGACATACTCCTACCTTGTTAAACTGTTTAAAATGTTTGGAATTTTACCATACAATGGTCATGGAAAACTTAAATACATATATCAAAAACACTAAAATGCCGATAGATGTATAGGAATTTGCCGATTTGTTACGGTTTTTCGCTATACAAGCCGAAAATGTATAGTTAAATTCCTATACATGTTAAGGCACTGCAATAAAGTATATGAATTATGCAACCCGTGTGTAGGAATATGGCTTACTGAATAATTCACGTGATACCTGCTGTTTTTTATTTTTATAGATTTCATTTGTTAAACCTTAGGTTTTATTACAGATTTCTGATGACTGTCAGTGATTATCACGACTAAATGAAAATAATTTTGGCCCCTTTTTTAAAAGGCACATATTTTAACAAGAAACACAACTATGGATTTTTTCAGACTATCAGTGATTATCACGACTGTTATTACATTATTTTGCAATATTTTTGAAACAAAAGACACATTTCACAAACCCTACATTGCTCCACTTTCACTATTTACCAGACACCAGTGGTGCCAGGTAAAATTTTTTATAGGTCATACGGTCATACGCGCACCGGTTGCCTACCTCCCAGGCACTCGAGAGAAACACGCTTATTTTGTTCCTTCTTTCTTTCAAATGATTTGTGGTATGCGTATATCAGTACTTGCTTGCCTTCTCGCTTTTGACCTGAGTGCGAAATGCCATTGAATGATTTGCAAGCCAAAGTTTTACGCAGGGTGTAACACTAAAGTCCAGCACCTGGTCGGGAAACCTCGACTATGGCTCTTTTCGGCCGGCCCACCGGGCATAAATCACCATTTCGACGAGGTCATACACGTATGCCTGCGAATGCCCTCCGAAAAATTATAGGTCATACGGTCCCCTCGATTTCATTTATAGGTCATACGCCGTATGACCGCGTATATACCCTCCTGGCACCACTGCCATAGAGGCTCTTAACAAATAAAATTATTATATCTCCAGGCCGAGAGCACTACAAATACATAAGGGAGTTTCCTTGCCACTCCACCGGCATAAGCTTTTGAGTGCCAAAATAATGCCCTCTGGCCCAATATCGCTCCCCAAGAGTACAAAGATTCGGTGTCCGGCCTGCTTTGAAAAACCCCGGGTCAATAGGCAGACCCGGCTGGGGTCTAAGCAAGGTCGTCGGATACCCCTGGTACGTAGGCAGTCTCGGTCTGCTCCGAGAAAGCCCGTTTCGTACTCCTGGTAGGTTGGCAGTCCCTACCTGGGTCGATAAAAGCCTGTTTGGTACCCCCGGCAGGTAGGCAGTCCCGGCCCTGGTCGAGATGGCATGTTCGATACCCCCGGCAGGTAGGCAGTCCCGGCCCTGGTCCAGATGGCATGTTCGATACCCCCGGCAGGTAGGCAGACCCGGCCTGGGTCGAGATGGCATGTTCGATACCCCCGGCAGGTAGGCAGACCCGGCCTGGGTCGAGATGGCATGTTCGATACCCCCGGCAGGTAGGCAGACCCGGCCTGGGTCGAGATGGCATGTTCGATACCCCCGGCAGGTAGGGAGACCCGGCCTGGGTCGAGAAAGCGTGTTTGATACCCCTAGCAGGTAGGCAGTCCCGGCCTGGGTCGAGATGGCATGTTCGATACCCCCGGCAGGTAGGCAGTCCCGGCCCTGGTCGAGATGGCATGTTCGATACCCCCGGCAGGTAGGCAGACCCGGCCTGGGTCGAGATGGCATGTTCGATACCCCCGGCAGGTAGGCAGACCCGGCCTGGGTCGAGATGGCATGTTCGATACCCCCGGCAGGTAGGCAGACCCGGCCTGGGTCGAGATGGCATGTTCGATACCCCCGGCAGGTAGGGAGACCCGGCCTGGGTCGAGAAAGCGTGTTTGATACCCCTAGCAGGTAGGCAGTCCCGGCCTGGGTCGAGATGGCATGTTCGATACCCCCGGCAGGTAGGCAGACCCGGCCTGGGTCGAGATGGCATGTTCGATACCCCCGGCAGGTAGGCAGTCCCGGCCCTGGTCGAGATGGCATGTTCGATACCCCCGGCAGGTAGGCAGTCCCGGCCTGGGTCGAGATGGCATGTTCGATACCCCCGGCAGGTAGGCAGACCCGGCCTGGGTCGAGATGGCATGTTCGATACCCCCGGCAGGTAGGCAGACCCGGCCTGGGTCGAGAAAGCGTGTTTGATACCCCTGGCAGGTAGGCAGTCCCGGCCTGGGTCGAGATGGCATGTTCGATACCCCCGGCAGGTAGGCAGTCCCGGCCCTGGTCGAGATGGCATGTTCGATACCCCCGGCAGGTAGGTAGTCCCGGTCTGGGTCCAGAAGCCCGTTTGATACCCCTGGTAGGTAGGCAGGCCCGGCTGGGGTGATGTACGTATTTGCTAGCATGCACTCGGTCTGCTCGTTGACCGGAGCTCAGGACGTCCATACCTCGTTCTTCTTAAGCTTAGTTTGTGAGCGGGCAGTTGTGGCCACAAAGTTGTGGCCACAAACAGGGACGTGTGCTACGGCCGCCCTTCTTAAGAGTAAACTCTCCCTGTGGGGTCCATGCTGTGAGCATCCGAATCCCACCATTACACCGACAGTCTGCGTCGTCACTGGTGCACGCCGGTAAATTTAAAAAAAAAAAAAAAATCTTGAAAAATGCGTTCTTTTCGACAAAATGGAAACATCGGAGGTTTTGGAATTTCACAGAGTTCGTGGGCAAATTTTTCCCCAAGGTCACCGGGAAATTGGCAAGTTTTCATTTTTAACAGTTGAATGTTGTTTTCGGACAGCCCACTCCACCACCCCCTGAGTGTTTGCCGCGGTGTAGGGCACGATGCCTGCCAACCCGCAATCACTAACGTCCCCCGAGAATTTTCTCACCCCTTCTCATGAATATTCCACCGCCTTATTCGGATGGATGCGAGTTTATGTAGTGTGGTTGGTACCACTGAGACACGCCCCGGCCTGCCCGGGCCCAGCCGAGCGTAGTCCGCGTCAGTGTCAGGCCTCCCCTCCGAGGCCGAATTTCCCTCGATCCGACTTGTTCGGGAAAATCATGGCACATAATTAATGCCAAATGTTTTAACTATGATGTGCGTCGACCTGCGTCCTGCCTGGGCTTTCGCCAGTTCAGCGCCTTGTGAATGGCGAACCCAGCGGGCGGGGGGTGGCGAGGGTGTTAGATACCCCGTGGCCGAGTGGGCTAGGCAGTCATCTCGGAAGAGCAGGGCACGGGGTTCGAATCCGCCGTCCACGGCCACTGCGGATGCCATTTTTCCGCTGTCAAATTAGTTTCGGGGAAAGGGATCTGCAGCGTTGCGCTGTTCCCGCACGCCTCGCGAGCTGTTTGAATCGGTATTAAGGTAACATCTGGGCGTGCCCCCCCCCCCTTTCCCCCTCCACCCCCGTGCTGCTCAGTCACGCATTGTGGACGTCTGCAACATTTTATTGCTGATTTTATAGAAGCAGGGCGTGGTGGAACGGCTGGGCCTGGCTGCAGCCGAGGGCAGGGCGCTCTGTTTCCGTCCCACTCGGACATGCCGCCTCGTGCGTGGGAGGGAGAGAGGCCGCCGCCTCGGACCCGCCCTTCAGGACCACAATGCGGCCCGCATCCAAATCATTACCGGACACGTAGTCCCATCCCAATCGGAACATCCGACCTCTCTCTCTCTCTCTCTCTCTCTCTCTCTCTCTCTCTCTCTCTCTCTCTCTCTCTCTCTCTCTCTCTCTCTCTCTCTCTCTCTCTCTCTCTCTCAGCGACGCGCCGGCCGAGAGAGGTCGCCACCGTTCCCCGCAGTTTGTGTCAACTAATTAGAAACTGATCCTGCGTGGCCGAGCCTGGCCGAGCAGGCCGACCTGGCTGAGCAGGCTGACCTGGCTGGAGGGGGTGGGGGGAGGAGTCTTCTAGTACCCAGTCCGACCCGCTGTCCGACCGCCCGTGCGTCTTGTCTGAGTGCGCCTGCCAGTGCGCGGAACGTCCCAGCGTCCGTCTTAGACGTGTCTGCGAGTCTGCCTGGCTGGCTTACCTGCCTGCCTGGCTGTCTGCCGTACATGGCGATTGATGCCGGACACGTGAGCCAGCCGCCAACTTTCACCCCTCGGCTCCACACAGTGGGCCCCACACGGCCTACTGGCGGCCTCGCGAAATGGAACGACGCAGAAAGAAACGGAAATCTAATGGCGGTGTGTGTCGCCGGACGGACAGACGGACGGACGGTGTCTGCATTAACCACGGCGATGGTTCCTCCCGAGTATCCAGTATGCAGCCCGACAGCGACACGCCCCGCGACTACGTATCCCAGGCAAGCATCACGCCTGCCGTGAAAATTTCAGCACCAGTCACAAGTCCCGCCGACGTGCCGGCCGGCCTGGCGGAGCTCTGCCCGGCCGAGCCAAGTACAGTAGGTCGCGCAGAGAGGCTGCGCGGCCAGTGCGGTGGCAGCATTCCCAGCGCAAGCTGGCTGGCTGCTGGCTGGCCGCCTGCCGGCCGGCCGGCCGGCGTGGAGCGAGCGAGCGTGCGAGCGAGCCAAGCCGCCGAACAGAGCAGCGAGGCATGTATTGTTGCGTGTTGATGTTGTTGTTGTTGTCATCGTCGGAGGCGGCGGTGCGTGGTTGTCGTTCCTTCTTCTCCCTCCTGTTCTGCCGCGCTGCTGCTGCAACCCCCAAAATGGAAAGAAAAACTTGAGGCGGGAGTGGAGCTGAATGAGCCTGTCTGACTGACCTCACCTCACAGTGGGTCAGAAGACCGTTGAGGCGGTCAAAATTCGAGACGCGTTTTGAGCTCCAGAGTCGCCAAATAGGACTCGAATCGACCGTGTGACCCCACCAATGGATTGCTCTCCGAACGAGGAATCCATTGGTGGGGTCACACGTTCGATTCGAGTCCCATTTAGCGACTCTGGAGCTCAAAACGAGTCTCCAATTTTGGCCGCCTCAACGGTCTTCTGACCCACTGTGCACCTGTGGGGCGGCCCTTCCCTCCACCCCCTGCCGACAGGCCGGCCTAGCTGAAGGGCTGACTGATCGGACAAAAGGGCTGCCAGCCCCGGCTGCCCCGACTGCGCGACTCCAGGCAGCCCGGCGGGCAGGCAGGCAGTCGGGTCACGTAGGGAGGGTGCCCAGGGTGCCGAATGCCACTGCCGGCGAGCAAGGGCGTGATCTCTATATACGTGTCACGGCCCGGTACATGATACGCAAGCCCAAGCCAAAAGCTTCATTTTATTTATTTATTTTTCGTTTTTTTTCCCTATTGATTTTGTGTCAATTTTTTTTTATGTTACTTTGGCCAAGTTGTTTTGGGAGGGTAGTGCTGTCGGCTATTCTTCGCAAGACAATAAGGGACCAGTGTATGGATAGTGTCCACTCATGCCAAACTCAATTAGAAGCGTGGTGTGTGCGTGTGTGTGGGTGTTTGGGTGCGCGTGTGTGTGTCTGTGTGTGTGTGAGCGTGAGTGTGTGTGTGCGTGCGTGTGAAGGTGTTTGGGCGCTGTAAATCGATTCCATGATGACGAATCAGCCGAGAGGCCGTCCACTACGGTCACAATGCGTCACACGAATTGAAACAGAACTACCAAAACACCTTCGTTCATCTATGGTCCGCTATTTCAGTGGTGTCTCTCTAGTCTCTCTGTGAGTGTGTGTGAGAGAGGAGAGAGAGAGAGAGAGAGAGAGAGAGAGAGAGAGAGAGAGAGAGAGAGAGAGAGAGAGAGAGAGAGAGAGAGAGAGAGAGAGAGCGTCTTGTCAACCGCCTGCCGTCGCTTCGTCAAAGTGACGCGGGAGACCCCATCGACTGGAGGGCTGGGTCTTCGAGAGGGCTCAATTTGTTTATGGTCTACTCGAAAGGGGCGTTCCGGGGCGTGCCGGCGGGGTGGGGTGGGGTGGTGGTGGTGCCCGCCGCGGGAATCGTGTGCACCGCACGTCGCGGGCATCCAGAGCAAATCATATCAACCAACGGCATCGCGGCGCCGTGGCCGCGCGTTCAGGGTGGCGGTCCCCCGACTGTCGGGGTTGACGGTTCGACTCCCCGTCAGATGGAACTTTTTGTTCTTTCTCGGATTGGTGACGCTGCGCAGGGCGCCGGAGAGGCAGTGCCGCGACGATGTGCAGGTGCTCGCCGCCGCCTCCAAGGCCGCCGCCCCGCCCCGCCCCGGAAAGGAGCCTAGAATGACGCTTTGCATAGCGGCCCTTGGGACATTCCTCAAGCCAGCTCCTCGCGTTTCGCCGGGGCGGGGTGGGGCGGGGTGGGGCGGCGCGTCGTCTGCTACATCACTGGCGGGCACGTCCTCCGGAAACACAGTCTCACCCCGCCCCCCCCGCCAGATGAAACCAAAGCCAGTTTCCTCTCCACAAAACAAGGCCAATTTTACGAGAGTCACTCCTTGATCCCCCCCCCCTTCCCCCTCCTCCCGCCCCTCCGCCCCTGGCTGTTACTCCGCCTGTCGGTGGCCGCTGTAAAACGGACACGGTATGACGCTATTTGTAAACATGGCGAAGGGTGCGCACACACACACACACACACTCACACACTCACTCACACACACGCACACGTTGCTGCTCTCGGCACGTTTTTCGTCATTACGTTGCCTCGTCCCGCGTTGGTGGGTCGCCGCCCCTAAGTACCCGTTGGTGGAACCCCTACCCTCAACAGAAAATCCCCCTACGAAGCACACTGCTTTCCCAGCGTTGCGCTGACTCCTTGCGGGGGGGGGGGGGAATAAATACTCCCAGACAGTCCGTTCAAAAAGTGCCCAACCGCAGCCGAAGCGTTATGGGACGCGGGCTGCACCCCCGAGACTGTACCCGCACTCGGCCGGCTTATACACGCCGCGGGCCTCTCTAACCGCTCGCTTTGTTAGTGCGGTTCCAAATCACATCTGCGAACTGTCGAAACGGAAATGACGATCCCGCCTGCAGATTAAGGGGACTTCCCTCGACCCCCTCCCCTCCCCCCCTCTCTTTCCCCCTGACACTTTCCACGCTGTTACCCCGCGCGGGGTAACCACTTGGTATGCGACGCGCCGGCTTTGGTGAGCCGTTACGCCTCTCTCTCTCTCTCTCTCTCTCTCTCTCTCTCTCTCTCTCTCTCTCTCTCTCTCTCTCTCTCTCTCTCTCTCTCTCTCTCTCTCTCTCTCTCTCTCTCTCTTTCTCACGCCGCACGCGGGTACGCGGTCTTGATGAACTAGTGGGAGGCACCACGAGATTGCGTCTCTGGGGGCCGAACTTTCAGAGAGAGCCTTTCTCTGTCAAGATCCTCGGCTTGGTTTACTTCGCCGTTTATTTCTATTCCGGTCAAAACGGGCACGGAGTGCTCTTTTTCTGCCGTGTGTTGTTTTTAAAATGCCCCCGCTGCAGTCCTGTCCGGCGAGACGCGTGGCGCTGCACAGTGGGCACAGGCGACAAAAATTCTAGACGCGTTTCGAGCTCCAGAGTCGCTAAGTGGGACTCGAAACGAACGTGTGACCCCACCAATGGGTTGCTCTCCGAACGAGGAATCCATTGGTGGGGTCACACGTTCGGTTCGAGTAAGAGTTCTGGCCGCTTGCGCCCGTCTTCTGGCCCACTGTGCGCTGCCTTCGCGCCTTCGCAGGGCACGGCAGCCGTATCGGCTATCACAATCGCTCCAACTCGGCGAAAGAAACACGTGCAGGGGAGCAAGTTGCCGCGACGCGGCCGACGCGCGCAAGAACAGAAACAGCCCTTTGGAAGCGACTTTGCAAACAATTTGAAGCGATTGCTGGCGAATGGCAGACTGTCTCTCTCGTGAGTGCGAGTGGGACAGAGCGACGGGCACTACAAAATATACAGTGTACTTAGTACACGTCTATAGGAGTTTACTTGGGCAGGTACACATTAGGAGTGTAATTGGGCGAGTACACGTCCATAGGAGTGTACTTGGTCCGCCTATCCACTTGATGAGATGAGAGTGTGCTTTCACCAGTGCACTCCTATAGATGTGAACTTCCCCAGTACACTCCTATAGATGTGTACTTGCCCAAGTACACTCCTATAGATGTGTGCTACGTACACAGTGGACTTTGTAGTGTGATCCCTCACCTGCAGCGGCGGTGGAAGCGACCCGGGCGGCGCCCACCTGAATCAGTCCGCGACGACCCGAGCGGACCTGACGCTAACTGGACAGCCCTCGGCCCCGACGCTAACTGGACAGCCCTGGGCCTGACTCCCCAGACGGCCTCGCTTTAATTCAACTTGTCGAGTTGGGAATGAGTTGTCTGCTGATGACATCCAATCGCTCTGTCGGCCAGGCGGGTTTGCACCGTTTTGAGAAACCACTAGGAGAAAGTTTAAGCAGCGACCCGGCTTCGAGTCGGGGCAGCGGCGAACAGGGAGCGCGAGGCACCAGCCGCGTGCTTTCGAGCATCGAAGAGTTAGGCCCGGGTTCAACACCCCCCCTCTCCTCCGGTTTTGTTTCAATTTAGGCCGCTAAGGGCCGCGTCCTGCGGCGCCCTCGCGACAGGCTAGTCGACTACATGATCCCAGCTGGGGTCTCGGGGCAATCGGCTGCGGAGCGAGTCAGTGGAAAGAAAGCCAAGTCGTTAGGAGGGGAGTTCGTCTCATATTGTCTCGGGCTGGCTGGCTGGCTGTCTGGCTGGCTGGCTGCCTGGCTGCCTGGCTGGCTGGCTGGCTGGCTGCGGCCTCCAAACGAGATTACGGGCCACGCGTTGCCTGCTTGCCTGGCGGCGAGGCGGCGCATCGCAGTGCACGGTGGGTCAGAAGACGGTTGAGGCGGCGCCAAAATTCCGGACACGTTTGGAGCTCCACAGTCGCTAAATGGGACTCGAACCGAACGTGTGACCCCACCAATGGCTTGCTCTACGAACGAGGAATCCATTGGTGGGGTCACACGTTCGATTGGAGCCCCACTTAGCGACTCTGGAGCTCAAAACGCGTCTCAACTGGCCGCTTCAACGGTCTTCTGACCCACTGTGCGGCGCTGCCCCCTTCTTCCTGATTCCGGCGGTAGGCCGACGGCATCCCGGAGGAGCCAGAGTAAACGGTCCCCGGGGACGCCGAGAGCCAAGTTGGCTTTCAGTTTGGCCTTTCAGTTCGGCTTTCAGTTCGGCTGCGGGGTGCTGCATCGCATCATCGTTCGGCCCGCCGCTCGCTCTTCGGCATGCGTTTTGCATCAGCCTGTCTGTCGGCCGGGCAAGCACCGCAGTGTACAAGTGACGTGAGTTGTCGGATTAACAATTCCAGGTGACTCGCTTCACCCGGCTGTTTGCGTCGACACTACACACTTGTCGTTTGACGCGGTGGGCCCGTCAGGGTGTCAGCCGCACTCGCCCACACTATCACACACTCGCAGTGTCACAGCGGCCGCTTTGTCGCGTCACCGTGCCGTCAGCCTCCGGGGACCATCAACGATACACGGAGAGCGAGAGAGAGAGAGAGAGAGAGAGAGAGAGAGAGAGAGAGAGAGAGAGAGAGAGAGAGAGAGAGAGAGAGAGAGAGAGAGAGAGAGAGAGAGAGAGAGAGAGAGAGAGAGAGATCGCCTACAGAGGCAGGGATACACTCAAACACGTTTGGAAACTATATCAGTCGATTTCGGGCCGGGAATAATTTTGTTCAAACTCGTCGTTGGTCTGGAAAAGGCCCGTGTTTTCCACTTTTCCGGACGGCCCTTTCCCCACTGGGACACGGGCGCACAGTGGGCCACCGCACGGAAGTCCCTTGCTCGATTTGTCGCCCGACGGGGAGTCCGGCCAATAACAGTGCGGTGCATGTCGCACTTTGTCACTCCCTTCGACGGACGCGTTTCTCCCGGCCCGCCATGACAACACATACAAAAACACTGCGCTCAAATTATTTCCACAGGTATTCTACTTGTAACCAAAGGCCGGTTTCCATTCAGAACCCGACGCAGGCAGCGCGGTGGCTAATACCCGCGACTCCGCGGAAACAGCAGCAAAAACCGAAACAAAAGTAAAACAAAAGTTTGCCGACCCGGCTTGTTTCCTGCTCCTCGCTCTTCCTTTTGTTGTTGTTTTTGTCTTCGTTTTTTTTATTCCCTCCTCGACGTGGTTACGCCGCGTGATTGAAGACGAAGCAGCGACTCAGTGAATGCGCCCAGTTTAAGAATAAAGCAAAAACAGAATGCTAATTTTTTTTTTCTTTCCGTTTTTTTTTTGCATTTTTCTTTTACGCTGCGCGCGGCAGAGGTTGGTTGGTTTGGGTGATCCGGCAGCCCCCGCCCACTGCGGGGCGAATCAATTTAAATTTAAGGAGAGTAAAATGGTGGGGATTATTTTTTTTACAGTGTCCGCACGGAAGGACTGTGGGAAATATCGCCGGGTGGGAATAGATTTTTGTCGATGCCCAAATGGAGTGTGTTTAAGGTGGGTCCCGCCCCGCCTCACCCCGCCCCAACCACACCACCCCACCCACCCCAACCCACCCCACCGGATAAGACGAAAGAAATCCGGGAAGGCGCGCATGCGGGGGAGGAGACAGGAAGAAGGCAGGGATGGGCAGTGGAAGTAAGCCCGTTTCATCTTTTTTTTGGGAGGGGGGAGGAGGGGGAATATGTATAATTGAGGCCAGCTAAAACGGAAAATGTGCAGCAAATTGGAAAAGAAAAATTCAATTCATAAATTATACAGAACTTTGCAAAAGAGTCAGTTTGGATAATCTCAGTCCTTAGTGTGATCTTGTTCTGTCCCGCCCTTCACCTCGATCGTTATTTTTCAATGCTCGCCATATCGGCGTCGAGAGCCCCGGCCGCAGGCTGAGGTGGGAGCTGCCACAATCACCTGTTGAGTCCCCTCCTGAACCCTGCCCCGCCCCGCCCCACCACGCCCCGCCCCTCCCCAGGCTGCCTCAGCCCCCGGGGCAGACAGGCCTTCCAAATATTGTCCCCCGGCCAAGTGCCACCCCACCCGCGCTGCCCGTGCCCCTTGAGCGGGCCGCCCCGCCCCGCCCCGCCCCGCCAAGCCACATATGAGGAGAGGACAAGTTTATTTAATTTTAACTTCCTTTTCCCTTTGACATGGGGACCGCTACACAGAAAAAGGCTCGGGCGGGATTTTCAGACAGTGTCCCTTCATTGTTCAACGTCGTGGCCGATTGATGATTGAACGTTTACTGAGACAGAGTCAGCCTCTACATGACGAGCTTGATCTAAAATGTGCATTGCTCTGATGGAATGGACGCGTTCTGTTGGACATTTCATTTTGACAGTGTGTCCACACCTGGCGGCGTCTGGGTGCTGCCCGCCCGGCCCGCCCGGCCCGCCGATACCTATAACGTTCCACCCCCGAGACTGCCTGCTCGACATAAGCTTCCCGGCAATATCGGAAGGGCGGCGGGCATGCAGGCAGCCAGGCAGACCGGCAGCCACGCAGCCAGCCAGGCACGAAGATGGGGCCCACCCACAGAGGCTTACACACGGTCGGATTCTTCCGCGGCCCGGGAAAAAAATGACGTCACATTAATTTTGCAGTCCACAAGGACAGAATCGAGGACCCGAGAGGGGATACTGCAAACCGAACCGAACATCCCCGTGGGCCCCTCTAGCTTCGCCTCGACCTGCTCAACACAACATGGCGTTCTGCCGTGGAGAGAGAGAGAGAGAGAGAGAGAGAGAGAGAGAGAGAGAGAGAGAGAGAGAGAGAGAGAGAGAGAGAGAGAGAGAGAAGGGAGCATGCAGTGAGTGCACCCTCGAGGTGCCAACCCTTTGCATTTCACTCTCCGTCCATTTCCTTTTTATTCCTCTTATTCCTTCTCCCCCTTTCCCCCACATTATTGCGTTGGATGTGATTCCAGCCATAATCGAAAGGGACCCCGAGGCACGGTGGAGTGGAGGTGCCCGCGCAGCCAGTGTTGCCACTCCAGCGAGCAAAAAAAACTCCCACGATGCACCGGAGTAAGGGTTGCCAACCTGCCTGCCAGGCGTGCATCGCGGGGCCGTTTCGCCTTCTTGTGGTGCAGCGGCAACACCTGTCCGCGTTGCGGGTGTGCCAGAACGGGGACGGGAAATCACCTTCGCTGATGGTGCGCGGGATTACAAACATCGCCGTGCGCGAAGAGAGATTGACGGGCACGTCCAGACGACCACCAGACGCCCCAAGTGCGTGTGTGTGTGTCTGTGTCTCTGTGTGTGTGTGTGTGTGTGTCAGTGTGTCTGTGTGTGTGTGCGTGCGTGCGTGTCTGTGTGTAAGCGAGAGAAACAAGGCCAAGACGAAGCTGTTGGCCGGGAGCCAAATCACCCACTCTCAAAATACACGCGGCCAGGGAAATGGCAGGGGGGTCGTGCCCCCGGCGCCACGTTGTGGTCGATCCCCGCCCCGCCCCGCCGCGGAATGACAAGCACCCCGATGCCGACTCGCCGGCAGAGCCACCGCCCACCACGTCCAGGGAACGCCTGCAAGCTTCCCATGGGAATGTTTTTAGTGCCGGCAACGTTCAGGCGAGTGAAACCAGTGGAACAGGCTCAAGTGAAACATCAAGCTGAAACGACGACGAGGGGTGTTGAACCCCAGACTCGCGCTTCCCCGTCGGAGACGCTACCGACGGTGGTGTGTCACGGCCCCTCCGAGCGAGGTGCGCGAAGGTCTGCCTGTCGATGGGATCGGAGCAAACTCGACGGCGCCGGTGCGAGAGAGAGAGAGAGAGAGAGAGAGAGAGAGAGAGGCTGCACCAACCTCTGCTTCATTAGGCCCGTCACCGACAGAGAGCACTCCGCGATGACAGCCCCGGCTTTCATTTCTCGCGGATGCGCCGCAGAGCTGCCACCGCCACACACCCCAAGACAGTAAAAAAGAAGTTGGTCAGCCTGACACTACCTCCGCGTTGCACTACTAGCTGCATCGGCTGCATCGGCTGCAGCCCAGGTGGCGGTGTGTCGCTGCCTCCCCCCCACCCCCACGGCCCAGAGGGAGAGAGAAACAGAGAGATGGAGTGGCGGACTGCTCGGCCGAGCCACGCGGCGGCCCAGTCGGCGCGAGTCCACGTGGGGGTGCAGGCCGCCGCCACGGAGCCGCGAGACCCAGCCCGCGACGCCGCGAGCGCGAGTCAAACAGACGGAAAATGGAAAGTGAAAAGTGAAGGTTTTCCGGGCGGCGGTGACCATGGCGGAGTGTCCGGACGACACCTGACTGACGACAACGACCTGCTGAGCGGCAAGGGTCGTCGCCATGTCCACGGTCATGTCCACCCCCAGCGGCACCCTGTCGCGCCACCCCGGAGCCAGCCGGCCGGGGTCCGCCCTTGAGGTCAGTGTCACGGCAGTCTGGTGGTCAGGGTGGTCGCTCTCGGTACCGCAGGTCGCGGGTTCGAACACCGACCGCCGCAACTCTTTTTCGTGGTGTTTAGTGACAGCTCGCTGCTTTACTGCTTGACGGCGAGCTCTTTGTGTTTATGAGTGCCCTCCGGCTTCCCCAGGGCACGTTGGGCCCTCGCGTCATTTGTAGAACACAGTCCAATTACTGTTTCGTTGAGAGAGAGAGAGAGAGAGAGAGAGAGAGAGAGAGAGAGAGAGAGAGAGAGAGAGAGAGAGAGAGAGAGAGAGAGAGAGAGAGAGAGAGGCCCACTTGGCAGGCCTGGCCAGCGGCGTGTCAATAAAAACGCCATCCAACTCGACGTGTGCGGCAAGCAGAGAGCACTGACTCGACAATATTTTTTTTCCAACGTGAGGATCTCCGCAACGCACGCTGTATCCGCGGCTTGAACTCGCGCCCGGGACTGCTTGAGAAAGAATTGTGGGCGTCTCGCGGCGCCAGGCACTAACTGGGTCACACGTGGTCAAACCCACAAAGAGACCGCCTCACCGCGGCCATTGTCTCGAAGGACGGAGGGAGGGAGGGAGGGAGGGAGGGAGGGAGGGAGGGAGGGAGGGAGGGAGGGAGGGAGGGAGTGAGTGTGCGACGAGACACACGGGCCATCAAGGCAGCACGGAACTGCAATCTGCAATTCACCCCGGCCGGAGCGCTGGGCAAACACTGGGCATGACGCTGTGGGGGCCGCAACGCCAAAGGACGCCACCACACTCTAAATGTCTTACGGCGAAAGGCTGCACCAACATATTATGATGCAGATTTTCTCCATAATACAAGAAAAATTCCTCAAAATATCTATGAGGCACAAAGAATATTCAAAGGTATGTTACAAAGGCAGCTGCACTACCATATAAGACAATTTTCCCCATAATATGGAGAATCCAGGAGAATCTTTACTGTAAGACATTTAGGGTGCACGGACAGGGCATCATGCATGACCGAACGAAAACACGCGCGCTTTTCGGCAGACCGACGCCAGGCCAACGCGTCGGACAACTAGCCCGTCATCGGTGACGTCACTGACGCGGCACCCGAAATAGCGCGCGGCACGGCGCCGACCCACAGTGGGCCAGAAGACCGGCGGTCCACCACTGTGCGCCGCCGCCTCGCGGCCGGACCGCGGCATGACACGTGTTATTAGTCGGCCGGCTCCCGCCGTCCCGCCGGCAGCCCAAGAGAAACAACACCAACCCGGTGTGGACAAAATAACACGAAACCAAGATTTGTTTTCGTGAAACTTTTGTGTTTTCTATTCCCGTGCGTGGAGGCGGGGAGGCGCTGAAATCGTAACGACCACGAGCAATGACAGGCCGGGGCCGTGCCCCACCCCCCCTCCTCGAGTGCGCCTGCAAAGGGGGCAGCTTGCTAAGGATCAAACGTGCTGCCCCCCTCCCCCTGAAACACCGCAGACACCGCAGTCCACCGGCCGCGAACAACGCCTGCCATCTCCACGCGGCGTTTTACCGACTCGGCAATATTTTTTATAAACCATTTTTTTTTTCCGTTATATTCTCTTGTTTTTTTTTTGGGCAGTCCCTTACCCCAAAAAAAATAAAAAATTAGAAAATAAGCATTTTAAAAAGGTATTTGCCGCGTATTTGCCCGCAAAAAGCGAAAGGCACTGCGGGGGCTGCACAGTGGGCCAGGCCAGGCTGTCGCGGACGCGGAATGACTCGACACGAAGGCTGCGACGGCGGCCTGGCTGCCCTTGAGGTAAACACCCCCTCCAGCGGCCCTCCAGGCCCTCGAGCTGCGCAGCGCGCCGGCTCACAGTGGGGCAGAAGACCGTTGAGGCGGCCAAAAATTATAGACGCGTTTTGAGCTCCAGGGTCGCTAAATGGGACTCGAATCGAACGTGTGACCCCACCGATGGATTGCTCGTTTGGAGAGCAATCTATTTGGTGGGGTGACACGTTCGACTCGAGTCCCATTTAGCGACTCTGGAGCTCAAATCGCGCCTAGAGTTTTGGCCGCCTCAATGGTCTTCTGCCCCACTGCGCGGGACCGCCGGGCACCCCGTCCTGGCCACCCTTGACTCCGCGCGACTCACAGGGGGCTCAACGCCCCTCAGCGTGTATTGTGCGCCCCACCCTCGGCGAAAAACAAGGCGACCTGGTCTCGATCTCGACCAGGTGACAATGTGGTGCTGTAATCGCCTTACGCGCGGCTTGGAGGGAGCGGCCCACCGTGCGGGGCGGGGCGGGGCGGGGCGGGGCGGGGCGGGGCGGGGCGGGGCGGGGCGGGGCGGGGCGGGGCGGGGCGGGGCGGGGCGGGCGACGCGCCGCGCAGGGGAGCGATGTCTTGCCTACGCGCCAGGGGCTCCAACACTCACACACGAAGGACGATCAGTCGCATTGGTCGTGCCGTTCATCGGTCCTTCTCTTTTCCCCTTTCCCCCTGGGCTCAAAAACAGTTTGTATCTCTTGGCGTCGTCACCCCTGTTGCATCTCTCTCTCTCTCTCTCTCTCTCTCTCTCTCTCTCTCTCTCTCTCTCTCTCTCTCTCTCTCTCTCTCTCTCTCGCTCTCTCTCTCACTCTGTGTGTGTGTGCAGCCTGCTGACGTATTCCGTTTGTGTTGCAGGTGCCCAGGGCGCGGCCCGACTCCAGCATGGATTCTAACAGGTAGGTCTCGCCTTGGCCCCGTCAGGTAGGCTCGCCCGCCATGCGCCGCTGTGTGTCCGCAGCCGGCCGCCCCGACGCAGGCGCTCCGCGGTCATTACCGCCTTCCTCGCGTCGGCCAACTTTTTGCCCTTCAACTCCTCCTCCGGCGAAGAGAGCAAATGAATTGAAAGTGAATTGGGACGAAGGACCCCCAGGGATGCGCTGCTAAGAGCCCCCCGCCGCTCCTTCCTTCCAGACGGGCCGGCTGGCCGGCAGATGGCCAGCCGGATAGCGGCTCTCTCTCTCTCTCTCTCTCTCTCTCTCTCTCTCTCTCTCTCTCTCTCTCTCTCTCTCTCTCTCTCTCTCTCTCTCTCTCTCTCTCTCTCTCTCTCTCTCTCTCTCTCTCTCTCTCTCTCTCTCTCTCTCTCTCTCTCTCTGTCGCCCTGCACGTAGACTCCAGGCTGTAACTCATCCCGCGCCGTCTAGTCGGCGTGGTGCCAGCCGAGCGATTCCGAACTCATTATTCCGTCGCTCTGTCTCTGTCGCACTCACGGGGCGGCCCGCAGGGGGCCCGCAGGGGTGCGAGAGAGACAGAGCGACGCACCGCTCTTCACACGGCGCGGCAGCCAGCCTGCCTCCCTCAAGTCATGCCGTGTTCTGGCTGCCGGTTCCAACGCGTCCACCCTCGCTCCCGGAAAAGCGAATCAGACACTGACGATCAAAAAAAAAAAAAAAAAAAAAAAAAAAGTTGGAATTTTTCTCACTAACATTGTCAAATTTTGGATTCTTCTATATTGATAAAACACATTTTATGTGAGAGTGCGGGCCGGCGCGGTGTGACGGTTCTATTCCGGCTGCTGGCTCGGTCCTCCCCCCTCCCCCTTTCCCTTACTAATTGTGCACCGCGGTGCGATAATTTGAGCCTTCCCCGCGCGTCGGGCACCGCCAAGCACGCCGCCCAGCACGCCGTCTCACAGTGGGCACGAAGACCGCGCGGCCGGCCAAAACTCTAGACGCGTTTTGAGCTCCAGAGTCGCTAAATGGGACTCGAACCGAACGTGTGACCCCACCAATGGGTTCCTCGTTTGGAGAGCAATCCATTGGTGGGGTCACACGGTCGAGTCGAGTCCCATTTAGCGACTCTGGAGCTCAAAACGCGTCTAGAATCTTGGCCGCCTCAACGGTCTTCTGGCCCACTGCGCGTCTGCGCGCATCGACTGGTGCCCGACGACGCGACGGTCGCGGACAGGGCCGCGCCGGGGAAGTGGTCCTTCAAGGCGGGGCGGGGCGGGGCGGGGCGGCCCATTAGGGGAGGCAGGTGTACACCAGATGCCAGCCGCGAGGACCGTCGTCGTGAGCCGTGAGGACCGTCATGAGGGCCAGGCTATCAAACGCGGCGGAAATATTTAATCCCCTCGGGACAATATGGTCTGTCGGCGCGGCGTGGAGCGGCGTGGAGGAAGGCGCAGGGCGTAGTAAAGACGTGGAGATACTGTGAATGGAGTCCCGAGGAGAGAAAGAAGTCCTGTCATTTAGTAAGGAGGTGCTTCCTGTGTGTGAGTGAGAGAGAGAGAGAGAGAGAGAGAGAGAGAGAGAGAGAGAGAGAGAGAGAGAGAGAGAGAGAGAGAGAGAGAGAGTCTTTTCCTCCCTAATCGCAGCGTCTCGTTCGCGCCCCGCCGGCTTCCCTGCTGGCTGCAAACGTGCCAAGTGGTCAGCCCGCACGGCACCTGTGGGCCGGCCGGCCGCTACCTGCACAGTCCACCCCCTCCACCCCCACCCCCGGCACGCGGAGGGTGGAGGGGGAAGCCTCCAGGGAAATACGAGCGGCGCAGCTTAGATCGGCCCCGGCGAGGCCAGCCCCGCTGCTCACTTCGCTCTGGCGCTTTGGGGTGCGTTTGTTGGTCAGTTGTGGCTCTTGCCCTGCTGCACCCCCCCCCCCCCCACACACACACCAGCGGTTGCCAACCTTTGGGTCGCGGCTAAATATTTCGGGGTCGCGAAAATACGGCCTGTCGAAAATGACGATCGCACCGGGTGTCGAACCCAGGTCCCCCGAACTCGGAATTCGACGCCTCTCTGCTCTCGGCCTCCGTCGAAATCACTAAATTGTATGGTAGGATTTGAACCTGAGATCTCGGACTTCGTAGACGGCGCACATACGCTCTCGACCACTGTGGTGATGGTGTTGCAGGACGATGCGCGGCGAGAGCGTGTGCACCGACTGGACGGACTCGGTGCCCAAGGCGGCCACCCCGACGCGCCACAACTTCCACGTCGGCATCTACGGCTGGCGGAAGCGCTGCCTGTACCTGCTCATCCTGGCGCTGCTGGTCATGGTCATCGTCAACCTGGCGCTCACGCTCTGGGTGCTCAAGGTCATGGAGTTCTCCTCGGTGAGTCGCCCGCTCTCGGCACACTGTAAAGCAGGAGGCCTCCCCATTAAGACTGGGGAGGGGGTGTAGAGTTCCATTTTTTTTTTCTTTTCTTGGACGTTAAAACCCCGCTCTGTCACTTGCACTATCTCTCTCCCACACGAGGGCCTCCCCGCCCAGATTTGTCTCGCGTCGTCTCTCCGCCGGTGATCTTCTTACGAGCGATACATCATCTTCCTCCCTTATTATTTCTTTTTTCGATTGTTTTTATTTTGTGCCGACGACGCGCGGCGCGCCACGGCCGCTCGAGCGCCGAAGTGTGCGTGTTACACACACAAAGCCCTGCCACTTGGCGCCCTCCAGTAAACAAAACATAATTTTGCATAAATTTGCCGCGCCGCGCAGAGGCGTCCAGAGGCGTCCAGGCCTACCACTTTTGTTTCTATGGCGATCAGACCACCGCGTCATCATCGTGACAGGAAACAACAACAACAACAACAACAACAACAACAACAACAACAAAACGTTGGGCCTAGGCACCCGGAAATGTCAAGCTGTTTGCACTCACTTTATTTTAGACCAAAAACATAAAAATTAACAGGAAAAAAAAACTACCTTTTTTTTCAACGTCGTCTTACCGTTAAATTTCATTTCACCCTTTGCTATTGTTCCTCTTCCCACGGCCAGCGCGTCTACCCCGTCTCCCTTCCACCGGCCGCGCGCTCACACCTCGTTCCCTCTGTTTATTTATTCACAGCCCCTGCCCTCTCTCTTTCCGCCCACTCTATCGCCCACACACAGTCCCTTTCTCTCGCACACTCGCACACAAGCTGCGCTAATTCATACGTTCGAATCCCAGGCGGCGGTAAATCGTTTTTCAAACGTGATTGCTGAGTCCCGTGACTCCCAATTCACCGGCTCAACATGTTTTGTTGTTGTCGTCGTCGTCGTTGTTGCTTTGGCGCCTTTTTTTTCTGTTTTGGCGCGGTTTCCATTCTGCTTTAACTCGCTACTTTATGGTGTGAGTTTGGCGCGGTAAGCGGGTTGCTGGTGCGTCCGCCAGTTTGCCAGTTTGCCCAACCCTTCCTCTTCCTCCCAAGGCCCGCCCGCCCTCCCTCTGATTGGTCCTCAGGAAACGGAAGTCATTTCGAAACCGGAAATGATTTTGATCAAAAGCTGCAGAGGTGGGGCGGCATATATCATGAGGCCCGGCCCGTGTCACGGGACCGCGCATGCTGCCTGCCTGGAGACTGATTTCGAGAGGCAGGCGTCTCTCTCTCTCTCTCTCTCTCTCTCTCTCTCTCTCTCTCTCTCTCTCTCTCTCTCTCTCTCTCTCTCTCTCTCTCTCTCTCTCTCTCTCTCTCACACACACACACACACACACACACACACAGACACACACACACGCGCGCGCGCGCGTGGGGCGTGGGGAGGGAGAGAGGCAGTTCAAAGCGTGCCGTGCGTCCATCACAGCGCGTAGTCTCGCGTTTTGTACGGTCGTCATTTTGGCGCGGCTTTGTGGATGGAGCGATTCCCGCCTGAAACGACAGCTTTTCTTGCGTTGGTAAGCCTGCCTGCCTGCCTGCCGCCACCAATCATACGCCGAATGGAATAATAATACAATAATACCAACACGCCGACAATGAAAACTGATTGCCGGCATTGTGCATCGCGGCCGCGGGGCGGCGCGCGCCGGGTCTTTATGCACTTGTTGTACAGTCGCGCGCGGCAGCATTTTCCATTCCCGCCAAAAATTATTTCACCGCCTTTTTCTCGGCCGGGACAACTGACCGACAAACCCACCGGCAGGCGGCGGTGGCAAAGAGAGGTCGGGGGGTCAAGGTCACCAGGTCAGCTCCCCTCGTCCTTGCGAGAGAGAGAGAGAGAGAGAGAGAGAGAGAGAGAGAGAGAGAGAGAGAGAGAGAGAGGCGGAGCGCAGTGGTCCCGCGGGGATCGGCCGAGCCTCATGACGCCTTGGTGTCGATGACTGCACGACCCCGAGTCCTTCCAAGTCCTGGTTGGTCCTTCCCCGCACCTGCTGCCGTCATTTTCACTCTCTCCTCCTTCCCCCTCTCTCTATCTTGTTGCGATTTATTTGCATTGGAAGTAATCTGGGCGGCCCGGAGGAACAGCTGCTCCGACGCGCCGACACGTCGCCGGCGCACGGACAGACAGACAGACAGACAGTCGAGGGAGAAATAGTTGGAAAGAGAAGTGAGAATTACTTTTTGAACGGAAGCTTCTTGCGAGAATCCGTGAATGCGAAGCCCCTGGCCTGCCTTGCTGGAGGGGGTCCCTCTGGAGCGCTGGAAGGGCGGGGCCAGGGGGGCGTTGCTTGCCCCGGCCATCCCGTCCCGGACAAGCAGGGCCCTGAGCCTTCAGCCCTCCACTCCGGCGAAGCCCTTTAGGTCGCATCCCTCCCTTCTTCTTTTCTATTACGGCGACGTGTTTTAACCTCATTTTACGTGTCTTTATGAGTCCGGTGGGTCGTGCAGCCGCCGTGCCCCTCCCCTCCCCCCCCCCCTCCTTTCCCCTTCCAGCTACGAGACGACATTCCCTGCAGGGAAGTGCAAAGGCCAAAATAATGACGTGGCTCTCTTTGTACGCGGCGCGCTACCGTCACTTTCAGCTCCCATTTTGTTGTTGTTGTTTTTTTTGTTTTGTTTTTTTGTTTTTTTTTCGGTGTCGATTTTTCCGCGCACCTTTTCCGCGGACAGTTTGTTTGTGGCAGAGGTGTGGTCTCGCAAACGAAAACGTATCGGGTTCGAATACTCGTTTAAATTGTGTGTGTATGTGTGGGCACTGTTTATAACCGGTTCGGTAGAGCAAAATGCGTTTGTCAGTCCGACCATGAATGAGGAGCCAGTGGGTGGCGACGGCACCCAGCGTTCGCCCGAGGGCGGGGCGGGGCGGGGCGGGGCGTGTGGCCTGTAATCAAGGCCCCTGATACGTGCCCCGCGCGTGTTATCCCTGACTAATCGTTCCATGACTGCTGCCCATCAAAAGCCACGATGGCCAGTAGTTCCCCGGTAGTTCCCGCAGGAACGCTCTGGAACGACTTTGGCCGGGCCGGGCCAGGCTGCCTGGAGGCTGATAACACCGCAGTCAGCCGTCGGGGTTCCCTTTCGGCTCCCTTCGGCTCCCTTCGGCTCCCTTCGGCTCCCTTCGGCTCCCTTCGGCCGTTGGCGCGTGTGCTTCGCAGTGCTGCTCCGCGGTTGATTTGCCCAGGTGATCTCTGTCCCACTGTGAGTCCCCCACACCCTGCGCCCCGAGTTGTCTTGTTCTCCTCTTTAAACCTCTTTCAGCACTGATCCCCCTTATCAGCGCCGGCCGCGCCTCGCCTGCCTGCCAGCCCCGCCTGCCCGCCTGCCCGCCAGCCCCGCCAGCCCCGCCAGCCTCGGGAGGGGAAGCCTCGCGTCGCGCCCCGCTGTCTACTCAGGGTTATGTACGAGCTATTCCAATTGCTGTGCAACGTGAGAACTTTGGCGACGGCCTAGCACCTCGTCCCGCGCGCCCCGCCACGCCACGCCGTCAGCCGCACCACACGCGAAAAAAAAATAAAAATTGAGCTTGTCCAAAGGTAGACATTTTGTGACAACAAACAGGATTTAGTGAAAAAAGACAGAGTTGTTTTTTTTGGTGATGTGTAAATACCTGCAAAAAGTAATTTTTTTTTTAAATCTAAAATTTAAAAAAAAAATCCAGTGTTGCTTTTTTTTTACTCTTTTATTTTTTCCATGACACTCCTTTTGGGTGCACCGGCACTGGCACCCCGGGCATAAATTCCACGTGATGCGGGCCGAGACGTAGGAAAGAGAAAGTTTCATCCCCCTGCTTCTTGGTGCCTCGTAGACGCGTCATCGCAGCGACGGGGCGGCGTCTGTCGCGGAGAAGCACCGCCATCACGTTAACACGCGTAGCGTCGAACGGCGAGCCGCGCACAGTGGGCCAGCGCGACGCCGCAGTCACAAGACCGTTGAGGCGGTCCAAATCCCGGACGCGTTTTCAGCTCCAGAGTCGCTAAATGGGACTCGAATCGAACGTGTGACCCCACCAATGGATTGCTCTCCAAACGAGGAATCCATTGGTGGGGTCACACGTTTGATTCGACTCCTATTAGGTGACTCTGGAGCTGAAAACGCGTCCGGGATTTTGGCCGCCTCAACGGTCTTCTGACCCACAGTGCGCCGCCTTGCTGCGTGTTTCCATTCACCACGGAGGTCAGTCAGCTCAGCTTAGATTGGTTAGGCAAGGTGAGGTTAGGCTGGGTTAGGTGGCGGTGGAGTGCCCGCTGATCTACTTGCCGCCGGCACGCTCGGCGTGAAGCCCGTATTACGGCAAATGAGGTTTGTGTCGGGACATTATGTCACCGTCGGGACGAGAGGGAGGGGAGGGGGAAGGGCTGGGGTGGGGGAAGCTCAAGTGCGCGCGTATGAGACGGCTGGTATTCGCCCCCTAGGGTAATAGCAGGCGCAGCCCAGGCATGCCGGCGAGGCGCAGTGGGTCAGAAGACCGTTGAGGCGGCCAAAATTCTAGACGCGTTTTGAGCTCCAGAGTCGCTAAATGGAACTCGAATCGGACTTGTGACCCCACCAATGGATTGCGCTCCGAACGAGGAATCCATTGGTGGGGCACACCGTTGGAGTCGAGCCCCATTTAGCGACTCTGGAGCTCAAAACGCGTCTAAGAGTTTCGACCGCCTCCACCGGTCTTCTAGCCCTCTGTGCGAGGGGTCCTACGAGTCCTACGACCGGCGAAGAATTGCGTTCACCTCTTGTTAAAGCGGGCGTACAATATCGCAGGGAGGGCGTCCGGGGCGGGGCGGGGCGGGGCGGGGCGGCCTGGCAAATTTCATCACGGACACTTTAAATCGGGGGCCGGTGTGCGTTCCTCTCTGGGGCGTCCGCGACGCGCAGCGCGTAGGTCCGGGCCGGGTCCCCCTCAGTCCCAGCGCGCCCCGCCCCGCCCCGCCGCGCCCCGCCCCGCCCCGCGTCCAGGAGTGCCATGCAAAGGAGACAGGGGAGTAATGCATGTCATGATGTCGCTTCGCGGCCAATGAATAAATTTCTCATCCCGCGCGCCTCCTGCACATCGCACACCCTCATAAATCCGCCGTTCCCTTTTTGCTGCTTTTTGCCGGCCGGATGCCTCCCCTTCCTCGCGGCAATCAAATAGTTTCGCGGCAGGTTGGAAAAAGTGTCCCTCTTTCTGGCAGGGCGTCGAGGGGGCGATGCTTTATAGGTGTGATTCGGCTCATCGTCTCCGTAACATTTTCATCCCCGATCGCTGTTGGGCGGTAAAGTTCAGGGTGCGGTCGCCGGCGTCGCCGTCGTCGCCGCCTTCCGTCGGCGCTCCAGGGCCGACGCGCTCGCCGCCGCAAAGGTCGCCGCGTCGAAGAGCGGCGCACAGTGGGTCAGAAGACTGTTGAGGCGGCCAAAATTCTAGACGCGTTTTGAGCTCCAGAGTCGCTAAATGGGACTCGGCAGATCAAAACGCGTCCGGGATTTTGGCCGCCTCAACGGTCTTCTGACCCACTGTGGGGCGGCGTCGTGGCGGCGGGGAAGCAGCGGCACTGCCACCAATTTCAAACCGATCAAACACTCCCCGCCTTTTTTCCCCCTGGAGACGTCCGCCAATCCGAGGCCGCCGGATTTGAACCCGGATCGTCTGCCGGCTGATTCCGGACGGCGCTCTGTCTCTCTCGCACCCTCGGGGCGCGCCGTTGGGAGCGCGAGAGAGACAGGGCGACGCGGCGGAACCAGGCGTCTGCAGGGCCTGGAGTCCAGGTGGCGCGCCAGTCGCTCGGCCCGGCGATTCCCTGAATGCACATAAATCTGGCGTAGGCTGCCGGCCGAGGCCGAGGCCACAACGCCGTGGCCGGTGCGGCCGGTGCCGTGTGATAGATCGCGGGGGAGGCGGCGCCGGCCGGGCCGGGGCTGCAGGGGGAAGGGGCATTTATATGTGCGTTTCGCATCGGACACAACTTTCTTGCAGAATTGTGGCAGCGGCCGGATTGAGCGGGTGAAGGCACGCGCGCCTTCATTCCAGTTGGACTCCAGTGGGACTCCAGTGAGACTCCAGTGAGACTCCAGTGGGACTCCAGACTCCAGGAGGGGCGCTGCTCGCGCTGCTGGAGCTTTGGACGCCCAAGTGGAAGGCGGGCGATAACGGCACCTTGCCCTGGGGGAGGAAAGCCAAGAGAGAGAGAGAGAGAGAGAGAGAGAGAGAGAGAGAGAGAGAGAGAGAGAGCGTGTGGGTGTGAATGTGCGGCTGGATAGCGGACGCCAAACGGAGTGAGGGTAAGAAAAAAAAATCTAACGAGCTTTGTCGAGGCACCAGGGGGATTCGAACTCGCGCTTTGCGGCTTGGCGCGCGGCGTCGGAGCAAATTGGGAATCGGCGGCGACTTCTTGGGGGAGAGGGGGAGGGGGGCTTCAATAGCGCAGCGGCAGCGGCGGGGAAGCCCCGTGGTCCACCTGCCTCGCGTGTTACGTGGTAGTTGCACAGTCTGGCGAGGCAGCCCGCGCGGCACACGACGGGCTTCGAGGCGCCAAGACAAAAGGGCGGCCCGCGGCGATGCGCGGCTCCTTCGTTAGCTAGGCCAGCATGCCCGGCCAGCCCGGCCAGCCCGGCCAGCCCGGCCTCTCGTAGTAATTATAGACAATCGCTTCCACGCCACTTTTCCTCATCA
Organism: Stenchaetothrips biformis; assembly: GCA_030522485.1. Lineage (NCBI taxonomy): Eukaryota > Metazoa > Arthropoda > Insecta > Thysanoptera > Thripidae > Stenchaetothrips > Stenchaetothrips biformis. Next base: position 4,414,686 of record CM060102.1, on the reverse strand, counting down.
AATTGGCGGGCGAGGCGGGGCGGGGTGGGGTTTTCCGGCTTCGCTTTGACATCCTCTGAAACCGCAAAGTTGTCCAGGACCAAACCAACAGTAAAAAAAAATAAAAAATTAAAAAAAAACTTGAAATTTGTGTACATTAGCCTTAGTTCACAAGTCCCCGTTCCTCGGAAATATGCCACTAAAAACTAAAATGGCGCGTAAAAGGCCTCCTCGCGCGGGCTGTCCGTCCACCACTACCACACAGACACTCCACGCGGAAGCCGCTCGCCTCGTTTTAAACCCGGCCGACTCCTTTACGCGTTGTTGCATCAGGTGTCTTAGGCATAATGTGTTTTTTTTTTTACAGTGTCGTTCGCGTTCTGCATGCCGCTACGGACACGGACACTTTATATACATTGTAGCCCCCCCCCCTTCCTCTTGCTCCGCGAAACGTTCATTACGTTTTCGTTTCGGAATGTTAATAATAGATGGGGACGGCGCGTCATTGGTTGACGACCGGCCGCTCTTACCTTGCTGCTGCTGCGCTGCTACACTGCCACGCCAGTGCACGCGCTGAATTAGCTGCAACCCTTCCGTGGGAGGGGGGAGGGGGGAGGGCACAAGCCGGAGCGTGTCTCACTCAATTATGGTGATTGATGGTGTCTCTCTCGATGGCGCGGGAAAAGAGACAGAGAGGCGCCGCTCTTCGAAAGCGTTTGACTCCATTTGCGCGGACGTACGTGTGTGTGTGTCTGTGTATGTGTGTGTGTGTGTGTGTGAGCAGTGAAATGTCGTTGGCGCGTGCCGCCAGCGCGCCTCCCTCGCGATTCGTCTCTTGTTTTCCTTTTCCCTCTTTTCCCCTCCCCTTCTCTTCGCAGACACACCTCGCGTCCCGTATTGAATTGGCACTAGCTGCGCGTGCCTCCATACGGCCCGCGCGCCGCCAGTCCGTCCGTCCGTCCGTCTACCCGTCTCTCTGCCTGTCCGTCCGCCCGTCTTTCGATGAAGCTGTGTGTTTGACGACGGCTTTGAATCGCATTCGGAGAGCCTACTGCAAAATGCAAGGCTTCGTCGGCCCGATGATGGAGGAAGGCTCAAGGAGCGCGTGCTCAACGAGATGGCCGGTCGGTCGGCCCGAAAGGCAGACGATCATTTGTGGTCCAGCCGTGGGGCCCCTGGAGGGTAGGCAATCCTACGCACGCGCGCTCGGCGCGTTGCCTACGCTCGTTACCATTACCATTACCATTAGAGGCTAGACCACACATGATCGTATGCCAGTTCAGGCACGGCTCATGTCTGCTTGCACTGCATAACAAGACAAGGCCGCCCTTACTAGGGAGACACCTTCCCTTGGCGGGGAGGAGACTCAGCGCCTACCAGCCCCGGCTCGCAGTGGCCCGCCTTCTAGGTTAAAGGTATGCTTCCCCGACAGGGTCGCACATCCTCTGCCTCGGCACAGCCTCTTTGAGCACAACCAAGTCCGGAGCCCGCCTGCTTCATCCCAGATTCTCGGGACCAGTTTCTTTTTCTTTTTCTTCTTGCTTGATGTGTTCGAGTTTGTTCGCTTCGCCCCTACCCTTCTCTTGGTGCGACCTCTTGGTTGTACCTGGAAACTGAGGAATGAGGCATGACGTCCACCCCCTCCTCAGGCCTAACAGCCACAGCGTCTGTCGATGTGAGGCCTGGCGGCCTTCCCCGCGATGCTCCCCTGCGTGCTGTTTTAGACATGCTGCGACGAGAGGACGTGGTGTCCACCCCCATGCATCCTATGCCGCGACCGATGGGGTGCGAAGCTGATATTCTTCGGTCGCAAGGGTTGTGGGGGCTGCAGGAGCGTTGCGCCGAGTCCGCTTCCGGGGTGCTGGTCGATGGTGCGTACAGGGCTCGGATCCTGGCCGGCCGGTCTGTCTGCTGAGCGCTCGGCCCATGCTGGCAGCCCGCCGTGCCATGAGGCCAGGGTGTGTCGCGTTGCCGCCTCCACGTTGTCCAGGGCCGTCAAAGGGCGCCTTCCGGGTAGGCAACCCCTCGGGGCTCACCGTCGTTGGTGCTGCCTACGGGCCGGCGCTGTGGCGGTTGTCGCAGGTGTGTGGCTGGCTGGGGAGAATGGGGGGGGGGGCACGCTGCCCGCCCCGCAGCAACGGAGAACTGCCGCGCGTCCCCCACCGGCTGGCTGTGGGGGCGTTGGCGCGGTCCACTCGGACGGCTAGACGGAGAGAGAGGGGTGAACCACCACCAAAACCCCAAACCCGAAACCGAACCAGAAGCGGGCATTTATACATGGGCGCCGGTATCCTTCCTGGAGGCTCGAGCCCTGTCGCCCGCGTCGAGGCCGAGCTCGGCCGAGCCTTTCCAGGTCTGCCGGCCACGTGTTGGCCAACCCAGCAGGCCCTGGCCTGCCTGGGCCTGGCGGCACTCAGTCCTGACAGAGATGCGGCCCAACAATGCAGGCAATAGAACACCTGTAGGTTGTAAAGTTGTCATCTCCGACGCCGGACCCGTCCGGCTGCGCTCGTCCTAGGCCGCGCTTCCTGGGAAAGGCCGGTGGCCGCCGGCCCTCTCCCCTCCCCTCCCCTCGTGACTGGCATGCGCTCGGATCGGCGTGCTGTACCCGGCCTGCGGCCCGACCCGCTGCTGACCTGCCGCTGCGCATGTGCTGCCACGCCTCCGCGCCGCCTTGTCGCTGTGCCTGCAAAGAACCGGGTCCGTGCCCGTCACCCCGCCTGAAGGACGAGAATCTCTGTGCCTCGTCGTCGCGATCCTGCGGGAGGGGCGTTGCGTGACTTCATTCTTCGGTCGCAAGGGGGGTTGGGCTGTGTTGGTTACTCGGGCTGTCTCGGTCGCGCTGTCGGTCCCGCCGCGGCTCCGTGGTGGGTAGGCCCTGCATCGCGCTCCAGAGGTTCCAGGTCGTCGGCGGCCGCCCTGGCGTGGTGTGGGCAGACCGCGGGCTGAAAATTAGGGCTCTGCTCTCGGCGACCGGGGTTCCAGCTGTACCTGGCGGCAGGGCGTCCCGCGTCGATCACTCGCCGCCCGCCCCCGCGCTCGGTATGCAGAGGGCGCGCAAAACAAAGCAAAGAGGACCGCCTCTGCGAGTCATAAAGACCTCCGCTGTGCGAAATCTCGCTGTGACGGCTCGGCCGCCTCGGCGCCTGCGTTGGGTAAACGGCGGCACCCTGTGCAGCACCGAAATGTCGGGTGGTATAGTTCTTGCCGCACCGGAGCACGGTCCTGCCGCCATCGTGGACCTCCCCTGCGCGACGATGCTGCCGCGTGTTGCCCGCGCGCCCTGCGACTTGCGCCGCCTGACCACCGCGCAGGACGCACAGCCCGCATCTGGCCGAGACGGCACGCTCTGCCTCCTGCATTCGCTCCGGCGACAGTTGACTCCTGTAAATTAAAGTTCTCTGCCCCGGCCCGGCGCTACAGTACTCCCATGGTGCCCCATACCTGTACAGGACCACCCCAGCCTGGAACGTCGACATCAGCCACCCCCAAAGCGACGATCACACAACACTCTTCCAAACACCCGCCTCAGCCTCCTCACGACCAAGTGGGCGCCCGCCCCGACCGTGCCTCAAGGTCAGGGCTGACCACGCCCTCGCCGGGCCAGGGCCGGCGCGTCGCGGCCGCCAGACACGGCGTGTGAGACGCAGGGCAGGGTCATGCCGGCACACTGCACCTGCAAACACTCTGGACGGACTCCCCCGGGTGACCGACGGTCACCCCAAACCTTTCGTTGCAGAGGGCGGGGGCGCCCCCCGTCTCTCCATGTCTCTCGCTACGGCCCTTGCGTTGGGTTGGGTTGGGGAGTGGCTGCGATTCCTCCTCGCCTCGCGCTGGGTCGGCCTCCGCGTCCGTGGGAGCTGCTGCGACGGTGTTTCTCTCGGTGAAGGGCTTGCAGTATCCTCAGGAGGTGAATGGTTGCACTACACACTTCCTAACTCTACCGGACGCCCCTTGCCGCGCGCCCACTGGCCCAGCGGCCCGGCCCGCCGGCACCGGGCGACGAGGCGAAAACAGCATTGTGCGCTTCCGATGCACCGGCCCGGCCACGTGAAACCATTTTCGTATCGCGGTCCACCCCAGGTATACACCGACCCTTCTCGGTCGACGGCTCGGACGAGACTCTGCCTACGCTCGACTCCACAGGGGCGCTGCCTGACTGACTGGCGGTTTGCCTTCGCCTTGCTACCTTGCCTCCCGGCGCGTTCCCAGGCACCACTGTGCAGGCGGGGCACAGTGGGTCGAAAGACCGTTGAGGCGGCCAAAATTCGAGACGCGTTTTGAGCTCCAGAGTCGCTAAATGGGACTCGAATCGAAACGTGTGACCCCACCGATGGATTCCTCGTTCGGAGAACATTCCATTGGTGGGGTCAAACGTTCGATTCGAGTCTTATAAAGCGACTCTGGAGCTCAAAACGTGTCCGGGATTTTGGCCGCCTCAACGGTCTTCCGACCCACTGTGCAGGGGCTGCACAACTACTCCACAAAACTCGCAGCCCGCAGAGAGTAGGGCGCGCCCCCTTCCCCGGAGTTTTAAACCCAATGAAAGATTCAGCCTCGCCGCTGGCCGAGATCACGGCCTTGTGACCGTCTGGCTGTTGCAGGAGGGGATGGGCCAGCTGCGCGTGGTGGCGGGTGGCCTGCAGCTCAACGGGCAGGCCATGGTGCTGGACGCCCTCATCGCGTCCAACATCCGCTCGCGCAAGGGCCAGCCCATCACCATCGAGTCCTCCATGAACTTCTCCCTCAACGTCCGGGACGAGGAGGGCGCCGTGGCCTCGCAGATGTTTCTAGGTGCGCTATACCAAGTTGAAATAAAATAAACTTTTTTTTAATTTATCTTTTATTTTATAATTTTTGATTTTTTTTTTGTTTTTTGTTGGCCCGCAGGGAAGGACCGGCTGGAGTGCGCGGCGGCCGGCTTCCGCGTGGCCGACGCCAAGGGCCGCACGCTCTTCTCGGCGGACAGGAAGGAGGTGGTGGTGGGCGCGTCGCTGCTCCGGGTCACCGGCCAGGGCGGCGCCGTGTTCGACGCGTCGGTGCAGACGCCCGCCGTCCGCGCCGACTCCGGCAGCGACCTGAGGTACTGCCCGCCACGACGGCACACAGTGGGCCAGAAGACCGGCGCAGACGCGGCCAAAACTCGGGACGCGTTTTGAGCTCCGGAGTCGCTAAATGGGACTCGAAATGAACGTGTGACCCCGCCAAGAAATTGCTCTCCAAACGAGGAATCCATTGGTGGGGGTTACACGTTCGACTCGAGTCCCATTTAGCGACTCTGGAGCTCAAAGCGCGTCCGGGACTTGGACCGCCTCAACGGTCTTCTGGCTGTTCCACTGTACGACGGCAGAGAGAGATCTGAACGCACGCAGCGTGTCCGTCCCGTCCTCCCTGACGGTGTCCTCGCTGCAGGCTGGAGTCGCCCACGCGGTCCCTGTGGGTGCGCGCGCCGCAGGGCGTGGCCATCGAGTCCCGCGCCGGCGACATCAGCGCCTCGTGCCTCACCGACCTCAAGCTGCAGTCGGTCGCGGGATCGGTGCGTACACTTGTAACACGCCCGGTGGCCGAGCGCCTTGAGGCACAGAGCGCCAGCGTCAAGGGCCGTGGTTCGATTCCCACCGGCGAATTTCCCTTTTTGGTTTTTCGCAGATACGACTGGACTCGGCGCGGCTGTTCCTGCCCAGCATGAAGATGGCCGTGGCCGAGGTGCCGGCCAAGGCGGCGTCCTCGCGGCCGCAGGGCCGCCAGGAGGGCCGGCGTCGCGACGAGATCTACCAGCTGTGCATGTGCGGCAACGGGAAGCTGTTCCTCAGCGCCGCGGAGGGCCTGTGCGCCGCCGACGGCGACAGCCTGGTGTGCCGGTGATGGGCTGGACTTCCCCCCTCCTCTACAAGACTAAAAGACCCTCCAGGGACCTGACTCCAGGGCCCTGTAACTCTCGGCGCTGAAAAATATGGCGGTAAAACGCAATGGGGAACCCACTCGTATCAATCACAACTTTTTAAAAATTATTCACCTTTTAAAGAAGGCATCCGTTTGAGCCAATAACATCATACATTGGTTATATTATGTTGCCTTTCATGGGACTGTACTTCAATAATTTTTAAAAGAACCCGTTTTTTGATATTGAAAATCGAAGTTGGCATGAAATCGTTTCCCGAGGAGGATTCCCCAGCTCCTGTCCAAAGTGCCTGAGTTACAGCCCCCCGCCTGACTCTCAGAGAACCGATGAGTGAATTAGCATTTCTCAGTTTCGACAAAAATAATTATTGAAAGGGTTAGGTAAATGCTGCCATGAGCGCAAAATTAGCCAAAAGTCGGCGTAAGTGAATGGTATCCACGGCCAGGTGGCAGAGTATTGCCCCATTCTTGCTGAAGCTTTAAATGTGTACGAAAAGTGATTAGAAATGTAATTCATTGTGAATTTGTGTTATTGTTATTGCCTGAATGATTTGTATATGTGTAAAAATAAAGATGTATTTATAGAGTTTACAGACTCTTTGGCCATTATTCACCTTGTTCGGTAGGAGAAAAATTAAAACAAATAGACCGTTTAAATTAAGCATAAATTAATTATTCAACAAAGTTTACAGTCCATGTGTGACAATTTCAAGATGTCACTATATTCTCCATAAATACGAAACATTCATACACAAAAATAAGCTGCGTTAAGAAAAAAACAACATGGTTAAAAGCCTCATAATCTGATTCGAGGTTTCAAGAACTAACAGAATAAGTTCCAACAGAGCGCAGTGCGGCGGCTCAGTTGAGCGCCGTGGAGGTGAGGACGGCAACGCCCCGCTCGTAGAAGCTGTGCTGGTCCTGTCCGGGGGCGATGTTGAGGTCCACGGTGAAGAGCAGCTCCGTGCGCGTCGAGTTGAGGTACACGGGCAGCGACAGCTTGGAGGAGCGCACCTCTGTGCCCGGCGCCACGCGCACCCAGCGCAGCAGCGTGGTGGGCAAGTCCGTCATGATGGTGGTGGCCAGCAGCAGCTGGTTGTTCTTGCAGTTGGCGCCCTGCAGCTTGAGCCCCGTCACGCCGAAGCTGCACTCGTCCGGCAGCTGGCCGCCTTCCTGGCCGTCGCAGATGGTCACGTCCAGCACCAGCTCCTCCAGCGACCAGCTGTTGGCCTGCGCGATGCACTGCCGCGTGGCGGTGATGTACGCCTCGGGGTTCAGCAGGCCGCCCAGCCACACGGGGTGGGTTTTGATCTCCTTGGCGCCGCCCTGCGACACCAGCTGGGACACCTGCTGCAGCTGCTTGACGCGCGAGCAGAAGTCCGTGACCCACTGGATGACGGTGCAGCCATTGGGCACCGTGTAGCGGCGCCAGCTGGGCGGGATGAGGCCCTTCACCAGGTCGCTCAGCATGGTGCGGTGGTAGTTGGTCTGCTTCTTCTCGCCGCGGCAGATGAGCACCACGTCCTCCAGGTCGTGCACCACGTCGCGCAGCAGCTTGGCGCCCGAGTTGACCTCGCGCTCGAAGTAGCGGTACAGGGGGTCCTTGATGTTGTCCACTGTGCGCCGCAGCGTGGGCAGCGAGCGCGGCAGCAGCTCCAGGAAGGTGGCGGCCGAGTTGTGCAGCGTGCGCATCCAGGACGGCCGGCCGTCGCCCAGCGACTCGCGGGTCTGGTCCAGGCCCTCCTCGCTGGAGTAGGCCAGCTCGTCGTCGTCCTCCAGCTGCTGCATCTTCAGCAGCTTGCCGACGAGGTCCGTTCCTGAACAACAGACACGGAACCATCAGGCAAAGTTAACACGCCAAGGGGCAAAAAAAAAAAAAAAAAAAAAAAAAAAAAAAAAAAAGGAAAAGGAAAAGGAAAAAAAAATATTTAAAAAAAAGGAAAAAAAAAGAGAAAAAAAGTTTTTTTTTAAGTGGGAAATTTTGGTTTAAGTTTTACATAATATTTTGCAAAGGGACGGAGTCAAATCAAATTAAAATGCATTTAATATTCTGAAGCAACATGAGTACATACCTCTCGTGGTGAGAAGAACCTTCTCAGCATTGTTGGGCAGTCCCAGCCAGGAGGGAGTTTGCCTGTCGGATAGCGCTTCGATCCAGTGCAGGAAGTGGTCCCTCCTGGTGCCATCAGGCATGGTTATGTGCCGTTGACCTCCGGGACCACCACCAACTCCGTCAACATTGGCAACAAGCGCAAAATCTCCCTCGAAGCTAGCCGGTGTGAAAAGCTTGGCCAAGAAAGATTTAAGCAGCCGCTGGTCAAAGTCATTGTCAATCTTGCCTCCATAAATGCACTGTGACAGCAAGGTAACCAGTGCATCCCAAGGAACCTTCTCTGGGGGTAGGTTGGTCCTGCCCATTGCTGTCGCTTCAATCCAGGTATCCAAAGTATCACAGGCAACTCTAAGATCAGATTCGTTGAATTCATAGTACTTGGCCCAGCCCAGAGGAACGTAGCGTAAACGTTCCTGGACAATGGCATGGAACCAGGCCAACAGGAAGTAGAGTCGAGCTCGCTCACTTGGGGCCTTCATCATGCGAGAGGCAGGAACAGTGCTGAAGGTGCGCAGCAGGTTGGCCTTGATGCCTGGAGGCGGTTCAAACACAAAGATGCGGCCCGCTCTCAGCAAGTTGACCGGCACCTTAGGGTTCATCTCCATGGTGAGGAAGAGCCGGAAGCCGGCGTGCGGCTGCAGCGAGTGCAGCTTCTTCTCCAGCTGCACCAGCCACTGCGGCGCCAGGTGCACGTTCTTGAGCAGCACCCAGCGGCCCGAGCGCACGGCCTGGTTGATGGCGCGGTCGGCCTGGTTGAACCCTTCCGCCGAGCCGATGGCGATGGCGGCGATCTGCTTGCCTAGCTCGGCGGCCAGGTCGTCCACCCTGCCGGACGCGTCGTAGCCCGGCACCGAGCACAGCAGGGCGGGCACGTTGGCGCGCAGCTCCGCGTCCACGATGGTGGCCAGGTCCAGCTCCCTGTCCGCCGCCACCATGAACTCCTCGCCGAGCACGGCCGCCACCAGCGCCAGCCCCGCGGCGATCACCCGGTCGGGCCGGAAGGCCTGGATCAACAGCAGGTTGTGCATGGCCACGGCCACGGCGCTCAGCTGCTTGTCCTCCTCCCACAGCGCGGGCACGCACTGCTCGGGCGAGCTCTGCTGCAGCCACCCGGGGAACTCCGGCGAGTCCTTGATCTTCTTCGACAGGTGCCGGTAGGCGTTGATGCGCGACGACAGGCGCACCATGGCCTCGATCTGCTCCTGGTTCAGGCCCTCGATGGCCGGCGGCGACGAGCTGAGCATGCCCTCCTTGCCGCGTAGGAAGAAGGTGAACTCCGAGTCCAGGCTGGCCTCGTTGGGCACGCCCTTGAGGTGGATGCGGCACAGCAGGATGGCGAAGGTGAGCCGGTCGGTGTGCAGCATACCCCTGGCCACGCGCTCGTAGCACACGCCGAACAGGTCCTTGGTCACCACGGCCAGCCGCTGGCTGTAGTCCGTCATGTTTTGGAGGCGAGGGTTGCTGTGCAGGACGGAGCTGAAGATGTCCAGGAAGAACTGGAGCGAATACTGGTACAGGAAGTGGATTTGGTTCAAGCTGTCCATTGTGAAGTAGATGTTGCTGCATGCCTGAGAGAGCGGCATGTACTGTTGAGAGACTGTTTCGATTTCCGCAATGACCTTATCAGTCTCTTCCACCTTCTGGCTGATTTCCGCAGCCTCATGCTTCAATGTTTCTAAGGTTGTTATGACACTGTCATCATCAAGAATCTTTCCCTTGGCATCATTCAAAGCTTGAAGCAAGCTCTTTTCAAGCTGCCTTAGCCTTAGGTGGAATTCACCTTGAAGCTTCAAAAGATCTGACCTCTTCTTGTCAATGTCAGGTCTTTCAGCTTTCAGAACTTGGTTCAAGCACTGACTCTGCAGTGAGCTGCGAGTAACAGTAAAGTTGACAAATGTAACTCGAGAGCAGATATCGGGAGGGAATTCCACTGTTGGATCTCGGGTGGACAGGAAGATATTGAATGAAGGCGACAAATCAATGTCTTGATCACCAAGAGTAATGAGAACTCTGCCACCTGTGCGACGTAACTCTCTGTTCAGCACAGGGTTGAGAATAGGATCGTAATTCTCAACATCCTGGAAATAAAAACAATACGTTGGGAGAATTTGATACTGGTAATTTACTTCATATAGAAGTTTATTAGATTTTATCTTACCTGGACAAGCAGTGGGTTACCAAATCTGAGAGCAGATTCCAAGTTCTTGCGGAATGAATCATCCAAGAAAGATGTTTTAGAGATCTTCTTGTCTTTGAACTCATTCATTATGAATTCAGTAGCCTGTCCAGAAGGATCTATTATCAACGGGTAGCGGTTGAAGCGCTTCAACATAATAGCATTTTCAGTGCACAGATCATCAGTAGGTAATGAATTGGCCTGCCAACGAAGTCTCTCATCAGGATTGGAAAGATACTCCGTCCTTGCAATATCAGCGCGGAATTGAAGACCCGCTTGCTGAAGATGATGACACCATGTAGCAAATAAGTTTTGACGATACTGAAAAGAAAAATAAGGCAATGGTCAGAGATAAGATACGCAAAACACAGTCATTTTGAGAATTGATTTCCACTAACACACTTACATGTTGGTCAAAATAACCAGCATAGGCCAGAAAAGCAGATGACAGCAGCACATCTCCGATGATGGTAGACATTTGCGACCTGAACGTCTCACTTGTTGCCTCCCATCTCTCTCTCTCAATAACAAGGGATTTCAAAAGTGCAATGGAGCGGTCCACCTTGGCTTGCACATTCTCCAAGTCTGTCTTTATTGCCTGTGCTTGGGAGATGAGCTGGGCATATTCTTCTTTGTATGATGCTATGCTCCTTTCTAGTTGTGCAATGAGGTTTTTCACCTCCTCACCCTTATTTTTGTTTTCAGAGGCTTGGTGTTCAAGCGAGCCCAACTCATCTCGAAGTGGCTCAACTTTCTTCAGCATGTCTGCATACTGAACCTATAACATTAAAGTGTCTTATTACTATTAACGTTTAGAAGAAAATAAAATCAATCATTTAATTTAGAAACGCTTATTTAGTGCATACCTGGGCGATGGCCCACTTCACCATCGGTCCACAAGCCATACTGGCACGATTCACCTTCTCAAAGGTGTAATCAGGATTGTTCAGATACTTGTCATGCATCTTCTGTCTAACATCATCACTGAAAAATTTCCAAAAGAAGTATTAAAGGTAAAGCTCAGAAGAAAAATTGTAGAACAGAAAGATCACGTAAAGATTCAAGAGCAAATACAAAAGCAATGTTTGGAATAAAGAACTAGAAGCAAGGACAGAAATAGAGGAAGCACATGCTCAAAACATTGCAACAAGCTAAATTTGCTTACGTGATATTCTCTGTGTTGAAGTTGGAGACGATTGAATTAATAAAATTCTCTCTCATGGCAACAGCCCTGATGGCCTTCCAGTCAGTAGCATTTTCTCCGAGCAACAAACAGATCGATTCCAAAGCAAGCTTGACAATGGCTGGTGGATTAGCCATGGATCGAACTTCAACTAACTGTTGCTTCTTGATCTCTTTCACAGCTACAAAGCAAAATAAAAATAAGCATAAAAAGATTGCAAAAATCAAAAGATGGATCAGACAACAGGTAGATTAGACATGACAGCTGGTTTTACAGGAGACTAGAAAGACAAAGATCTCAACACATGACAAGCTCAAATATACATTGTACTGAAGTTGTAAATAGTTGCTTGCAAATTTGAACGTCAAGAATTTGAAGAACATCTATTTGATGAAAGACGTGAAAATCAAATAAAAGTTAGGCTCATGCAAGCGAACAAACCAAACTTATCCATAGTCTTTCTTACGTGAATTCGTCCAAATTAAAGTTTACTATTGTGTTAATAAAGTTCTCTCTCATTACAACTGAACGGATAGCACGCCAGTCATTTGTGTTTTCACAGAGCAGGAGGCAAATAGATTCCAGCGCCAGCTTTACAATGCTGGGAGGATTTGCCATACTCCTCACTTCCACCAGGTGTTGTTTCTTTATGGATTTAACAGCTGGACAGTTGTACCACATTAGTTTCGAAACAAAAGATGTTATCCCTTCCAGCATTAAAGGTTTTTTTTTTTTTTTTTTTTTTTTTTTTTTTTTTTTTTTTTGGGAAAAAGGAAGGCACTAACCTTGTTGGGCGTCAATAACTGCAGGCTCAACCTGTGCCAAATCCTCCATGACAACTTGTCGTTTTTCTGATATGCGCACGGTTTGTTTTTCAATTTCAGCCTGGATGTCCTGACTCTGGACCTTCTTCTTTTCCGCCTCTTGCTGATCTTTCACCATTTGCTTAAGCTTTGCGTTGGCAGCTTCATTCTTGGCAGTTAGTTCCTACAAGACAAAGTCATTTGAATTGAACACTGACTTCTAGAGTAAGATGGCACCCAAAATGAGAGGAGCACGTACCTGAGATTTAACTGCTAAAGACTTTTGCATCTCTTCCACCTGCAAGACAGTCTCTGCTATTTTGTTCAGACCAACATTCAAATGAAGTTGTTGTTCTTCCAAGTCTGACCGCTTTTCGGTGTACAACTTAACAAAATGGTGAATGAAGTCAAGGTAGTGCCTATCAAAGGAAAGACAATTTATTACACATCCTTTTGACACACCTAGCAGTCAGAATTGATGAAATCCTACCTTGGAGTGATTGCCATGGTCCTGCTACCTCGCTTAACAAGTCTAGCATTTGCTTTGTGGAGAGTCTGATGGACGTAGACACAAGCATTGATGACAGCCTCACGGTGCGAGGGCTGTGCTGGTAGTCCAGTGTGAACAGATGGGAAGAAGTCCGGGGCTTTCCACGTTGGGCGATCCAAATCAACAGTATTGGTGAACTCCTTACCCACCTAAGATAATTTAATGCATGTCAGTAAAAGGGATCACAAAAACAGAAACAATAAAAATTAGCCAAAAATTAGGTATCACTTACCTGGAATAGTGCTCCATCAGACCAATCTCCGAACCAATTGAGCACACATCGATTGAACAGGGCCGGGGAGGTGGCAGCGCGATCTTTCAGGCCCTCAGAGGATGGATTCATTGTGAACACAACATGGAGATTGCGCATAACCTGGCCAGTGAACCACTTGTACAGCTCCTCATTTGAGTCCAACATGAGACCTTCCCTCTGGGCACCCTCTTTGCACTGAGTCATCAATGTAGCATACTCATCGCCTGCAACAACAATGTGTTTAAAATATATTGTCCAATTCCGTTATAACAGCAGCAAAACTGCATGGGCTGTATTTACCTTCAAACAATCCAGGAACTTCTCCATTAGCAAGAAGCGTGTTCATTCTTTCAAGGAATCCTGAGTCTAGCACATTCGATTCATCCAAGATGAAAGCAATTTTTTCATCTTTGCAGCCTGAGCGTCTCAGCACAGCACGCAAATCTTCATCAAAGTCCTCACCCGTGTATTTGTTGTGAACCTTAATAGACAAAATATTATCAGGATGGTCATGGGATGAATAATGAACTAAAAGAATAAAAGTATACAGTAAAACAGCAAATACCTTGATTTGGAAGATAGAAAGGCCATTCATCCAAGCAACAAACCGAGAGAGTGTGGTCTTGCCTGCACCAGAAACACCAATGAGAAGAAGATGCCCTTGTGGCTGTCGGAAAATTCTGTCAATGCGCAAGACATGATCCAGGACTTCATCAAAAAGCACCAGCTGAACATCCAACTCTTCTTCGTAGAAAACTTTAAGGCGGGCCTTTACATATTCTCTTAGTTCCTCTCTATTCACGGGAACGTAATCCTTTGAAAGCCAATTACTGTACAAGATGGGTCGAGCAAGGGCCTGGGACTTATCAATGCCAGGGAAATGTTTCTGAGCCACTACATCAATATTTTCATTTGTCCACCTCCGTTCTGAATCATCAACTAATCGGTCTTGGAACAAACGAAGGGCTTCATGGGCCCACAGGCGTACCAAACCCTCAACATTGAGTGTTTCCAGAGGTCTAGAAAATTTAAAAATTCATTGTTAGTAAATAAATAAAGGGAATGTTTGATACTGCATTGAGTAAAACGTTATTTAGAGTATAGAAGTACTTGCCTGATAGCTTCACAAATACCCCGAACCCATCTGGTCATTTCTCTTGGAGAGTACACATAGTGAGGCTGCATATCTTGGGTGAACTTTTCTTGTGATACAAGATAGAACTCAACCATAGCATTTGTAAGGGGCTCAGCAAAGCCACGAAGTGGGGGTATGAGCCGCAACATTGCTCTACTGAAAGTTCCATAAATCTAGAAAACAAACAACATAAAGGAGACATATAAAACACATACAATGAGGGATTACAAGTGAAACTAAAATTCTGACTGACCTGCTTTAATGAGGTTTCTCCTGGATAGTCAACATAGATTACTGGCACATGCCTCAGGAACCTGTGAGACAATGGTTTTCTTCCAGGGTCAGTGGGAGGGTTGCAAGCACCAACAAACTGAATGCGTTCTAAAGAAACCCAAGCCTGGTCCGAGGCTCGGTAGAACCCACGGTGTTCAACCAGTTGACGGAGGAACGAAATAACACGTTGAGTTCCATACTTGTCCATATCAGGCAAATTGATTTCATCACAGAAAAGCACAAGCCATTTGCCAAGCTAAACAAGCAAAGAAACATTTTAACTGGTCAGGAGCAAAGGGTACATTAATGATAAAATTAACAACAACGCTTACCTGTACTGGAGCCAACACAACACCATTGGGAGTCTTTCTGTATTCACAGTAGTGGTCAAAAGTCTTCAAAAGCAACTCTGGAGTTGTAGCAGAAGAGAAGTTGAGACCAACCACTTCCATGTCGGGTAAAGCTCGAAGAGCCGAGAATAGGGTCATAGTCTTTCCTGAACCCGGCGGTCCGCACAAAACAAGGGGCTTGTGCTCTGCCAACCAAGTGTACAACAGAGACTCATGCCTGACTGTGTCCAGAGTGGGGACAACCACATCTGGAGCAGCCACTTTGTGAGTTTCCACTTCAATTTGAGGCACTTTGTTGGACCATGGACACCACTCACCAACAACAGTGACCTGTAAATTTTAACAAGTTAGAAAAACACACAAGGGACTCTGCCAAACCTACTTAATAATAAAATTGGATTCACAAACCTCGTAGTCAATAATTGGAAGAGAGCTTGTGGGAGGCAAGGGAACTGTTGTTATAGAACGAATGAAATCACCCAAGTCAGAACGTCCTTTAAGTTTAGCATCTCCAGCAAAACTCCAGAGAAGAGCGTAAACTAAACACTTCGGAATGTAGCTATCCAACTGTTCACTTGTCAGAGGAAAGTCTGAATGGGAGTGGTTGTACGCAAAGACATTTCTGTGGCACAGAAAATTCACTTCATGAGCAGGGCCATAAAAAAAAAAAAAAAAAAAAAAAAGAACATTATGTCAAATTAAAATAAAGTACTTACCTAACACCTTGGTTGAGCATGGAGAACAGGGAGCTCAGAGCCCGGAGGCGAGTGAAGTCCATGATATGTTCTTGCTTCATGGCATACTCCAAGCTTCTCACAACAAGGCCATCAGGGGAAAGGTAGGGCTGAAGAATGGTGCTCACATCTCTTTGAATCTGAAACAACACAGCAAAGAGCTAGGAAACAAAATCTTAACAGAACAAGGGAGCCAGACATTCCCACAACACACCTGCAAGGTGGGAGATAAATCATCATCCTTCTCAGTGCTGGATTTTTTGGAAGTGAAGTTGCCCAAACTGTCATCCTCAGATTCCTCCAAGGGAATGTTTCGAAGTTTCAACATGTAATTTTCAAATATCATTTCGGTTGACAAAACATCTTCTGAGAACCACACCATACCACAGCGAGAGACAGTGGCTAAAGTTGCATACTTCAAATCTTGAACCTGTACAACAATAAAATGGTAAAAGAAAGGATCATAATTGATAGGTTTATAATAAGAGGTCAACTTGATAGGAGCTGCAAAGCATACCTCAAACATGATCCGAACGTTAGGTGGCAGGGAAAGACGTTCTCCATTCGGCAATGTTAGCAGTTTATTGTCATCAAGGACAGAGTTCAAGTTTTCAACCCACTCTGGGTCGACATCACCATCAAATATAATCCATTGGCGCTTATTTATTTCTCCCCTCACATTATCAATTATTTTTCTAGAGGTGGAAAGTCAGTTTTAGATCAAACTAAAAAAAAGTCCCATAAATACAAATACAATAAAAATAATGATAATGATAAAAATAATAATACCTCAAGATGTGAGTAAAGAGACCATCAGTCCATTCTCGTGTGTTGGGATCAAGAACACCATACAAGGCTTCTTTGGATATGGCCTTAGGGTCAATAACATGAGCGACTCCTTCAGTTCCTTCCAATCTTTCCAACGAACGAAGAAGTACCTTCCAAGCAGTACTTTTGCCTGATCCACTTGGGCCTACCATCATGAGTCCATGGTTGAGGTTGCAAATTTGGTACAACTGAAGAACCTGCAAGAGGAATGGAAAACCTTTAATTTCTCTGACATGCAAGAGGAAATAAATTTGAGGGCAGAGATTCATGCTTGTTTTCTATTCAAAACTCTGTATCATCAACATGCTAGCCTTAGCAAGTGGCAAGCCAAAAAGTACGATATGGTTCACACACATTAACTGCATTATCATTAATACCAATGACGCAAGTCAGAAGAGACCACAAATGGACTAAAATCAAAGGCATGCAAGCATAACAGCACATCATGTTTGAAAGCATAACCTCCGTATAACGTAATGTGGAAGAAAATCAATAAGAGCTGCAATAGTTCGAGATATTTTTAAAAAATGGAAGGGTACACTTTTGAAGGATCATAAATTAGTCTAGCATGCTAACTGGAATTTAAAGTCACCACAGAAATTGATATCCCACCTACAGTTGAACCAGTAGAACACACAATACTGTGTGCAAATGATCATGCCAAACAATTCATTTGACCAGATAAGACATACTAAATTATTATAAGATAAAATGCCAAAAATAAACAATTTAAAAAAAAAACAAAAAACACTCTACATCTTAAAGCTTTGGGTCCAGAAATAATAGTTCTTAACTTCAATGCAGAATTTGGTCAAGGGCTACAAAACCTATGCAAAGAATGTTTTACCTTCTCAACCCATGTTTCTCCTGCGTATCTCTATAAGTATGACAGACAAAGTCATAAAGTGATTGTTGAAAGTTGTTTTTTGTGGTAAAAATTGGAAGGTCCAAATCAAAACTTTTGTAAATAATAAATGACTCACCTTCTCCATCCAAGCACCTCCCTGTTCTTCTCCCTCTCCACACACAAGATACTCCTCTTGGCAGACCTTTCTGATTTGTTCTTTGAGTCCTGCCATCTCTGCCCTCGTGTACTCAACATTGGGGAACACATCAGAGAGCAGGGAGAACAGGAGGGGTATGTCCTCTGCTACCAGCTTGGGCACCATGGTTTCACACACCGATTGTATGAGAATCTCTTGCTCTGGAAGGTTCTCGGCAATCATAGCTTCATCAATGTTTGAGTCCCCACGAGACTTCATATCTTCCTTTATTTTCTGGATGCGATCGCGCTTCACATTTCCAGCAGATACCAACACACTTTTCAGAGCCCGAAGTCCAAAGTCGTAGTGAGATTGGTTAGAAAGCTGTTCATCACAAAGCTTGAAAAACGGCACAATTTTGCAGGCAAGTTTCTCTGCAGAGCGGAAGCCCTGAGAAAATAACATGACTTCAGCAATTAATTGTCTGTCTGGTTTAGTCATAGCAAGAGACCTGAAGAGCTTCTTCAAGTTATCCGGTAAATTTGAACGTCCAGCATAACCAGGATTCATGGTAATGAAAATGGCCATATCTGTTGACACTTTAACTTGCTTTCCAACAAGCTCCACCGAGATCATTCCTTCCTTTTTGCCATCTTGTTGCGATTTCAGCGCTTCCTGAATTGTTTGCACCTGCTGGGAAACTGCTGAGAGCATCCTCTCTTCAAGTCGATTGAATTCATCGAAACAACCCCACGCTCCGACTTGACAGAGACCAACAAAAATTCTTCCCATTGCCTGGAAGTCAAAGGTCTCATCACAATTGAACACGAGAACAAATCTTCCCAGTTGATGACCAAGTGCTTTAACTGATTCAGTTTTCCCTGTGCCAGCAGGGCCAAATGGAGAACCTCCAAGGCGAGCTTCAAGCGCCTGAGTCATGGTCAAGTAGCAAGTGTCTGTTAGCGGAGTCTGCACCAAGCGATCCTGCACACCTAGGTATTCAAAGCCATAGAAGAACTTGGCATTTGCCATGTGGATGGTCAATTGCTGCAACACTTCAGTCTGTCTTGGATCAAAGTAGAACCTCATTTCACAGAGCCACTCAAACACTTTAGGCCCAGATGTTTTGTTGGCAATTAATCTTCTAGTCACTGTGCGCTTGTGCACAAATTCATTGATTAGATGCTCCAGCTTCTTACGCCGAAGTGCTGGTTGTTCTTGCAAAACTGAATCTGCCAGCACTGTAAGGGTATTTTGAACTTGGCCCAGTACCCTTTCCAAGGGAGCCATGTTTGGTTCCCCGCCGGTGTTGCCAATTTGGTGAAGAGCACTCTCCACGTCTTCACTCCATAAAATTTGAGCGGCAAGAACCACAATTTGTGCTTGATATTTATCACACCACTTCATGTAAGCATTAGGGTCAATAGATCCCTCTTTGAATTGCTTGATGTCTTGAACAGCCTCAGCTAAACGAGAGGCAAGAGTAACTCTCATCTCTTTCTCTACAAGAGAGAGCCACTCATTTATTTTCGGATGTTCGATGGTTGAGACAGGAGAGGTAAAGGTGACCTCTTCACCTTCCCTAGACGCAATGCCAGTGATTACAGTATTATCTTCATTTAACAATATTGCAGCAACTCCAGCAAACATTTTTTTGAAATGTTTCTGCAGTCGTGCAATATTTTTGCTGTTTCCAATGATTTCCAGCAAATCCTCATCACCAACAAAGTAAAATCTGGGAAAGGAGGTTCTCTCTCTTTCCAAGTATTCTCCGAGGGCCTTCTGAATTTTGCCCAACAAATCTGCAAGACGTTCAAGTGCACGTTGAACACCTGGAATGTTTAACACATCCATTACCATAGGGGACTTCGAAACCCTCTTCATCAAACCTAAAAACTCTGAGCTTATGCTCTGGAAGCGAGAAGTTTCAACAGGAAGCAGGGTCTTGATGTCTGCGCTTCCTGAGAAGATGCCCTCCAAGTACACCCATCTCCTCTGAACGTCGATCCAGACGTCAAAGAGAGCATTGATTCGGTTCAACTTCTCTTCCCATGTCAGAGCCTCTTCTTCAAATACCTTATAATATGGAGATAGTTTCATGGCTGCGACAGAGTTGATGTGCTCTTTAACCTTATTAAAAAGATCGTCCCAGCCCCTTATAAGGCGGCACTTATTTTGATAGTTTATCAAGTCTAGTTCATAGCTTTGCCATGACTCTCGGACCTGTTTCAAGAACTCTTCTAATGCCATTTCTCCTTGGGCTACAAGAATTATATCCTTGACCACCGATTCGTTCTTTTGAAGGTTTACATCCCAGACTTGACCAAGAGTCAGGTCAGACAGGACCCAAGAAACTCGCAACTGCTTCATTAGGTATTTCCAGTGGCGTTCTTTCAAGGCATCAGATTTAAGTTCCACAATCATCATATTCACTTTGGTATAAGTCTGCAAAGTGCGTTTAACATATTCATAAGAGGAATATTGCCGCAAACGAGCAGGTAACTCTTTAAGTTGAGACATCAAGGTATCCAATTGTTGACGTAGTTTACGAGGTTGAACTGAGAGCCATGGTTTCTCTCTTAACTCATCAATCTGAGACCATATACGAGACAATTCAGACCAAACTCCACGCAGATCTTGAAGCTCTTCAAATACAACCTGCATTCGGTCTTCGGACGTGTTCACCCCTCCAGGCTCTTGAAGTTCTAGGGCCTCCTTGGCCTTTGCCACATTGTCTCTCTCCTCCTTCAAACGAGTAAACTTTGTTTCGTAGATCTTCAGCTGTTGCAGAGCTTCATCAGGACGCAAACTTCCTTCCACAGGTTTGCTGCTTTCCCAATCAGTAAGGAAGTCATTGGTTCTTGATTCAACAGCTTTGTCCTCTGCCACAATTTTCATTTGAAGAGTGGCAACCTGGGTTTGGATTGATGAATCCTTGCGCTTGATGATTTCATTGAAAGCTCCCCATTCGCCTTCGATGTTATCAACATGAAGCCAGTTCTGGGGGAATTGAAACCTCTGCCTTTCAAGAATACGCTGACCCTCTCTGTACACTTCAACCTGCTTTTCCCAAGCTTTCATCTTACGCTTCAGTGACTGAACATAGGTAATGAAGCAGACTGCATCAGATGTGCTTGCAGCTTCAATTGATTGTTCTTCCAGTTCACTTCTTGACTTGGACACCTGAGAGTGGAATTGGGACATTTCATTTCCAAGCAGAGCGCCAAACTTACTCAGTGTATCTTTGTGCCATGCATCATATTTTAGAGTAACTTTGCTTTGAACTTTGGCATAATCAATCACTACTGGTCCAAACTCACGCCTTGTTTCAGATGTATCAAAAGTTGTACGACACTTCTTAATGTCATTCAAGAATCTCATCCACAAATTTATATCTTCCCCAAGACGACTGTAAAGATTATCAGCCTGAAGATCCCACAAAGATTGGTACCGAAGCCACTCATCAACGTACTTCTGTACTTGAGCAATCTTATTCTCAATAGACTCGTAGGCACCAGCAAGAACAGCATTTCCTTGGGGCAATTTGTTGAGTAAGTTGCGATAAGTTTGAGAAACAGGTCTGTCCAGCCCAACTTGATAGCGGCAGCTCTGAAGATGTATCTGAGATGTCACAATGGCTTGCCAGGAGAAGAACTGTTGCATAATCTGGAAGCGGGCTTCTTCAATGCTGGGATACAAATACATAATTTGGTTGGTGATGCGCACTTCATGGGTCACAATTTGAATATGCGGATCTCCTCCTGGTTTGTGTGTAGGTTGAGTTGGTGCATCTGTGTCCATACTGTGATCAATTTCTTTCTTCTTGCCATCTAGAGCATCGGTCCAAGCCTGGATTCCAGCCTGTAGGCGTGCAGCCAAATTCTTCTCTACTTCCTGATCAAGACGTTGAACCCAAATGTGCAAGTTGGAATACTGACGAAGAGATAAATCATCCACAGCATGTTGAATTTTTGCCAAGATGTCGGCAAAAGTATTGGCAGAATAAGGGCAGGTCTCCAGGGATCTGACATCAACATCAAGCTGCTCCTCCACAAGAAGTAAGTCTTCAACTTTTTCTTGAAATGAAAACACAAGTTCGGCCAGACGCTGAACATACTGGTCCAACTTATAACTCTCCCAAACTAGTCCAATACCCTGAAACAAAATAAAAATAAATAAATAAATAAAGCAAACACATACATATATGTAACAGTAGTGAGGACCTTTGCTACTTACTTCACCTATTAGGGATTGAACCTCTTTCCTCATACCCGCAACCAAAGGAACAATAGAGGCTTTGTCTTCAACCTAGAAGTAAAAAAGAAACAATAAAAGCTATAATATGAAGGGAAGACAAATGCAAAACCCATCAAAAAATTAGACAACAGTAGAGAAAAAAACGATTAGGGATGGATTCTAAGACAATTGAAGAAGATAAAAGGACACAGAAGATATGTGAGGCTTTTAGACCTAGAATTCTTTAGGAATTGATCAAGAGTAAAAGCATAAAGACACATTAGGCCCAAACAAACAGCAAATGTTCAGGGGCCGTGGCATGCTGAAATAAACAGGCTATAAATAAAAAGCAACAATAGGGCCATGTCAGCTTCATGCATAAAGTGAATCAAAATGCATGTGTCCAGAAAACAGAAAATTAGCAAGTTTAAAAGCCAAAATTAACTTTTAAAGTACCCTACACTATAACAGATAGTCACAATGTCCTTAGACAACACATTGAACGCAACATCTAGGAGTGTTCTTAACATAAAAAAATAAATAAATATAGTGTGGGCTTTCCTTGAACGATTCAGATTTAAAAACAGATAGTACCTACATAAAAAGTTTTCTACATACATATTTTTCAAATAATTTATACTTTGACTACACCAATTAAATTACTTGTTTGCAATTATTTAAAATTTGGGTTTGGGGTACACAAGTTTCCAACATTCATATTGATGAGTAACCAATAATTTTTGATACACAAAACGCAAGGTCAATTATATGCATGCAAACACACATCAAAATGGCAAATGAAGCAATTGTTATTTTGTTAAAACAACGGTTTGGCACACAAGCTACTCAGATTAAGTTTCTACCTTGAACGATGGACTGTTTGCAGTGCCTCTGTTGCATAGCTGATATCAATGTGGCAAGGGAAGGATAACAAACATTACTCAAACAGCAATAAAAGTCAATAAATCTTTAAGAGTTATTAGACAAAAATGTTTGTTAAAGAAAATCACACTTTACATTGCCTCCTGGTTATGTGCAAACATCACAGATCAATCCTGCCAATTCTCATTAAGAGAGGAGGGGAACAGTGCACAAACTTGAGTTAGAACTATGAAAGGGCTACGCATGTGTAAGTGCCCAAATCAAAAACACTACTCATTAATAAGTTTCTAGGGGGATTATTTTCTTCATTCACACTCGCTATTCTTAGCTCGTGGCAGAAAGAATCATTTCCTACCTAAAACTAAACTTCCTCAATAAACTGACTGGATTAAGGATTTTAGCATCTCAGTTGGACCTACCATGACTATTTAATGTAACTCACCTTCTCCAGAGTCCTTTCATACGTCCGGCAGCTTTCGATGAGGGAGATGGCAAAAGGGTAGGTCTGGTTGGCCTGGTGGGCTTTGTTCACAATGGCCAGTGGAACACGGTATCCTAAGTTTTTCAAGTTGCGAACCTGCATAACGATTAGAACAAGCAGGCAACTTGGTCAGCATGTATTCCGAACAATAGCTCATTTAAATTAAATAGAGGAGTCACACATTTACCTCTTTGGACAGAGTAATAATCTCAGGTAAGAAGTTGACCTTGAGGCGTAACACATTGCCTCGTCCAGAGCGAGAGCGAGTTGATTCTATGGCAAAAATGCGCCCTGTGACACCCAAGTTCCGAGTTTGAACTTTCCTTGCCCATTCATCAAATATCTCTTGGGTGTTCAGTTTCAAGCGAAAACTGTCTCCATCATTTTTTAACTTCTGACCATCGATGTGGTTACCCCAATCCTTGCCTGAAATTTAAGTAACATTTTACACAGTCCAGAAAACAGAACAAGATATCAATAGATCTCATGTATAATGAACAGAACCCATACCCAGAACATCTTCTACACGGCGGAGGTAAGCAGTTAATTGTCTATCAATTTGTTTGGCCCAAATAATGGAACCAGACACTGGTGGAAGATCTCGTACCTGGCTCATACGACAAGCTTTGCTTTGAGGATATTGAACCTGGGGGGGGAAAAAAACAGCATTGGTTAAACCAATACAAATAACCTTGGGCAAAAAAAAAAAAAAAAAAAAACAGGACTCGACTGACCTTGAATTTCTCATGGAGGGCCTCAATATCATCCTTCACTCGTTGAATGAGCTGAGTTTGATACTCTCTGATTGCACCTCTGATGTGAGGGCGCACAAATAAGGCATTGAAACGAGAGAAAATGCGGAACATCTCATTGGCATTTTTAGCAGTGCCCAGTTGGTCCCTCAAATGTGCAGTGATGCGAGTTTCAACTCTGTCAATTCTTTCCTGATAGCGTCGCACAGCAGCATCCCATGCTTCCATTCCTTCTCTGCTGATGTCCAAACAATCAACTTCTTTCACATTCTCATAAGCCAAGTTAACTTCCTAAAAATTCAACACAACCAGAAATAAGGTAAGATTATAAAATATCTTAACAATACGGGAATGTACATCAAGATAAGATTTATGTTGACTCAAACCTCAATGGCGTTGGCATCTGCAGCCTCAATGGCCAGAGCATCTTGCTTCAAGTTAGAGGCGTCTCCACCCTCTGGTGGTGACGGTTCAGTCCTCCCTGAGAGAACCATCATGATGTTTGGACGCAAAACTCTCATAATGACAGTTCGTAGCTGTTCATGCTGGTGTCTGAATTGTCTCATGTTTTCCATGCGTACTTGGAGCTTCTTGTGGGCAGGATTCACACGCCAGACCATTTTCAACTGTTCATCCCTCTTTTTCTTCACAATATCCCTATAAATATGAGGCAGATATTAAAGAAAACTTGCTTAATCAAGCTTTGAAACCAAGAGAGTTAAAAGATGCTAAAAAGGAAGAATCTTACCTGAGAAGTTGTTGAAGTTTGTCATACTCATCATCCCAAGTCAGGAAAACGTTGAAACAAAGAGTCATCACTTTCTCAAATTCATCAAAGGGGATGTGCATAAGACGTCTTGTACCAAGCACTTTAAAAAGCTGTGAGCTCATGTCACGAGATATGGCTTCAACCAGTTTAAGAGCTCTTTGCATGGGGTATTTAGTATTACGAATCTTACGGAGATGAGCAAAGATTTGCAAGATAGCAGCTCTAATACGATCAAGTTCAGTTGCAGAGAGCAAGTCATTAATTGGGAAATCTTTCATCAATGGATTGTAATCATTGACATAGCTAAGAGCTTGCTTCAAACCAGTATCAGTATCAAAACTAACAGTGGCATGGAATCTCTTTCCGTGCTTAAGAATGTCAAGAGTCAGTGCCACTTCTGAACTCTCTCGTTTCTCTTGAATCCGATGTAAAGCACGCTCCAAATTTAACCAGAAACTAATCTCTTGTAGAGCAGTTCCAGAAGATGGATCACGATCCAATTTGGTCACCTGAAACATCAATTGATTAAGTGTTGAACACTCAATGGACAATTGCACACATACAAACAACGAGAAGCAATGAAAACACTTACTTTCTGGATTTCTTTGATCCATCTATTGACACCAGTTTGCAGCTGGTTCAGGAAAGTGGAGTCTTCAACTCTATCCCCAAAGTCTGCCACTCTGGGTTTCCTGCCTTCATCTGCACATTGCTTGATAACCGATATGACCACTGGGTGGATCTGAAGGGAAATTTCTGGAATGTCAATGTTCTGCTGCAGATGCAGCAAGCCCATTTCCAGCTCTGCCATTTTCTTCTCCACCGATGGGGCCATTTTATCTCCATCTCTGCACAGAAACAACCAGTCAGACAACACATTCCCTCACTCATACAGCATTCACAAACAGAATGATTTAATACCTGTCAGCTCTTCCTGATTCCTTCACATAGCTCTTGAAATAGGGGGACATCCACTTGCTCACAAAGGAATGGATTGTCTCATAGGGGGAGCCTTCGCAGAAGTTGGTGAGACGGAGTTGTGAGTGAATATTCTTGTCAGCTTCCACCACCAGATTTCTCTTGACACAGACAAGGCTAGAACAAAATGGAAACATTAATAAGATTTCAGCACGACAAACACTAGACTCGACAGACAAGACAACAAAGCGCACCTGCTCTCCTTGGGACTGGTGTACTGGACCTGATTGGACAAGTAATACGCTTCTTCCTTCTCCTCCCCTTCAGCTGGCTCTCCGTCTTCATCTGGAACAGACATCAGCAAACTTGAAGCGCACTCCTGTATCGAACCACTTGCATCAGAGGACACTGCATGCACTGAAGTCCAGGAAAGTCGAACCTCGGCTCGGCTTGGAAAGGGCACATGACACATTCACCGTGCCGGACGTTAACAGAGGCTTTTGAGGGACTGCTGTCCACGCGTCATAGGCACACAGCTCTAGCCGCTAGGGAGGCTTAACCTACAAAACAAACATCCCACCGGGGCGGGTACCTTTAGTCGACGTTCGCTGGATGAAGAGTACCGGCACTTGCTGGTCGCCGATGAACTTGCGGATGCACTCCTGGTTGTTGCGGTCCTGCAGGGCCGCGTTTAGGGCCGGAGGAACCGTGTCGACGTTTGGCAGCAACACTGTCACCACTTTGCGAATGTAGTTGCAGAATTCGTTGAAGTCGACAACAGCAACGGATTCGGGCTCGGGCGGGCCCTCCGGCACCGCCTCGATCGAATCCCCCATCTCCTAGGACCTGGATCACACTTTCAGCGCCAACGCATCCAAATAGATCATGGGAACTGTCCGCCTCCAACTCACTGGACGTCAAATGCACCAAACACCCACTGTGGCTGCCGCACCCCGCCCTCCACCTCCACCCCCTGTCGGCTAAGGCGCCACGAGAACCAAGGGGGCCGTGACGCGGCCTCAGATAAGTAGCTTTATCTCTGGTTTCGGTGAGATTAGCCAAGTGGGCATTCGGTGGGAACCTCCGATAAGCCCACCGAGCCAGCAGTGGAAGCGAGGTTGCGCTTAAAATACCCGAACAGGAAAGCGGCAAAGTCGGTGATTCAAATCGAACGGAGGAAGATGCAACAAGGTGCTCAACAAGGCCGTGACGGTTGACTCTTGTGTCACGTGACTTAGCTTCTATTTGAGCGCATTTTGCAGGTACGGCTCAATTCCGATCAGATTTACGGTAATTTAGTGGTATTTTTGTGTTCGTTTTGCTCGAGACTTCACCGCAATAAGTTCAGCTTCAAGCAGATTCCCTCGCCGCATGTGTAACATGCCTATTTTTAATGAAAGGACCGAAAAAATGAGTGGTACTCGGGATGGTTGTCAACTGTAAGCCTAAAAGAAGGCTCTGAAATGGCGTCCTCCCCACATGGCTGACTCAATCGGCTGTATGAGATAAAATATTTGAGTGCGATTGGAAGTGTACTATTTTCCAGTCTGTCCCTTGGCGGGTGTACTCTTTCCGACCGATAAAGAGTATGTGTTGACCTTGGCTAAGCCTGAGTCACTCAACCCCACCGCACCGCCTGTGGCCTATTCACCGCCTCGACTGTGATTATTTTTTTGATTTTTCTTTCTTGTTTTGGGCAAGAAATGGCCCTATTTTCGAAGCTGGGGTCTACTTGATTCGTGGTTCAACTACGTCTGCCCCCGTGTGCGACTGTTTTCCAAAATAAGTGCTAGCCGGCATTTGGCAGTGCGGTTCGTGGCCCATCCTTTGTGGCTGTGCTCGCCTGCCTCGCCGCCCCTGCTAACCCTCTCTCTCGCGCGAATGCCCTGCAAATCAAGTATTTATCCCGAATCTGAGCGCTTGTTTGTCCGGGCTGAGTTGGTGGACGATTTGCTTCGCCTACAGAACGAATTTCACAGTTTCCCTCAGAGTTTTGGCAAATTGTTTTGGTCGAGACCAGGTTGTTTACTGTGTGCATGAGGCATTGGTTGTCCCCTGCTGCAACAATGTTTTTGGATTTTTGTGGCTTTGAGCCTCGTTGTTTATATTCTAGACTGCAAAATCAAGATATTGCCTTGATTTTTCTTATAAATTTTCTTATAAATTGTAGGTTAAAGGGGGTGCTGAGCATTAGCTGGTGACCAGTTCTAATTTTGATTCCAGACAATTTCTGCTTTATGATTTTATTTTTATAAACATGTGTAGGCTGGTCAGCTTTGTTGTATTGCGGGGCAGTCTCAGCTGAAATTATTTTTTAGTTGCTGCGCAAGGGTTATTATGATTGTATTTTCTTGATGTTTCAGATTGGATTGTAAATAGTAGGTGTAAATAGTGTTAGGGATGAGCTCAGTTGGTCGAGCCACATCCCGTGGCTCTAAAAGCGGGAAGGTGGAGCATGCTAATGCTACTGCAAAAGCTCAGAAAACAGACACCAAGACAGAATCAGCCAAAACCATGGAGAACTCTAAAGCACAGGTCAGTACTGGTAATGGAATGGTTCATCGAGATACCCGTCCTGTGTATTAACAAGCATTGTTTTTATTTTGCAGGAACAGATGAGAATTGCACAAATTATAGGTGACAAGGAAGATCCTCAGCTGAAAGAAAAGATTAAACAGGTAAGCCTTCTGTCTTCATAAGTTGGGTTTTCTCTTCTTGTTTGTTTCTGCATTAATTGTTGTTTATTTTGACAACCTATTGTTTTAGGTGATGGATGCCACCCACAGACCTGAGATTGAGGTAGTGTCAGCTCTGTTTGATTCTGATTACGATGCCAATAGAGCTGTCAACATGCTTATTGAGGGTCAAAATTCTGTAAGTTGCTCTGCTGTTGCAAGTCACATTTCATTTCTTGTAGGAAGGGCAGTAACATTATTTTCTGTTCTTAGGGGGAATGGGAGACCTCCAGTAAGAAGAAAAAGAACCGTCAGCCCAGTGCTAACTCTAAGTCAGACTCTGGAGCTCCTCGTGCTATCAGCAGTGCCGATGTCGATGGTGAAAATTGGGATGATGAAACACCCACCAAACCTGTTTCACAAGCTGACACACAACGGACGCGGAACCAGAGAGGTGGTGGCAGTGGTGCTCCTCGGATGCGAGGCCGAGGTGCTCAGGACAACCGAGGATGTAAGTGTCAACTTTCTCTTGCCCCATCCTCCTGCTTTCATACTTTTCCAACTTTATTCATCGGAATCTTTGCCTCTGCAGGGAGAGGAAGGGAAAATAAGGAAAACGAGCGTAACTTGGAGGAGAGCCGAGGTTCAGGTCCTTCTGCAGGAGGTGACAGGGACCAGCGAGATTCATTCCGTCGAGGAGGAGCTGGTGGCAGCAACCGAGGGGGTCGGTTGAGCAATGGTGCCGGTAGAGGCGGTGGTCGGGGAGGCAGTCGAGGCGGCCCCAGGTCATTCTCCGGCCGCGGGGGCCACGACCGGGGTGGGGCTCCATTCCCCAGGGCCACCTCCTGGAACCCCGATGAAGATGGCACTGACGCCAAGTCAAGTAAGTCTTGCAAGATTTGCTGCTTGGCAAGTTGACTGTCTTCAGCTGTCATCAGCATGCATTCTTATTGTGTCCTCATTTCTCAACAGATAATTTCCCATCCCCTGAAGACTGGGACAATGAGGAATACACGGGTTCCTTGTCGGACACCAAGGTGTTCACACCAAGCAATGTGGGTGGAGATTCTTCTGGGAATGATAGTATGGCAACTCACACTGTTGGTGGCAGTACAGACCCATCATCCCAGCCTGGTGTCAATTCTACAAATCTCAATTATGCACAGGTATGGATAGTTTGTTTCAACGGCAATGTTTCAATCTTCCTAAATTTTGGTTCTTTTTATAATTTTTTCTCTCCCCCTGTTTGCAGAGTGCAGCTGGTGGTGGAAGCTTGTCAGCAGCACAGACACAGTACCTGAGGCAGTTGCCAGACAACAAGCTACAAAGTTCCAATGCGCTGTCAGGGGCCATGGGAGGCATGAATTCCAATCCTGGTCCCATGACAAATTCCACTGAATCCAAGACTGCTACCAGAGGCATGACTCCGTCCGCCCCCTCTTCAGGCATTACTTACAACAGCTATGCCGCAAGTGCTGCAAGTTCTGGTGCAAGTGCACCAGCTGCATCAAGCTACCCAACTTCATACTCGGCTGTCAGTGCGTCGGTTCCCTCTGTCTCTTCTGCGGCAGAGACCAATTTCACTCCGGCGTCATCTGTCAACACTTTCAGTACCTACCAAACTGGGCAAGCTCAGCCTGCCTCGTATACTGCGACTGCAACATCATACAGCACTGTGTACGGATCACATCAGGATGGGACCGCTCGGGTGTCTGGCGGGCAAGCTCTTCCAGCAAGAACGAAGACTCAACGGCCAAGAGTACCACCTCCCTCCAAGGTAATTTCTCCTTTGTACTTATTCAGGGTAATCAATATTTTTTGTGATAAGAGGACGATCTAAATTTTAATGGTGGTTTTTTGTTTTAGATTCCTCAGAGTGCGGTTGAAATGCCAGGAGATGGAGTCAGTAACATTGGTGCACTGGATGTGCAATTTGGTGCTTTAGACTTTGGCACTGAGGCCTTTGAAATGGAACCACAATCCTCTCCAAAGTCAGCTCCATCTGTTCAGCCCCAGAGTCAGCCATCACCCTTGGCCAACAAGTATCCCTCTGGGGTCAGCGCTGGTGGGATGGATTCGGTCTCTGCACCTGCTTCTCAAGCGAGCTTGGATATGGATCCATTTGCATCTGCAAAGGCTGCTGCCCTGACACAAAACTTAAAGGTAAGACCCATGCCACTATTGTCACTTCTTATATTTTAGTTATTTTGTGGGTGTCAATACTAATATCTGTATGTTTGAACCCTTTAGGATACGTTATTACAAGGGTCTCAGTCTCAACAGAATCAGTCTGTTTCTCAGTCGCAAAGCAATGATCTCAAATCACAGCCTAGCAACTTTAATCAGCAGTCTCGGGGACCTGGCGTGGGAGTTGGGCAGTCACCGCTAGATAGCCTTGTGAAGAATGACCAGGGCTCAGTCGCTGTGAGTTCAAGTGCTGCTGGAGCAGCAGGATCTCTCCCGTACTCAGCACCTAACTCCAACTACCAATCAAGTTATACAAGCCAGAAAAGTGTGGGAAGTGGGTACCAGCCGTCCACTGGTTACAACCAAACCAGTTACTCAGCATCCCAAGCTGTGTCTGCCAATGCTCCGAACACGTACCCCACTAACTACCCCTCTAATGCATCCAACCAAGGCTACCAAAATGTGGGTGTTCAATCAGTGTATGGTGGCGGCAATTCTGGTGCAGCAACAGGGGGCAATACCTCTGGTTCAGTAGTGGGCTCCTCCAGTGGTTATACCACTGCCAGCAATGCCAGTGTGTATCAGAATAGCTACGGAACTACCACAGCCTCTGCATCTAGTTCAAATAAGCTTACCTCTGTCCTTAGTGGAGGAAAGGACATGCCTCAGGTATTTTCACAAGACAGTTTGTGAAACCTTTGATAAGTGGGTGGAAGGAAGCATGCTGACTGTGCCTATCCTGTTCCAGTATGACACGACTGCAACTTCATCGTCAAATCTGAGCGGTCCCATGACGAGCAGTTCTGGTGCTCCTGGCATGTCTGGCCCTCATGGAGGTGGATCCGTCAACAACTCTCAGTCTCTGGGAATGCAGGGAGCCACATCTTTGCCGAATGCTAACAACACTTCAACAAAAGTTACAAATTCATCTGGTGAGTAAAACGGCAATCTTCCAAAAAACTTATGCTTCATTTGTGTGGGGAGAACAATATCTTTGAATTATTTTATCGTATTGTAGCAAAGAATGTTGTTCAAAATGTGCCGCCTGGAGTAGCACCCATTATTGCAGCTGGCACCCAGTACATGATAAGCCAAGGTGGACTTCAGTATTTTGCCCAGCAACCTGCTGTGTATGGCTATGAAGAGCAGCAAATACTGCCATTGAGGATACCTCACATGGTAAGCTGGCCACCCCAAATTTGAGTTCATGGCTGAAAAGAAGCAGGCACCAATTATAATTTATTTTCTTCTATGGTTTTGCAGCCTGCAGGATACTATGACATTAGTTTCCAACAAGCACCAACAAGCTTAGCTACTGGCAGGGATGGCAGCTTAGCTAATGTTCCCTACTCGATGTCTGATGCTAGGTTTGCTCGAACTGACAATGCTTCACCAGTTCCATCATCCCTTTCACAACAGGTTTGGTTTTAATTTCCCATACAACGCGGTCCTGTGCCTA
This sequence comes from Stenchaetothrips biformis, assembly GCA_030522485.1. NCBI lineage: Eukaryota > Metazoa > Arthropoda > Insecta > Thysanoptera > Thripidae > Stenchaetothrips > Stenchaetothrips biformis. Next base: position 4,383,066 of record CM060102.1, on the reverse strand, counting down.
TTCTGTTGTAGTACACTTACACTTTTTTTCTTGTTTCAGAATCCCACTCAAGCCCAACATCAACCCATGATGAATGCTGCAAGTTTCCCACCAGGCTACACGTATTACTATGGTGGATCGGTGCTGCCTGCCAATTACCAATATGGAACACCAACCGCAATGTACCCTGTTAGTTGAAGAACATCCTTAGCTGTCCGCTTCACTTGCCATAGTTGCTGCTCCAACTAACATTGTCATTGCTTTCTATTAGCAGGTAGCTCCAGCAACAAATGCTCATGGCAACTCAAATTCATCTCAATACCCCCAAGCCCGGCAGCGTATGGTAGCAGTTATGGCTCTGTCTATGAAGAGCTTGTCAGCATCACAAGACTATAGCTAGGGAAGTGGAGGGCTACACTTGGGGGTCACTTCAGGGGCACGGACTGGAAGCAAAGCTGGAGTTGGAGCCAACGCCTCCTCAACCGGCTCCTTCAGCACAGGAAATCTTCAACAAGAATCCATGTTGCTCTGAGCAAAGTCAATGTCAAGTCTACTAAAAGAGAGGTGTCATTTCAAAGCTTGTCGAATTTTCACTTTAAATTCATCTAGAAAATTTTTGGTCAGGGAAGTTTTACCTTTTGACTGTTGTTTTGTTTGCAGTATTATGGACAAAGGTTTCCATTTCGGCACTCCACAGCCTTTCAATCTTGCTGGCAATCAGAAACAGGCATGGCCCCCAGTGGGCGCTTTTCCCACTCCGTTGTTGTACATCCCACCCACCAATGCCGCAGCTTCACTCAACCACTTTAATGCAGCACCCAGTACATCAGCAAATGGATATTGAGGAATACTTCCAGGCGATCTGTAAGTGAAGTAAACCAACTTTATTGGTGACATCTGTTATTGTGGATGAGAACAGGCATCTTACATTTGCTTCTCG
>CM060102.1:4317504-4381147 GCA_030522485.1 Stenchaetothrips biformis | reverse complement strand
CCGACGACGCGACGAAGGCACCCCGGCAACCCGCCCGCGCTGCAGCGCAGCATGTCCACGCCGGAGTTCCAGGCCGAGCTGCTCGAGGTGGCGCGGAAGCTGCGCACCAACCTGCAGCACGGCGCCGTCCGCGACGTCCGCGACGTCCGCGACGTCCGGGAGCGGGAGGGCCCGGTCGGCGAGGACCACTCGGACCCCATCAAGCCCACCAGCAGGCACCTCCCCGTCGTCCGGGGGAAGTCCGCCGACGCCATCCTCAGGTGCGTGCCAGCCGAGCCAGCCGCCGAATCGAGGGGTTCCTAACCGGCGAAATTCGGTGTACGCGGGTGAAATAGTCATTACAAAAAGTCTTCAAAAGAAAAAAAAAAAAAAAAGTCAAAAAGTCACTTGTGACCTTAATGAAGTCAGTGTAAGCTCGCCGGCTCGGTTAGGAACCCCTCGCGCCGAATGCTCGCGCAGAACGTCTTGCTAACGCGTGTCTTTGCTTTCTCTACAGGGTGGGAGGGCGAGGGCGGGCGCGGTCCGAGGACAGCAACCGCCGCGGCGAGGGCTCCGGCAGGGAGTCCACCCCGGAGCCCGTCAACTCGAAGCACTCCGACGAGCAGCACCGCGACGGCGCGTCCAGGTCGCGGCCAAACCGCGCCGCCAACAAGCACTGGGAGATGTACGTTTACTTCGGTGAACGCAACGCGGGTAACAGGGCCGGGCCTGTCTCACGATGCCGCTCCTGTTACAGCCTGCCGAGCCCCAAGACGAGCGGCGGCGCCCAGGAGCGGAGAGAAGTCCCCGCCAGGACCTTCTACTTCGGCATGTCCGAGGCCTGCGACGAGGGCGTGGGTTCGACTCCCGGCAGCGGCGGGCCCCGCGAGCGTGAACGGGACCGTGACCGGCGTACCGCAGAGGTGGAGCGGTTCGCCGCCGAGATCCGGAGAGTGCCGTCCACCGTGCCGACCAACAACACCACCTCGGGCTCGGCCAGCATGTCCAGCGAGGCGGAGCGGGAGGAAGAGGTGCGTGCTCGCCAGTTAGAGATGAAAATGCACGGAAAGTTTCCGGGAAAATTGGGAAAAACCGGTATTTTTAGCAGATGATACATGTAACATTAAGACAAGGAAATAATAATAATAATAGATAATGTATCAGCATGCTTGTACTCTCAAGCTGCGAGGCGCAGAGGTGTGAGTCAGAAGAATATCTCATACGGGGCTCGGTTCCGCTCGCGTGCTCGCCTCGCGCGTTCGCCCGACCCCCGAGCCGAGCGCCCGGAGCAACCGAGCCCAGCCGAGGCCGGGCATTGTCGCGAACCAATAAAGGGCGGCACCCCGGCGCCCCGCCGCCAGAGCACCGCGGACTGCGATACGAGGAGTACGAGGAGTACTCGCGTGCATCACTGACCAATAAACCATCGTAGTTCCCAGTTGCCTTCCTTGACCCCTGACTCGCCCCCTCTAACCCTCACCCACCACCCAGAGACACAACACTGGTTGTGTACAGTTTGGATAAACTTTAATATTTCAAATACAAACTTTATCACACAGTAGTATCATCTGCTTTAATGTTCTGGCCGTTCCTGAACTTTTTTTCGTTCTTTTCCCTGTCTCGCCCTTTGAATTTCAGTGTAAATTAGCATCTCTATCTCCAGTGCAGGCACGTGCTGGGGTTCGGAAGCTCACTGTTCGTTGTTTGCAGAACGTCGGCGGCATCGCGCTGCAGCTGCGCCCCACGCTACCCAAGAAGCGCCTCGAGATCCCCCGCTTCTCGCCGACGGCGGCGTGGCGCCTGCTGTCCGCCCTGGACAACCCCCAAGGCCTGCCCGGCAACGCCTACCCCGCGCACGACGCCGCCAACGGCCTGCCGGTGGACGCCGACGACGCCGAGCCCGGCGACGAGCTGGAGGAACGGATCCACCGGCTCGCCCGGCCCACCGCGCCGCTGCCCGCCGTCGGCCACCAAGCCCACCAGGGCGGCGTGGCGGTGGGGCTGGGCCCCGCGAGGGGCACGGTGCAGGGCTTCGGCCCGGGCTTTGGCCAGGGCTTCGGCCAGGGCTTCGGCCAGGGCTTCGGCATCCCGATCGGCATGGGCATCGGCAGCCACGACAAGTCGGGCGACTCGGGCATCTCGGGGGACGCGAGCCCCATCGGCGGCAACGAGGACTCGTCCGAGGCGCCGTGCCTGCAGGACCTGCAGGGGCTGCCCAGGAAGGCGGCGCCCACGCCCAAGGTACGGCGTTGATCCTCCACCCCCTCTGTGCGGGGGGTTTCCTAACCGAGCCGGCGAGCGTACACTGATTTAATTAAAGTCAAAAGTGACTTTTTGACTTTTTTAAACTTTTTTGTGACTCCCCCCGCCTCTGTGTTTCCTCTCGCATGCGTGTTCTGACTGGCTGAACCCCCGCAGTCGCTGGTGGTGGCGTGGACGCCGCAGCAGGACCTGGAGGGCGACGAGGAGTCGAGCTCCGACGGCGACCTGGAGTCGCCCGTGTCGCCGCACAACAGCCGCCTGGGGCTGGGGCTGGGGCTGGGCGCCCACCGCGCCGCGGCCCACGGCCCCGCCAAGTTCTCCCCGCGGTCGCAGCTCTTCTCGCTCTCGCTGCCGCGCGACAACCAGCTGTCGCAGTACACGGCAGCCTTCGACGGCAACAAGGTGAGGAGGAAGACGCGCCACCAAAAAAAAAAAAAAAAAACAAAAAAAAAACAACAACAACTGGGGCTTTGCTGGTAGTTGAACCCGCGACTAAGGGTCTTTCCCCTCTGTCCCTTCCGCAGAGCTGGAGCGCGCTGACGCCGCCGGACGAGCCTGCCGTGTCGTTCCACAGCCTGCGCAACGTCCGCCGCTCGCTGGGCATCGGGGGGAGGCGGGAGGCGGCGGCGGCGGCGGCCGACGACGTGGAGGGTGGCGGCCGGCCGCTGGACGGTAACTGGCTGCTGAGTCGCAGCGTGCCCAGCTCGCTCAACCTGCAGGCCCCCGAGGCCTGGAGGCACTCCACGGGCAGCCCCTCGGGGTCGCCGTCGAGCCCGGACCGCGAGCCGGACGACGGCCTGTTCCGCGACGTGCTCAAGCAGCCCAGCTTCTCGTACCTGGCGACGGGCGGCCACGTCATGTACCTGCCGGACTTCACCAACAGCAAGCGGTACAACGACAGGTGCGTTGTTCACTGTTATTCAACGAATGTGACGCCATGTTTGTTCGAATGTGAATAGACACTTCCACCAGAGCGCCAAGTGGAGAGGAAGAAGAATCACAAAAACCGGAAACAGTCCCTAAAAGTCGCTTATTTGTTAATTATTATGTGTTTATTTGGGTTCTAAAAATTGTTAGCAGGGAGCGGTCCCGTAGCGCCGAGATGAGTCGCAGCAGGGAGCGGGAGCGCGACCGGAACCGGCACCAGGACGCCGTCACCACCAACCTGCTCAACGGGCACCGCGGCGCCCCCTACCCCAGCGGCGCCACGCCGCGAGAGATGCGCGAGCTGGGCGGCAGCGCGCCGCCGTCGCCGTCACAGTCGCCGTCACCGGAGCAGCAGCAGCAGCAGCAGCAGCAGCGGGAGCGCTACCAGACGGACGTCCGGAAGGCACTGGACCGGAAACTGCGGCCCAAGCGGTTCACCTTCCAGAGCACGCTGCGCCAGATAGAGCGGCGGCGCATCGCCGAGAAGCTGTCCAGGGACGCGGAGCTCAAAGGTAGGCTTACGAGAGGAATCCGCACCGTGGACCAGAAGACCGTTGAGCCGGACAAAATTCTAGACGCGTTTTGAGGTACAGAGTCGCCAAATGGGACTCGAATCGAACGTGTGACCCCACCGATGGCTTGCTCGTTGAACGAGGAATCCATGGGTGGGGTCACACGTTCGATTCGAGCCCCATTCAGCGACTCTGGAGCTCAAAACGCGTCTAGAATTTTGGCCGCCTCAACGGTCTTCCGACCCACTGCGCGGTGTCCGAGTGTCTGTCCCTTGGGTGCGAGTATAGCTGACGACGGCGGCCTTCTTGCAGAGCAACAGCGACTGAGCGAGCTGGAGGCGATGCGCCGCGTGGAAGAGGAGTTCCAGCGGAAGCGCGCGCGCGAGAAGGCCAACATCCGGCACCAGCTGCGCCTCTTCAACCTGGAGGAGCACACGGACGCCGGCAGCGCGGCCAGCGCGCCGTACAGCTCGCTGCCGGTGGACTGGCGCGACCGCGAGCACCGCGAGGACGTGACGCTGGCGCAGCGGCACCGCGCCGAGCCCGACGGCGCGCCGGCACCCGCGTCGCCCTCCTCCGGCAAGCTGGCCGCCGACCTCAAGGCCACCGCCGGCACCGGCACCCCCGGCACGCAGGTACTGAGCGAGTACCGCCAGAACCAGCGCGAGTACCGCGACTACCGCCCGTCCAGGTAAGTAAGCGGCGCCCTGACGCCACAGGTGCACAACGCGCACAGTGGGCCAGAAGACCGCCGCCGCCGGTCTTCTGGCCCACTGTGCAACGGTGGACTTCCCTCCCGTTGTCTACTATTAAGAATGGTTTTAACTCCCTAGGGGTCGTGTTTGATTTTGCTCTTTGGTTCAAGTTGCAGGATACTGGACACGAGTGTTGACTCGATGCACAGTGGGAGCGAGTTGAATGGGGTGAAGAGGGCGACGGTTCATCCCGAAGCCGTTTTCGACATCCCCAAGAACACACCCGTCTACGTCGCAAACCATCACCACAATTCTAGTGAGTGTTTCAACATTTTACGCGCTGCCTACTCGATTTCAAATTGCAGCCCGCATTTCTCCACCATGAAACACCGGTTTTAACTTCGGTTTCTCTTTCTTTGTCCAGCTCCTGTGTCGGTCCTTGTCGAGTCCGAGCGAGGCGTGTCCACGCCGAGGTCCTCGTCCTCCGACAATTACCGACGAGACTTCGCTCACGGCACGGTGCCCCTCGGGGGGCGGTCCCTGGCGAGCTCCGACTCGGAGCTGTCGCAGCCCAACACCAGGCCGACGTCGCGACAGGGGCCGGGCTACTACAGGCCCCTGCCTCACCTGCAGAGGAGCAGGTAACCTAACCTAACCTAACCAGTTGTACACAAACAAAGCAACAAGTTGATTTCCTCGGTAGTTAGTGAGAAAGTAGAAATCACCACACAAGAAACTTTGGAAAAAAAAATGTCTTGGGCTTTGGCTTGTTGTTCGGTAAGTAAAGCCGATTAATCTTTTGCATGGCGGTTTCCTAACATTGGGTGGGTGAATGGTGTAGCTGGAGGGGCTTTTGCTGCCCCAATCACAGCATAACGTTTCTGAAACAGCCCAAGATAGCTTCAGTTTGTGGCTATAATGTAAAATAATTTCGTGAAGGGTTTGACACCCTCTCCCCCGATGATGATTTGGATAAAGCAGCGAGAAAACATAAAATTATTTCATTTCAACAACATATATGTAAAACGTAAATTTTGAAAGCATGTCTTTGTAGGTGGTGTTTGGCAGTATGCCTTTAAGACCAAGTATTTTGTTGACTTTAGGAGGTTTTTGACATTATTAGTTCCATATTACATGTTTTAAGGTTTATTCAAATATCTTGAGGGATCTGGATCTGACAGTCGCACTTTGGGACTGAACACAATGTAAAGAGTCACAATGTGAACAGCCATTTTTTCATGTATATATTTTTAAACTACAATTGGTAAAACAAAATGCTTGGTTTCCTAGAAGTTTGCTGTAAGCTGTACATAACTGGGTGATATTGTTACAATTGTATGTCTGACACAGGTTTTAGAAGTAGTGGGATGGAGTTCTGCTAATCATTTAACTAGTCAACACTCAACGTCATTGTCATCTGCCGCAACATCACACAAGGAAGGCAAGGATCAGGTCAACAGGTTTGTGTGATATCTAAAAATTATTTTCCTCATCTGCACTTATGCACTTTATTCTGTGATTTCTTCATGAGAAACAAAAAATCTCCCTCCTTAAACCTCCGGAAAGGCTACTGATCTTTATCTTCTCCTATTTTATAGTCATTTTTAGGACTAGTCAGTTTAATGAATTATCCTCATTCATCTCTTTCATCTTTATCTCAGCTTAATTCTTCATTTTGAATAGTTCATGAAATATGCCAGCTTTTCTTAATCTGACCAGAAAGCTCATGCAATCCTCAAATAGTTTATTTTTAAAATCCCTAAAGGACATGACAAGTCATTATGACTGACACTGCTTATTTTATGAAACTCACTTATAATTTCTGAGACAGGGGCAGAATCTTGACAAGACGAAATACTGGTATGCTTTTTCTGTAGCTCTAACACTCATGCATTGGGCATTAGTACGCATGCTTTGTTTCCTCCCATAAAAAAAAATAATAATCACGGTTTTGTAGTGTTTGCTGTGTTGAAATATTGATGCTACCAGGGGTAGTTGCATGCAATTTAACACTTCTCACCTGCTTTTGTTTAAAATATAACATGGACTGATGCGTCAGTACAGCATGAGTAATCTACAGACGGAAATTTTTTTTATTTTTAGTGTTCTATGTGTGTACTTTCCATCAAACTTTCTAGTTTCTTAGTTATAGAGTCAAATAATATTTTCCACAGCATTCAACATTTTTATCTGCTTCTTCAGTGACTATATTTCATTTCAGCTATTGCTGGTGAAATTCTACTTTTTCCTTTGCTCACTTTATCCTCACTCTCACCCATTCAGTATTTTTTTCCAGTCTGAAGGAAATTTCAAAATATTTTAATGGAATGGCAATGCTTGGCAGGTCCGCCAGTCCACAAGAAAACCACAGCAGCTGTGGTTACAGCCCTCCCCTCAGCCGTCAAGGAAGTCTCCGATCCAGTTCAGTACCCAGATCCAGTCCCCAGGCGACCAAAGAAGATAGTCAGAGACCAGACTCACCACAGGACAAACATCAGCACGTTTTGGATCGACTAGATAAAAAAAGACAGCGGAGTCCAGAAAGAAGTCCACCTCACAGTCCACCACTCAGCCGCAACACTTCACCAGTTCAGAACCCTGATTCTGCTTTGAAAGATACTTTCATAGAAACATCCACTAAACTTGAAGAAAAGCCATCGGAAATTGAAATTGTGGAATCCAACAGTCCACTAGACGGTGCCACAAAAGTAAGTAAACACTGATTCAGTCACGTTCAATTATCATTTTTATCTCTAACAGGTTTTACTTTATATCTGCAGGTCGAAGTCACCACTCCCACATTCCTCGGTCTTCAACCATTCGGGATGAACAAGAACAAGGGCTACCGTCCAATTAGTTTTAATCCTCCAAACAGCAAACTTGCTCAACCTGTCAACTAATTATCAGCTTTGTAGCTCACCCTGTAAAATATTGAAAATTTAATCCCAAAAACCAAAAGGTGCTAAGCGCAACACTGGTGGAGTTATATTTTAATTTTGAGGGTTGCAGGGGTTGGCTGAAAAAATGTTTTTAATCTGTGAAGGGAGCTGCAATAGTTCATTAAGTATTTTTTTATGCTTAAGATACAGAATTGGGAAAGTGGAAAATGCCTCATGATCCAAAGTGAACTGTAATTCTTTTCTTTATTATTTCCTTCAGTGTTGCTCCTAATGTACTAACAGTCTTGAACTATCATTCGGCCATGAAGAGACCCTCTTACTGTGCAGTACATCTTTGTACCTGATCAACAAATGTTGTTTGTTTTTATCTGTTTTATTTTCTTTCTGTTGACTTGTTTTCTGTTCTTTGAAATTTTTTATTTGATCTGTTGATTTTGTTCAGAATGTTTATAGAGGTTGAGATTGTATTTTTGGCAAGCACACCTCATATGGTGCAGACACTTCATGAATTTCATGTTTGTGAGAGACACATATTTTTATTTATTTAATTAGTGTTTGTCTATGAGTAGTATGTGTGGTGTTCTTTGTGTCTTGGCATTCTCTTCAAGAGAATGCTCCTGTGGTATGGTCATTAAGACAAAATTTGGTGCCATTTTAATAGGATATATGAGAGAATGTACCACTTGTGTTAAAAAATTGAATGGGCAGTCACAGCATGTGTGACATTAAAACAAATGGGATTTGACGCACTACCAAAACAGACCAAAAGTAGATTGTTTCTAGAATAATTTACTGTTTGAAGCTAAAATAAAATGCCTTGATTGTCTTTATGCCTGCTGGAAAGCACACATACCTGAAAACCACCATACTAGATGGAGCAGTGCCCAGAAATAAGTAGAATGAAGTACCTGCTATCTGTTGCTTCAGAAAACTAAATAAAAAATCCACTTGGTGTGTTTGAATTGCCCATCAGAATCCTCCACAAAAGATCAGTGCTCCCATGATGCTCTAGTTCGAATCCTATATGTATAATGTATGCATGATTGTAAGTATATTTTTTGTAAGTAATGTATGTACATGTACCTACAGAATTAAGGTATATACCTAAAGATTGTAATTAAAAACTGCTCAATTAATTTGTATTCGACTGTAGAAATTTGAATGTTGTATTTATGTACAGATTGGGCCTCTAGAATTTTGTAAACTTTGTATGTTGTTTGGTGTATACTATTTTACCTCATATTAAATAAATTCTTTTATGTTTCAAAAATTTAATCTTGACCTTTCCTTATTGTGCGTTGCGATGGGCCACAGTAGACTGCTTCAATGAATTATACTTCACTTGGTAGTGAGGAATACTTTTATACAAAACCTCCAATCACAAGTCTTCTAACAATGAAAAAAAAATGGCTGCACTCCATTGAGGAGCAGTATGAGTGGAATGTAACTATGTTTCATACATCCATTAAACGAAATAAACTCCTTGCATTACATTCACTTAAAATAGTTATTGATTGCTATTGAACAGAACATTCAGCTTCGTTTCTTGTCGCACAAACCCCGAACGGTTAAATTTTTTTCAATTTTCTTTTTACAAACAAAATATAGACAACTTTAAATAACAAGCATAAAATCTGATCTAAATCAGGGACTAAACGACATCAACTTCAGAGCAATCCATCACTGTTCGAGCTGTTCCTGCATTATTAAAATAATGTTGATCTACTGTTCTAAGATGAATGCAAATAAGGGGAAAGAAATCTGGGCAACACTTAAACCTTTGAAGTTTAGATGGGTGATTGTGACTAGTCTAGACATATAACAGACAAGGCAAAATACAATTTGGAAGGAAGGAATCACTCAACTAACCTGTTTCGAGAGATCGAACTACTGAAAAGCCAGTTTGTCGCATCAACATTCCATCAATGTTAGCCTTAATGACAGAACGTCCCAGCAAAGTAACCTTAAACATAACGCTGGTAAAGTAATAATTCGTTGGCACACTAAATGTCAACACATAATCAGTCACAACAAGAAAATAAAATTACGAAATAATAATACAAAAAAAATCAACACAGACAGCCAGGTTGCTCCATCACCAGGAGGCTCTTTCCACCAGTTCACACTTGGGGGGCAGCGGGATTTCTGCGAACTCCATATCATCATCGTCATCGTCCCCGGGTCCCTCGCCGAGGGCGTCCCGTCCGCCCCCGCTCAGGTCGCCGTCGTCCATCTCGTCCTCGTAGCCGCCCTCGTACACCGCGCCGCCCGCCTCCTCGTCCTTGGGGATCTTGAACTCGGCGCGGAGCTGCGCCGCCAGGATGTCCCTGTACTGCCGCAGGGTGGCCAGCTTCGGTGGTGGCGCGGCCTGCTGCGGCTGCTGTTGTTGTTGCTGCTGTTGTTGTTGCTGCTGTTGTTGTTGCTGCTGTTGTTGTTGTTGCTGCTGCTGCTGCTGCTGTTGTTGTTGCTGCTGCTGCTGCTGCTGCTGCTGTTGTTGTTGCTGCTGCTGCATCCAGTCCAGGTACATGCGGTGCATCTTGGCGACGGGGTGGCCGTCGGCGAGGCACTTGCGCTGGAAGCCCTTGCCGTTGGGCGGCACGCCGGACCGCGGGAACATGCTGGTGTGTTGGCGCACGCTGTCCACCACCTGCTCGGGGATGCGGCGGCGCACCTTCCGGTGGCGGCCGCGCTGGTCCGCGATGACGCCGCCGTCGTCGCCCGAGGCCAGGTGCACCTTGGCGATGGCGGACTCGACCCACGAGTCGGACACGTCGAGCGTCTGCAGGAACATGGTCTTGCAGACGGGCACCTCGAAGACGTGGCCGCCGCGGTGCCGGCCCGTCACGGGCGGCTCGTCCGCGCGCGCCACGTTGAAGAAGTAGGAGCGCGACGTCTTGCGGCGCGACAGCTCGGGGTCCTGGCGCCGCGTGCGCTTCTTGGGCGCGCGCACGCGCGTGAGTCGCGAGATGTACAGCCACTGCAGTCGGTGGTCGCCCAGGCTCCAGAAGTGGCTGAAGATGGTCTCGCGCTCCGCCACGTCGATGCGCTCCTTGCACCTGAGGAACACAGCCACAAGCTCCGTTAGTAAAAAGGATGCACGGACGCTGCGGTGGAGCACGGTGGGCCAGAGGACCGGCGCAGGCGGCCGAAAGTGTTCTGAGCTCCAGAGTCGCTAATTGGGATTCGAATCGAACGTGCGACCCATCAATGGATTGCTCTCCAAACGCGGAATCCATTGGTGGGGGTCACACGTTTAATTCAAGTCCCATTTAGCGACTCTGGAGCTCAAAACGCCTCCGGGATTTTGGCCGCCTAAACGGTCTTCGGACTCAATGTGCGACCCCCGCACTAAGGCCATCAAGAAGCACCAACGCTGCTCTCTTAGTCCGTCACCTCACACCCAGCGCTCGTCACCGGCACGGCGCTGGAAAGCGCGCACCACGGCGGCCAGCTCGCCGAGCACCTCACAGACGATCGCCCCGAGGACGGCGCTGCGCACAACGAGGGCCACGTCGTCGCGCGCATCGTCGCGGACCGCGCCGAACGCAGCGCCGAGCAGCAAGCCCCGCACCGCGCCCACCAGCGCGCCGACCACCGCGCCCCGCACCACGCCCAGCACCGCCTCGGACACCGTGCCTTGCAACACGCCGAACAGCAGGCCCACCGCGGCGCCCACCAGCGCGCCGAGCAACGCGCCGAGCACGAGGCCCACCATCGCGCCGACCGTCACGCCGACCGTCATGCCGACCGTCATGCCGACCACGCCGTATACCGCACCAGCGTCCATTCCGAACAACGCCGCGCACTGGACTACCAACGCCGACGCCCCAAGTTCCTCTCCAAAGGGGAAGGCTCGCGCGACGCCAGAACGTCTGCCTCTATCCCCCCCGCGACGCGCGCCACCTCCAGAAACTAGAGTCAAGTGTTCGACGCCGCCCCTGCCTCCAACCCCTGCCGACGTCCTCGCCAATCCCAGCAAAGCGGGCGAAGCATGGCGAAGCATGGCGAAGCACCGGGACAGACGAAGACCGAAAACTCGATTGAAAAGTACACTCGAAATCCGAGTTTCCAGACAGCAATTTGCGGTCGTGTCGCGAGCAGGCCGGCCGGCTGACCCGCCAGGCCTAGCCAGGCCGCGGGGGGCGGGGCTGGGGTGGGGGCTTACATTGTTTTGGCCGTCTTTCTTAAGACGCGCTGTGCCGGTCGAGGACTCGTTTGCCCGGATAAGAGCCGAAGTGGAGAGAGGGAGGGTGAGAGAGTGAAATGGAGAACGAGAGAAAGACAGAAAGAGAGAAAGAGAGAAAGAAAAATAATTTTTTCCAGGATCTGGCTAGCAATGTGGCGTTCGACTTCCATTGAAGGGCAGCAATTTTTGTGCTGATTTTGAAGGGCGGTTATTATAGTGCGTCCCCAGTGAGACCCCACACTGTCCACTTACTTGAACCTGCAGGTGTCCCCGCAGCCCTCGCCCATGCGTCGCGCCCGCACCAGCTTGCCGCGTAGGTTGACGTGCTCCTTGCCCTTGTTGAGGGCCTCCTTGGCCTGGTTGGCGCGCCACCGCGCCGGCTCGCGGTCACGCTTCTCCTTGCGCGCCAGCGCCGCGGCGGACAGGGGCGGCGTCGGCGGCGTGGGCTTGGTGACGGCGCCGCCCGCTCGCCGCCCGTTGCCCGTCGTGATGACGGCGCCGTTGGGCAGGTCCTTGAGCCCCAGGGTGCCCGAGTTGAGGTGGTGGTGGAACTCGGGCGGCACGGACACCGCGCCGAGCAGCCCGCCGACGCCGATGCCGAGGCCCGTGGCGGCCGCGGCCAGCACGGCGCTCGTGTCCGCCCGCTTGCGCTTCTTGGGCTGGGGCGGCGGCGGCGGCGGCGGAGGCGGAGGCGGTGGCGGTGGCTCCTGCGGTTCCTGGGGCGTGGACGCCGGCTCCATCCCCGCGACGGGGCCGGGCGGCCAGCACACGCCGCCCTGGCCCGGCACGCCGCCGAGGCCGGGCACCACGGGGACGGGGTGGCCGGGGAAGGCGGACGACGGGAAGGTGCCGGGGCCGTGGACGTTGGGGGCGGCGCCGTACGGAGGGATGTTGAGGAGGGCGTTGTGGCTGGAGAGGACGTTGGAGGGGTGCATGTTGTGTGGAAGCACTCCGCCTGAAAGAGGACAAAGACACGATTATTTAGGGCATTTGTTTATGAAGAAAAGGGGAGTAATGACGAGATTTAGTTTTGCCTTACCTGTCATGGCATTTGCAGAACAATCCATAGCCATGTTGGCATAGGGACCACAGACATTGCCCACATCCATTCCAGAACCGTGGGTCATGTATGGATTTCCTTTAGCATTATCGTTCACATCAGATGCAACCATCTGTGGATTGGTTCCATCTTTTGATACTGAAATGGAAAGATATGATGGATTAGGTCAGATCGGGCAAAAAGAGGTAGCAAACAAATTTCCAACACATACCTGATTTGCTCTTGTCTGAATCACCAGGCTGACCATCTGTAAACAAAAATAAAAATTTAAAATACCTCCTAAAAACATTAATTTTTAAACAATAAGGCAACATGGCAAATTTGTAACCTTTTGATTTCTTCTTTCTTTTTCTCTTTTTGGGTTCTCCTCCCTCGTCTACATCTTTCCGTATTCCTTTTCCATGCTTCCCTCTGCAGTCTGGTGCCACCACCACACCATCAGCCGCTTTGGATATTGCTGTATCTACCCATGAATCAGAAACATCTAGGGTTTGAAGGAACATAGTTTTGCACACAGGAATCTTTTCTGTGCCTTGCCGGAAAAAGTAAGAGCGTGAGGTTTTTCTTCTTGATCTCACTGGATCTTGAGTACGATGTTTAGGTGCTCGAACACTTGTATGCATTGCTATAAAAAGCCATTGTAGTTGATGGTTACCAAGATTCCAGAAGTAATTAAAAATATTAGTACGAGCCACATTGGTTATTCGTTCTTCACATTTAAACCTGTAAAAAGATGGCATGAGTAAACAGCCAATCATAAAGAACCAAATTTTTTGGAGATATTTCCATAATGGCAAAGTTAAGCATACCGGCAGCCTTTTGATGCACAACCTTCACCCATTCTACGGGCTCGAACTAGTTTGCCTTTGGCATTGATGTGCTCTCGGCCTTTATTCAGCGCTTCCTTGGCTTCTAATACTCGTGACTTTTTAGGTTGTTTAGGCGTCTTTTCTGACTGGGATGTGCTTTCGTCATCTGATTTTCCATAGTCTTCAGGCAGGAGTAGAGGGGCATCAGGATCCATATGATGCCGAAAAGGTTCGGACGACCGATAGTCTCCATTTCTTAATCCAGTTAAGAAACCTTGCCAACCATCGGCGGGAGCGCCATTTTTCTGGTTTTGGTTCTGGTTTGGTCCAGCAGCTTTATCACCTGGGGAGAGGCAAACAAAACAGGATTGTAATCAATTATTAAAGCTGATTAAGAAATGATTTTACAAGAAGTCAGGGGAAATTAAAAAGAAAAACATATCCAGGTACTGAGACACAAACCTGCATGCCCAGCAGTGTTTGGACCTGCTGATTTCAGTGGTGAATTACCTTTCTTTTTCGGTGATGCTTTCTTTTTAACTGTTTTCTTTTTGATGGTCGTATCCTCTTGTGACGCTGAAAAGAGGGAAAAGAATCATTACTAATCGCACTATAACTAGACTGAAATATTTTACTGAAAGAGAGCTTACCTCTTGAGTGCCAGCTAGATTCATTCATAAGCATGTTCTGGTTTCTTCTAATATCAATCTGAAAATTTAGATAAACTTGTTGCAGAACTCTTCTATAACAATGGGAGCAGGTAAAAATATGTAGAGTATTTATAAAAATTTTGGGATGGTTTACCGTAGGTGTAGGTTGAGGTGCGGCGGCGATATTTTCTGTATGACCTCCATCTCTTCTATGAGGGTCAAATCTTGCATGTATCCCTGTTGTGTCGGTGGCAGTATTGAAATGATGGGGAACAGTGTGAGAGACGGATCCAAGAAGGTGCCTTTCCATGTACATGTGTTGGCCTTTATCAAAAGACCCACTTGCGTCTGGCACCCATGCAACCGAAGGATGCCAGGAGGAATGTGGACCGTAACTTTGAGGGTTCCGTTCCATGTTCCCAAAGTATGAACCTGAGACCCTAATAAACATAGACAATGTGCATTGGAATAATTAGTCATGAATCAACCAAAAAAAAATACCAGACGGTAGATTAATAGTTGACAGGGGTTTCCACAATTTAGCATTGTTAAAAGGGTCTCAGCCATAATATGGAAAATAAAAACAACCTGTGTTGACACAGGCTGACAGAAGCTAAACATAACCTGTCTTTAAGATAAAATTGAGTTCGGAAGTGTATATTTTTAGGATACATAAGAGAAAGACGTGATTTTCGATTCATGGCTTGATAGACTCTTTCAATAATACCCTTCCATAATGGAAAAGACGGCGCTAAGAGGTGTTTGAGCCGGTCGACTTACTGGTTTTGTGACATGGTAGCAGATCAGGGAATCAGGGCCAGCTGGGACGACCAAAAACTCAAACAAAAATGCTCCAGCGAGAGGAGATTCAGTCACATTCTTGTAGTCACGTTCATTCTGAGATAACTCAGACGAACATTACTTCACCAGGGTCGTGTCTTCAGCCCTCTAAACATCACCAAAAAATGGTGACAACAAACTTTCCAGCCTTTGGAGAACGGCATTACTCGTCCGTCTTGAGACATTCTGCCGTATCTGGACTCATGGTAGGTAGCTCCCCGAAGCCACCAGGAAACGAGAGGCAATCAGAAACTCTTTCAACCAGCGGAACGCCCGCGAATGCCCTAAAAACCGTGTCACAAAATACACCTTGAACATAAATATCTTTTCTAAAACCAAAATACCGTCTGCACTTGCACTTTGATCGATCGTTGATCGACTCTGTTCGACTCTCGAACGCGATTCGATGTATTGAAAAGGGCGCGCCAATTCGACTTGATTCAAAGGTGCGCGCACCACGGTCCGAAGGACACGCAAGAGTGGAAGAGTGGAAACGAAATGAAGGGGTTGTCAAAAGATCTAGTTGACAGAATGTATTTTGAAAGATGTAACGGGAAACAAGTGAAGCACCGCAAGAAGTGCGTATTCGTTTAACTAAGTCGAGTCGTTGTCGAGTGGTGATGCCACAGTATTCTCTTCAGGATCCACCACGCCAGGAACATGATGACGTTGACCTTGACCGCCAGGAGGGTGTAAAGCAATATCTTGAGCGCAATGTTCTTGATGGTGTTGGCCACCTCCTGCAAAAGGAACACAACGAATGGGCCCAAGCCGTCAACCCGCTTCCCCCGTGGCCGTGCTCCCGCCTTACCATGGGGCTCGCCGTCGTGGCGAAGGCGATCGACGCCATGGTGGTGGAGGGGTCCTCCAGGTCCCAGTCGTCCTCGGTGGTCGCGGGCGCGCCGGCCACCACGCTGGAGGACTCGGCGGCGAACACGAGCCTCGCCGACGGCGCGTCGGACGCGCCAGACAGGGGCATTACACCTGTCGCGGAGTGGAAGAGAGTCTAGTGGTTGTGCTCGGGGCGCTGCGCTGCGGACCGCGGGGACTCCGGGGACTCACGCGAGATCTCCGGGTGCTGCGCGTGCTCCGGGTGCTCCGGGTGCGCCACGGTGGTGGTGGCGGCCGCGGACACGACGGCCAGCAGCAGCGCCATGCCGAGGGACGTCGGCGACATGGCGGCGCTGCACAGTAGGCCAGAGGACCGTTGAGGCGGCCCAAATTCTAGACGCTTTTCCGAGCTCCAGAGTCGTTAAATGGGACTTGAATCGAACGTGTGACCCTACCAATGGATTGCTCTCCGAACGAGGAATCAATTGGTGGGGTCACACGTTCGATTCGAGTCCCATTTAGCGACTCCGGGGCTCGAAACGCGTCTATAATTTTGGCCGCCTGCGCCGGTCTTCTGACCCACTGTGCGCTGCGCTGCCGGCTGTGTCGCTGGCCGGCGCGTCGCCGAGCACGCCGTCTAGGGCGCCGTCGCCGTGCCGGCCGGCAGTGCGGCAGTGTCTCGGACGCAGGTGGGGAGTGGGCGGGGGCAGATAACAGACTTCCTACCCTGCACAGCGAACAGCCCGCCGCTCAAGAGTGTTTATACCCTGTGCGTTTTCCCCGTGTTCATTCCGCAGTGTTGCGAATGGAAAGTGAGAGAGAGGGCGGTGCGTCGGAAGCAGGAAATTGCGTTTCATTATTAAGGCAGGGGTGAGGAGGGTGAAGGGCGAAGGGAGCCGAAGGGCGAAGTGACTCGAGGGTGGAAAGGTCAGCGCCCCACAGTGGGTTAGAAGACCGTTGAGGCGGTCAAAATTCTAGACGCGTTTTGAGCTCCAGAGTCGCTAAATGGGACTCGAAACGAACGTGTGACTCCACCAATGAATTTCTTTCCAAACGAGGAATCCATCGGCGGGGTCACACGTTAAATTCGAGTCCCATTTAGCGACTCTGGACCTCAAAACGCGTCTAGAATTTTGGCGGCCTCAACGGTCCTCTGACCCACTATGCATCCCCTCGCTCAAACCCCTCGCCCTCTCCTCGCAAACATAGGGGCCACACTTTAAGCCCCGAACCTCCGAAATCAGTCCAATTTTCAGGGAGATCCAGTGGGTTTTTTTAAACTTTCTCGTGAGTTTTAAATTATTCTCAGTTTGAAAGAAAGATTTTTTTTTGTGTGTGTGTGTCTTATATAGAAAACTGTATTATGGGTTTTGTTGGGACTGTAGACTGTAGTGCCCGGCAGTGAGGGGACAAGAGAACCGCAAGACAGACACGCGTGAGTACGCACTTTTATTTCTCACTTATTTGATTTTTTTCTACAAAAGACAAACTCGGCTTCCTCCGCTGTAGGTACATACATATAACACGTAAATACATTGACAATACAAAGAGCGCCAAACCCTGAGCGCACGTCGCAGCGACGCAGCGCGTAGGGTAGAGAGAGTACATAAAGACAGAGTGATAAAATCATGAGCTACAGACAAGAAATCGCGCGTCTTCTTTATGTACATAATAATCTTATTATTGTATATCAACTACTTTCTAAATTATTTTGAACTTTTGGGGTCCTCAGGTTTGTTTTTTTTTTTGGCAGGGCTACTAGGGGAGCGCAGTCTTTGGGCCTTCCAGGTGAAAGCTCAGTTAGCCGACTCGTCCCTTTATGACTGGGATGAGAACGTAGAAAGAACAGACACTGGGCAGCTCGGGTGGGGCGGGCGGCACACAGTGGAACAGTCAGAAGATCGTTGAGGCGGCCAAAATTCCAGACGCGATTTGAGCTCTAGAGTCTCTAAATGGGACTCGAATCGAACGTGTGATCCCACCAATGGATTCCTCGTTTGGAGAGGAGTCCATTGGTGGGGTCACACGTTCGATTCGAGTCCCATTTAGCGACTCTGAAGCTCAGGACGCGTCTAGAATTTTGTCCGCCTCAACGGTCTTCTGACTGTTCCACTGTGCGGCAGGGAATGCCAGGTGTCGTCGCTCTGTCTCCCTCGCACCCTGCGGAGTCCCTGCAACCGCGGCCACCCGGACCGCACTGCACAACCGTACTCACCATGGTACGAAGGGCAATGCACTAGTACGAACGACAAGGACAAATAATTAATTCTAACGTTACACACATAGCAACAAAATAAATAAATCATTCCATAAATAATAATAAACACGCCTACTTTTTTTTTGGAACGTTGAACCAAAAGTCACATACAAAAGCCTACATGTTTTTTTTTTCTTTCTGTAAATCTTTTTATGCTTGTTTTCTGGCCTTTCCGGGCGATTTAGTTCTTTTTCCGGATCGGCTCCGTGAGTGGGGACCGCTCAGACCTGCACGGGCGTGGACGCCTCCTCCTCCCCGCGGCCCTTGACCTTCTGGTGGCACAGGCAGGTGAGGATGGTGATGTTGCAGAGCATGTTGCAGACGCAGCAGCACAGCAGGAAGGACACCACCACGGACACCAGGAAGGCCAGGTTGAACACGAAGGCGAACCAGTACAGGCGCTTGTGGCAGTAGCCGAAGCCCTGCGGGTTCCACATGCCGTAGTCGCTGTCGGGGACGAAGATGCCGAACACCCACACGCAGCCTGGAACCAAACAGTACAGTCACGACTAGAACCTGTTAATATTTTTTTATTTTATTTATTTTATTATTTATTATTTTATTTTCTCAATATTGGCTGTCGCGAGGGGTCCACAGGTAGGAGTGTGCACTATAAATGTCTCATGGTGAAAGGCTGCACCAACATTATGCAGATTTTCTCCATAATACAAGGAAAATTCCACAAAATATCGATGAGGTACAAGGAATTTTCAAAGGTCTGTTACAAAGGCAGCTGCACCACCATATTATAGATCATTTTCACCATAATATGGAGAAGACATTTAGGGTGTGTTTATTTTTAATTTTCTCAGTATTGGCTGTCGTTATCGTACCCAGAATCATCCAGATGAAGAGGAACAGCGAGACGAGCGTGAAGATAGCGGGCTTCTCGTCGTCCTTGAGATAGGACAGCTTCCGGTAGGTGTCGATGGAGGTGGACAGGTGCAGCACGGCGGTCACCACGCCGGTCACGATCAGGTGCATGGGGATGTTGCGGTTGGCGGGGCACTCGTCGAGGTAGATGGCGCCCACCAGGATGGCGGCGTACGGCACCGTCACGCCCACCAAGTGGATCAGCCAGGTCACCCACTTGCGGCACTTGGCTGTGCGGGGGGCGGAGCGGCGCATGCGGACAGAAACCGTGGTTAGTGGCAGGCAGTCGACGAGGCGGCGGCAGCGCACAGTGCGCCAGAAGACCGTTGAGGCGGCCAAAATTGTAGACGCGCTTTGAGCTCCAGAGTCGCTGAATGGGACTCGAATCGAACGTGTCACCCCACCAATGATGGGCTCTTCTAACCCACTGTGCGCTCGACCTTCAAAAGGCCACTGACACATTTTTTAATTTTTTTTTTAAACCGTTATTTCCTGAAACTCACAGCTTTTGGTGAACTCCTGCGAGACGCGCTTCTTGATGTGCGACAGCTTCCGGTTCATCTTGTTGCTGTCCGGTGTGTTCTCGCCGTCGGCGTACTCCATGGTGACCGTGGTAGAGGTGGCGTCTGTGAGGGAAAGCGTCGCTCAGCCGCTGGTTCAAACACTAGGGACTTTTTTTTTCTTTTTCCTTGTGACGAAGGACTTACCGTGGGAGCCGTTCTTCCCGTTGTCCACCTTCTCCTCGAGGGATGTCAGGAGGGCTGTCTTGGTCTCGGCCGGCTCAGCTCGCGCGTCGCCCGCTGCCTCCACCACCGTCTTCGTCGTCCTCGTCACTTTGGTCACTTTGGCGCTGTCACACACAACCAGAACACCGTCACGAACACCATCCAACAATATCGTTATTTTAAATAATTTTCTTAATTTTATTTAGATTTTTTAATTTTTTTTATTTTATTTTTAAATTTTTTTTTATCTTATTTTAAAAATTGTTATTTTTTTTTATTTTGTTGTTGTTTTTAGTTTTTGTGTTTGTGTTGTTGGCGTTAGAAGGGAAGAGGCAGCAGCTCTCTTTCGCGAGTCCCATTTGGAAACTCTTTGTCCTGATCACAACGGGTTTACGGTAAGGGAACGTCGCGGAACGGTCGCGTTTTCCGGCCGGCCCCTTTACGAGGTGGCCGACGCCCCCCCCCCCCCCTGCCCCCCCGGTCGAGCCAGTGCCCCGCGGCCAGCCTGCCGCGGCGTTTTCTCCAAAGCCCTAGAACTGGGACTCTACTCCGGGCCAGCGAGAGACTCCAGCGCTCGCTCCAGCGCCTAGACGGCACCCACCTGCTCATGGCGGCGGTGAGGCGAGCTGGCGGCCCTGGAGGGCCGTGGCTGGAGAACGGATTCCCCGGAGACAGGCAGTGGAGGTTCGGTTCCGGCGCCCGGCGCCGCGGTATCGCCGCCCTGGAGCGCGCTGCGGCCCCTGGAGTCCCTGGAGTCCCTGGAGTCCCTGGAGTCCCTGGAGTCCCTGGAGTCCCTGGAGGCGCGGCCTGCCGAAGCGGAGCGGGGTCTGAGCCTCGCCGTCAAGGACGCGGTACCTGTCGGCGTACTCGGTTATTGGACCATCGCTTCACGTCACGCCGTGTCGCGAACTGGAGAGCGTTGCCGTGGCAACCAGAGCGCCGCAGCCGCACCGAGCGACTAGGCGTAGCTAGGCGTAGCTGGGCGAGCTAGGCGCAGCTGCGCGGTGGTGGGGGTAATGCAGGGCCGAGCGCGTCGAGTCGCCCGCCGAGTACCTCTAGGACGAGGTGCTCTGGGTCCGCGCGGGCTCCGCGGCGTGACGGCGCGTCAGGCAGGACTCGCTAGACGCCGCCGCCAGGCCCTACAGGCACGCCCCACAGGCGGGCCCTACAGGCGGACCCTACAGGCACGCCCCGCGGCACGGCGCGCGGGCTCGCACGTAAGCAGGAGCCCCGCGAATCTAACCAAGGGCCTGCCTGCGTCACGCCGTCCATACTCCGCGACGCGGGCCTCGGGCGCACAGTGGGTCAGAAGACCGTTGGTGGGGTCACACGTTCGGATCGAGTCCCATTTAGCGACTCTGGAGCTCAAAACACGTCCGGGATTTTGGCCGCCTCGAAGGTCTTCTGACCCACTGTGGGGTGCGCCGTCGGGGCCGCCGTCGTCCACCTGCACGCAGAGGCGGAGTGCGGGAAGTACCTCGCGGGGCGCGGCTGTCGCGGCGGCTCCCGGGTGCTGGCTGCGCTGACTGCGCTGACTGCGCTGACTGCGCTGACTGACGCGGCTGACACTGACTGACTGCGACGCTGGGCGGCCAGGGCGGCGCGGCGCGGTGCGCGGGGTCGGTCGCTCGGTTCGCTCGGGACGCTCGCGCGGCGACGGGCGGGCGCGGACTGGATCCGCTCGCTGGACGCGACGCTTCGTGCGGACTGGCGGGCTGGCGTCGCGGCGTGGCGGGGCGGGCGTCGCGGCGCCGCTCCGACGCCGCTCTCTGCAGGGCGGGGCGGGGCGGGGATGGAGGAAGGAGGAACGCGTGCGAACCATTTTTGCTCGGTCTTTGTCCCCCTTACTTCAGTCAGTCCCGTAGTACTCAATCGCTCGAGTGGTCGTTGAGTACCGCCAGGTTGCCCCTCCCTGGGTGTCGTAAAACTGTTACGTCAAAAAATAACTAAAAACAACAAGATACACCCCAAAAAAAAATTCGCAAAATTTTGAAGAATAAAATTTGGATGTTGGTGGGGATCGAAATCGGATTTTCGACTCGTGGGGCGGCACCTGTAGCCTCGCGGCCGGGCGGCCTGTCGCCCCCTACCACGCACACGAGTGCATGCATGCAAACCAAAAATTTGCAGCAGGTCAAAGTGTCAACCGACGTCAAGCTCTCGCATCGCCACGACGGCCATTAATTAAGACAATTCCAGGGTCCAGGCCGCGGTGCCGTGGGCTGGAGACAGTCGCGGTTTCGGCAGCTCTAGCCTCCAAACTGCGCGTCGCGTCCATGCGTCGCCGCCTGTCGTTTGCCGGGTGGGCCAGCCCGCAACACACGCACGTCGCGCAGGCAGGCCAGCCCCGCCGGGCGCCCTGGCCTCCTGTTATTACTATCACTGGCTGGACCTCAACTGTTCGTATGCCTTTCGGGTCCGACCGGTCACGCCGGTGACACACCAAACGTGCACTGTCATTCAACGAATGTGACGTCACATTCAAACGAATAATTCGTTGAATAACAGTGTGGTCGCCCCTACTGGGAGGGATGGATGGGTCACCTCGGCCGGCCGGGAACATTCGCCCTCAGAACAGGTTTGCACTGGGACCAGTCTAGTGCCGCCTGGCTCTCTGGAGCCGCCCTCTGGAGCCTGGATCTGGCACACGGGGACCTAGTCCAGCTCCATAGCCGGGACCGCCAGCCAAGAGGTCGATACGTTTCCACCAAAAAAAAACAAAAAACAAAAAAAAACAACACGCGAACCTTATTAAGCAATAGGTCAATTGCGAAAGGACTGCTAGGGGAGTGTCGGGGGGTGACGGGGGAGTGACCCTCTCTTCGCCTCTTTGTCCTTCCTGTAGGGCCGGATCGTTGACCCCGACCAGCCCCGCGCCCGCCCCGCGCCCGCCCCGCGCCCGCGCCGCGCCAGCGCCCATGGCTGGCTTGGCTTGCCGCGCTGCCGCCGCCACGACTTGCCGCCCCTAGCCGCCAACCCCCGCCGGGCCGGGCCGGCGTGGCTCCAGTCTGTCGCGACGCTTGTGGCGCCAAACAACCCCCCTCCCCTCCCCTCTCCCCCCCCCCCTCTCCCTCGGCCTACATTGCGCCGCAGAGCAGTCCTGCCCCCGATCCGCGCGGAAGGGGGTTGCGTCCGGACAGCGTCGCGAACCTCGTGTGTGTGTGTGTGTGTGTGTGAGTGAGTGAGAGAGAGAGAGAGAGAGAGAGAGAGAGAGAGAAAGAGAGAGAGAGAGAGAGAGAGAGAGAGAGAGAGAGAGAGAGAGAGAGAGAGAGAGAGAGAGAGAGAGAGAGAGAGAGAGAGAGAGAGAGAGAGAGAGAGTGAGTGTGAGTGTGTGTGAGGAGGGGGTTATGGCGAGGGTGGGGGCGCGCGGAGGACGCAAAGGGCTCGGCGCCAACCGTTGGCGTGCCCTTTCGCGGGCCAGCCCACAGGGCCAGCCCTCTCCCCCTGTCCCTCCGCTAATCACACGGCTGGGCTGGCTGGCTGGCCGGCCGACTGCAGGCAGGGTGGGTGCGAGAGAGACAGACTCTGTTCGGAAGCAGCTCGCTGCGTGACGCCGGGCCGCGTATCGGCTTCCTCCCTCCCCGGTGTCCTCCACCTAGCCTTTCAATATAATCAGACAGGGCAGATCCGTCGAGCTAGCCTCGCGAGGGGCGCCTGCCTGTGTGCGCGGGGCAGCGCAAGCCGCGAGGTGCGAGAGTAGGTCCGGCCGGGGGCGGCAGGGCTGCACCGCCCAAGCAGACTGTTGCTGCTGCACCACGGCCTGCCTGCCTACCCGCGGTGGGCGTGGCGCCGCGTGGCGCCGCGTGGCGCACAGTGGGACTGGAGGGCGTCGGGGAGGGCCTCCGGGAGGGCCTCCGGGAGGGCGGCCCGCACGCGATGCCGGAGCGGCCGTAGCGGCAGTAAAGGCCGATAATGTGACCATCCCGCCAACTCCGCTACGCTCTCGGGCCCAGCCTGCCCGTATTCCTTCATCTGCATGCACTGTCTTTACTCGCGTCCCCGGCCGCAGGGCGCCGCAGCGGGCCAGAGACGCACAGAGACGGACTCGTGCCACACAATGCTAATGGCGATGTCGAGCTTCGTGCGCCCACACGAATGCCGCGGCGGCGCACAGTGGGGCAGAAGACCGTTGCGGCGGCCAAAATTCTAGACGCGTTTTGAGCTCCAGAGTCGCTAAATGGGACTCGATTCGAACGTGTGACCCCCACCAATGGATTCCTCGTTCGGAGGGAAATCCATTGGTGGGGTCACACGTTCGGTGCGAGTCCTATATGGCGACTCTGGAGCTCAAAACGCGTCTAGAATTTTGGCCGCCTCAACGGTCTTCTGACTGTTCCACTGTGCAGCGCCCTGTCTCTGCGTCCCGCGCGACGCCCCGTGCGCAGGACGGAGACCGCGGGGAAGGCACTGTACTGACTGCAGCACCTCGAGCGGCGGCGCGGCGGCGCGGCGTCCCTGAGGCCCTGGGTTCAAGTTACGGTGTCCGGTAGCTCGGGTAGCTCGGCGGCGAGCTACCCGCTCCAACCCTACCGGTCACATACTACCCCTACCCTCGTCCGACCTGACCCTCAACAGCACGACAGAGGTTCACAATCGCGTCACAGACCCCGTGCCCGGTTGCTACCCTCCCCGCGTCCACTCGCGTTTTCTTGACACAGTGGTCGAGAGCGTAAGGGCGTCGACCCTACAACCCGCGGGACCAGCGTTCGAGTCCTGGTACTTCCTGTTCCTTATTAATGATTGAATTTTTCACTATTTTCGGATTTGACCACACCCGTCGTTGAGGTTTTCTACGTTTCCTGGTGGAATATTCCGTCCTAGCTCCAGCCCGCCGAAACCGCCCTCCACGTTCGCTTCGATAAGGGTGGGGGCGGGGAGTGCAAATGGATTCCCGCAAAATATGGCCTGTCGTGGCGAAGCTGCCTGCCACAGAGACGCCCTTAGAGGCCTCCGCTTGCTCGCCCCTCGGCCTGCCTCGGCCTGCCTCGGCCGGCCGGACTGCATCGCTTCAAAATTTGTGGCTTTCCAGTCTGTCATTTCTTCTGGAGTCTGGAGGTTTGTGTTGTCGGCCTGACGTGACTCCCCTTCTCCACGTTGCGCAGGGAGCGGAAGAGGAGGGGGGGGGGAGAGTCTGGGGGAATTCGATACCGTGACCAATCCGACGCAGCATAACTGATGTTCATGCAAGGCCACCAACTACAGTCTCCAAAATTAAAACTCGGTGTCTAATGTGAAAAAAAAGATTGAAATTTCATTGAAAAAAAAAATTAAATTAATAACTGATATTCACTTTCTTTACATCTTTATTTTTAACACTCAACATTGTCATATTTACAGCACAGTACAACAGCCGAATCTAAACGTACACCATAGAAAAAATAAAAATGAAATCAGAACTAACATTTAAATGAGGTGATTACCTACAGAAAAATATCTGGAAATGCCAAATTAATTTAACTATAGCTAGAGATGAACAGTTTAGATCTGTTTAAGAATGTGACCAGTCATGTTTTGAAATATGGTTCTGTTGTCAAATGGTGTGTCTGAGCAAAGATGCTCAGAAACAACTGAGGTAGACAAAGGCTCTTCTAGCCCAAAGTGACCAACAAAGTTAAGGTTTTGGGTTTACCAAGAACCTACAATCCACACATGACTAATTTTCTAACCATGTGAAATCCTGCCTGTAGATTAAACATGCTAACATGTTGCAAGGTGAAAATAATCACAATCCACACAAGGTGCATCATAGAGGACTTTTGTCTTATCCATGTGCATCCTCCATAGATACTGCATAACATAACATAACACAAAACAATGACATTTTTTTTAACCACTAATGCACACTACCCTTCTAATAAATTGCTGTTTAGGTGTCTGTGACAGATAGCACTGGAGTTATCACTATATTGATTATGAATGACAAGTATCACAATTAAGCTATAAAGAAAAGACAGCTCTGCTTTAGCCATTTCAAACCCCACCACAGTAGTTATGGAGTAAAAAAATGACCCTTTTGAATAATAAATTAAAAGAACGGTTTGCACAAATTTCAAGATTTGTGAGTATAAATCTGCACAGGCCTCAGGTGCCTTGAAATTTACTTCACCAAGGTATATATATCACACATGTCCAGCTGGGGCATTACCACAACACATTACCACCCATAACTTAAAACAAGGGCAATAGTTTCCTATTAAATCTATGCTCTAGAACACAAAAATTAAAAATAAAATAAAAATCTATTCTTAAGTACCACTCATTTATCAACTCTGGCTATAGCAGCACTATCTGACTCGCAAACTTGCCCCATGGTTAACGGCAAATAATAAAGTCAATCAAATTAATAACACCTTGTAAATGGCAAAACATACATTAAAGCTACTTTGTACAACTGCATGCTCTCACACAATGTTCCTTTATAAGAAATAAATTCTTCCTTAACTTAACAAAGACCCACTCCACTTCAGATTATTGTCTGGTATCATATCCGAAATTCACATTTTAAGACAAGAGAGCAAACTGCCGCCAGGTGTGAAGGAGATTCAGAAACAAAGTGCAATGAGAAAAGATTGTTCCTGCTGAGCAGCGTCAACAAGAAATCTACAACAGGACTGTTAAGTGTTTCACAGAACAGAAAACAATTATTATGTCAACTACAAAATGAAAAATATCAAATCGAAAATGTTATAGGAAAATTTGTGGATTGTATCTTTCTTAGTCAATTCCCATTACTATTCCAGTTAGGAAAACAACTTGAAAAAATTCAATTGATCCAAAATTATTTCAGATTTTACTAGTGAAACAGAAAATAGAGAGAAAAACTTAGGAATTCAAGAAGGAATGATAGAATTATCACAAGAGGCCATTCCACTAACACCAAATAATGAGTACGCTGATGTAACAAATACAGCAAAATCAAAATTGTTTTTAAAGCATTGGGAAACAGTGCTATCATGAGCTCCAACCGTTGAACATCAGTTTCACAACCATAGAGGCTCTGTCTGAGAAGACCCTGCACCATCAGGGTTCATTCGTTAACAAATTGAATCCTGGTTGGAACATGTTTGCAGTTAGTGCATTCATCATAAGATTCAATACCAAACCTAGAAAAAAAACATAAATTTGTTCACCTACTTAAGACAAACTTTGGCTTCACTATTGGTAAGCTTAGCTTACAACAAAAAAAATTTCAGCATTCAATACACTTTGCTGATCAGGAGAGACCACTTTTTAAGGGAAAAGTACCAATTTGGATATAAAGTACTGTTGTGTGAATGGCAGACAAAGTTTCAAAACCACCAGGGTCAATCTAAGATTTGAACAACAATTTGTTTCTTAAGTCAAGTTTGACATTTGGAAGTAAAAATGAGATTCTTAGACTTATAACTTATTTGACCAATGACGTCAATGAACAATGTAATGAAAACGGAACGACATTGTAGTTCCTGTTATAAACTCTAATATTTTACAAATTTGTCCGGGTAATAAGAGAAACTAAGAAAAAGAGTCACTATAACATAAACATTTTGACCAAATTATTAGATAGAAGGCATACAGGCACTTATGAACTTGACAGAGATGATGGTTATATAAATAGTTGACATGAGAGATTAAGTAAGATATAACTAAAACACTACTTACATCACAAAGCAATCGGACCTCAAAAGTAAAAACCAAATTTAGATTAAAATTATCTAAGTTGCAGAAAATGGTCCTTACATGATATTTGTCTACTAAAATAACTCCACCTACCCCATGAATGAGGAGTCAATACTGACTGAACATCTATTTAGAAATATGATGGCATGCATCCAAGGCAACACTCCATGCATTATCAATAAATTCAGAGAGAATAACTGTGCATGGAATACAACAATATATCCACAAACAGTCAGAATTAATCAAAAGTTCTTGTTGATTCAATTCTTGACACAAAAATTACAAAGTCTGTTGGAAAAATTAGGGAACCCAACATTCAGAATTAAGTTGCAGTTTGTGCTTCACTCCCACGGAAAGTTTTGATTGAACTCCACCAGGGAGTTACTCAGGGTTTTTCAAACTCAATACATCCAACACGAATAAAACATATTCAATACAAAACAACATTATTAAAATCATAAAAGATGAGCAGAATCACCAGCTCCAAACAAGATGTTCAAACTACTCATAAGTGCACCGAGATGTGTCTTCCTGAGCTCCCAAGCTGAAACAACAGGCAAAGGACAAAGTCCCATTAGCATCTTGAAACGTCTTTTATCTTCTAATAGCAGGCACAGCCTACACTTGTTACAGCTCACCTCGAGACAAAGGCAGTACTTGTCAACTATGTACCACGACATATTGAATGTTCAAGCCCATACCTGCAAAACGGAACAAGAAAAATAGTGTAAGGGTAGAGCCCGCATTGCATTTTAGATAGCACAGTAAGAGAAGACCTACCCTCAATGTACAGTCCCAGCTTCCAGTAGAGAGGGCAGTGCCGTCCGGAGAGACTTGCAAGCAAGAAACTCGGTTTTCATGTCCCAATAGTAGACTGACACGTGTGCATTTGAGTGTGTCCCACACATTTACAGTGTAATCATTGTATCCCGCAAACAACAACCGACCTGAAACCACATTTTTAGAATGCAATTATTAATACTATGACAGTTTTCAAATAATTAAATAATACTGAAAAAAAAATGCAAACAGGTTTCTTACCACTGACAGAAAAGTCGACAGAGTTCACACCAAATATTATGCTTTCCTTTGTATATACAGCTACTTCCTTGTCAGCTCGTAGATCAAACAGGCGGCACTATAAAGTAAGGAATGAGGAAGACATGCTTAGGATGAACAGACCTGTTCAGACCTACTTATGGCATAAGTACTCACGGTTGAGTCATCTGATCCTGTTGCAACGGCATCCCCGCTAGGGTGGAATTTTACGCTGTTTATATCAGATTGATGGCCTTCAAAAGATTGAACACAATGGCCTGTCCTCATATCCCAAATAAGGACCATTTTATCACAACTCTGGAAATTTATAGATTTCTTTATAAATTTTTTGCCCAGTGGTAATAGTACTTGATATCTGCAAGAACACTTTTACATACCCCTGAGACAAATGTGTTCCCAATTTCAGATGGTGCCAGATCCAATGCCATAACATCACCATTGTGCCCATGGAAATTTTGCAGCATTTGTCCCGACTCCACATCCCACAGAGCACATGTTGAATCCCCACTTCCAGTCAGAATCTATGGGTAAGAAAGAAAACAATAATTCAATACAGCGGGAAAAGAGAAACTCAGTTGTCCCTGGTGGCATAATTTACTTACTTGCTGGTCTGAGTTTGGAAATGTACAACATGACATGTAGCTAGTATGGGTTCCCACAGTCTTCTTCTGAGTAGAAACATTCTCTGCCACAGCTAGAGAGTACACGGTCACTTTGTTGTCCAGACCCCTGGTATGAGTTACAAGAGAAATATTAAGGTCTTCATATGTAAATAAAATCCTAGACAGCACTTCAAGGAAAAGTAAGATGAAAGAAATGCAGAGGCAGGAAAGTTGGACAACAGGCTGCAAAGTGTTAGCAGAAACCATTATAGTCATGGATTACAAAAGCAGAATTGCAACTCACCCACAAGCAACCAAGTTTCCAGATGGGGCATAAGCACAAGCCATCACCCATGTTGTTGGCATAGTGACTGCATGTTCTTTGTTTGTCGTAAATGCATCCCATATTATCATCTTACCATCCTGAGAATCCAAGTGAGGCATGACAGAAAGGAAACTTGTAAGGCATAGAAACCCAGCGCCATAAAACCACAGCCATAAACAGGGCAAACAGTAACAACAACCACCCAAAAATTGCTCACACCACTCATGAGAAAACATGCATGAAATATAAAATCAAAACTATACGCTTGTTGAAGAAAGCAACCTTGATCACTACTATTATGTCAGTGTCAAACCAACAAAAATCTACATTCTCAATTTTTATTTGTTTATTCTGTTTTTCTTTTGTTTTGTTTTTTTAAATAGATAGAGAGATTAAATACCTGGGAAGAGGAAACTATGTGTCGCTTGTCAGCACACCAGTCTGAGCAGAGCACTTTAGCTTGGTGTCCACGTAAGTATCGGCGAGGTTTAATATTCAGCAGACTTATCATCTCAAGTCTTTCTGCCACATGTGATACTGAAACGAAACCATATGTGATACAATTAATGATTGTGAGTAAAGAACAAAGATGGATGTTTTCAAGGTGTGACATCAAATCATGAATGGATGAACACAAGTGTCGATGTAAGACGCGTCGCACATCAATGAAAAACCATAGACAAGTTTTCTAATTTTACGAGGGGACAAGCATTAAGGTACAGTTTGTCTCATGAAAAAGATAAACTCCTTTAGCGAAGAGGTATGTTAGGTAGGATACGAAGGGGGCTGTCACAGAGACCCGAAAGACTGGACCTTGAACAAGTATTGAGGGACTTTCTGTGGAAATTAATACTCACATGTAACGTCGTTGAGTTTAAGGCGTTCATCTTCGAGCCGTGCTTTCAATGTATCAGCTTCTTTAATGAGAGATTCCAGATTTTCATCAGGAGTCCGACTTACTTCGCCTGCCATTTTGGATTTTCATGAGATAATTTTGTTTCTGAAGAACAGTCGTCTGCTGTGACGCCTTCCACAAGTGCTTATGCCCCAGAAACACCCCGAAACCTTCGAAAATTTTCCAGCGGGCAGTGAGAAGATGGCGTTGTTTCCACACTGGTCGCCTTCTGCTTGATCTTCTAACCGGTTGTTATTTTTACTTGATTTCTGTCTATTTCTTCACTTTTCTGTGAATTAAAAGTTGATCCAGATAGGTGTGGCAGTTATTTCATTATGTTTTCGACAACTCCGCTTTGCTAGACTCTTGAAATAAGTCTATTCCGAGTCGGGCGTTATCGCGAAAAATGTCAACATATCTTCTCTAACATGCCCTTCTGTACATTTTCTTTCTCTTTAGCTAGGCATTGCTTTGCTTTCTTGAAATATTTTATTTGACCTATCAGTACTAATCGTGTATGTGCTTTGGCAATTTTCATTAAAATCTATGTATGTCTTTTATTTCAATGTAATGATTTGTGGGGTAATGACTTTATCAATCAAACTTTGAGTTTTCTTAATGTTGTAGGATTAGGCCCTAGAAAAAAAAAAAAATTCACAGAAAAAATGTGAAAATGTACCATCTATTTGACTTTTTGATGCTCGTAGATGCGCCCTGTTTGACAGTTATCTGGTCAGAAATTTTTTTTAACTTTATCTGTTTGTTTTTTGTTTTTTTTCTAGCCCCATGCCACAAGTTACAACTGTAGAATGTGATGTTTTCAAAGGATCCCAGTAGTGAATGAATTTTTTACTGTGAGGACTTGAGTGAAGGTGTTACCATGTGGCTCCTTTCTTCTGTGATGACTGGTGTGATCTTGCTACTCAATGCAGAACATGCTCTACTCAATGGAGGTAAGCATTTATATCTTCCTCTTTTTAAAAGAATTACTCATCACTAATCCTTGTCTTTCTGAAAAAATTTAGTCTCAACGGTTCCTCAACCCTCTGGCTTTTGTGCACCATACAATGGAAAGGTGTGTCGAAAGTACCTGGCAAGATCGGACTGGGTTTGGTACAATTTAACGGATGATGAAACTGCTGCTGCGGGTTGGCTCAGTGAGCAGATAGTGCAAAATTTGTGGGAGGAAATGAATGAGAAATTAAAAGAGCCATGTCGCAGTAATGCCGAAGTAAGTGTTGGTTGTGATCTGCATTATTACTTTGTATTTGTGCTGTTCTAAATTTAAAAATATATCTCAATATTTTCTTTTTAGCAACTTCTGTGCACCTACGCCTTTCCTAAATGCACTGTGAGAGGAGGCCATCAAACCCCATTACCTTTATGCAGGGAAGATTGTCTTGCTGTCAGCAAACTGTTTTGTTACAATGACTGGGCACTAGTGGAGGACAACAAACTAACTTTCAAAGCCAAAGGTCCATTTCGCCTTCCGAACTGTGATGTTCTTCCCTCCTACACCCCTGTTAAACATGGGGGAAACGCCAACGTCAGCTCTCCTCCCTACCAACCAGAAGGTTCTGTTTGCTCTCCTGCTAATCTGACTGAAGTGAAACATGATCAAGTAACACGGGACTGTATCAAAGGCCGAGGAAGGTTTTATCTAGGCTTTGTGAATGTGACTAAAAGTGGCCTGCCCTGTCAGAAGTGGGACGTGCAAGAGCCTCATGAGCATGACAGGCCACCCAATGTTTTTCCTGAAGTTCAAAATGCCGAAAACTATTGCCGCAATGCTGGGGGTGAAGAGCATGCTCCATGGTGTTACACTATGGACCCAATAGTACGCTGGCAGCATTGTGATATACCTCCATGTGGTACGTAAAGAGTCCACCATGCGTCATAAAGATTACTTGTCTGAAATCGACATCCATAGCGCAGCTAATTATTTTTTCCCTTTACAGAAAATACTACAGATGCAGGATTGCAGGACTTGGAACTTTGGGACCTGAAAATGGATGACCTGTTCTCCCCTGCCTTTATCTCGGTGTTGGGGATGATTGGTTTTGTGACACTTGCGCTCACTCTCTTTTTACTGATAGCATGTTCCCGATTGATCAAGCGGCGCCTCCAGAATGGGTACACTCCTCCAGCAAATCAAGTAGGTTCTCAACAACATTGGAAAGAAATGACTCAGAATTATTTGTTTGATAATAATTGCCCTCTCTTTCAAGGATCTCAACAATATTGATCTTGACAAGTTACCAGACAATATGTCATACCATCGCACTGGGGCCCAGCTTAATCCTAAATTGGAAAAACTGGAGTTTCCTAGAAATGATATAATTTATATCAGAGACCTTGGGCAAGGGGCCTTTGGCAGGGTCTTCCAGGTATGCCCTGCTTTGCTTATGAAGCTCATTTCATTTTTATTTCAACAATTATGGATCCCAGATGTTAATCAATTATCCTGTTCCCAGGCTAAAGCACCCGGACTCATTAAGGGGGAAGAATTCACTTTGGTTGCCATCAAAATGTTGAAAGATGAAGCATCAGAGGATTTACAGGTACAATTCAAGCACCATGCCTTTTACTTTCAAATAAACTTCAAGTATTTGCTTTCTCATCTATTTCCACTTGTGAAAATTGCAGAAAGACTTTGAAAGAGAAGCTTGTCTTCTGGCTGAATTTGAACATCCTAACATTGTCAAACTTCTGGGGGTGTGTGCTATCGGGAGGCCGATGTGCCTTCTCTTTGAGTACATGGGCCGAGGTGATCTGAACGAATTTTTACGAACTTGCTCTCCTAGTAACTACATTGTTCGTAGCTCTGATGGTGAAAGGTATGTTAATGACGCTCAATCTCTTGCTAAGGCCTTTTTAATGTGACACTTTAAACTGAATATTCAATCTTTTCCTTCTCTAATTGACAGGGATGTCTTTCGAGATGTGCAGTTAACACCTTTGGATCTACTGAAGATATCCATCCAGATTGCTGCTGGCATGAAATATCTCTCTGACCGGAAATTTGTTCATCGTGATCTGGCGACCCGCAACTGTCTCATCAATGATCAAATGGTTGTCAAGATTGCAGACTTTGGTCTATCTCAAAAGATATATTTACAGGATTACTACAAGGGAAATGAACATGATGCTATTCCTGTGCGCTGGATGCCTTTGGAAAGCATCATGTACAACAAGTACACTGTTGAGTCAGATGTGTGGGCATTTGGTGTCTGTCTCTGGGAAATATTTTCCTTTGCACTGCAGCCATATTATGGAATGACACATGAAGAGGTTGTCAAGTATATTAAAGATGGTCACACTTTGCAGTGCCCAGAAAATACTCATCGTGCGATCTTTGAACTCATGCGATCTTGTTGGAATTTAAAGCCAACGCTTCGACCTAGTTTCCACATTCTATATCAGAATCTGGAGCGCATTCACGCTGACATTCAACGTTCGTGTAGCTACGGAAATCTGCCTCCTCAAGTACATATATGAGAAGAGCTACCCGAGCGCGTTGGTAATTCATCGCGCAAGGGTTGTGTGCTTATGTAAGTGTCCATGCCAAAATCATGGTTTAAGCGTGCATCATTTTATGTGATTTTTATGTACCACTTTGAAACATAGACTTGCAGTAACTTTCCTCGAAAAATTCCATTTTTAACGTGGAAACCTAATTTTGATTGATGGTCTCAAACCCTTTACTCCTGTAAGATGTACTGGCCAAATTTTATTACAGACATGACTGATCTCAATTAGAATTTTTCTGCAAGGAATTTTTTGCTAAGTTGTCAATTACTATTTTATGTACAAATCCCTTGAATGGATCTTCCAAGTTGACATTCCATTAATTTTGACTCTTACACTCTCTCTCTTTTTTTTTTTTATGAGAAGGGTACCTTTTTATGTGAATAGTTAAATTATTTCTTGAAGCAGAAGGGACAATTAATCTACTGCTCTTTCAAAGTACATAAGTGCATTTAATTTCTGATCAGTGTATATGGTGAGTATGTTCATTTGGGCCTGAACCTGAATCTTAAGCCAAATCGTTACCAATTATCCTTTATGTTATTTGTTTCCCTTTTTTAAGAAGGTGTGTCACTGTTGTGTGAAAAGTGTGCTCATTTTAAATAATCACTGTATTTGTACTGTATATTCTGAAAGTGTGCGCCTACCCTGTAGTGAATGTGTGTTCAAATATTAACAACGCTTCTGTTCTGTATCTTGCAAATAAGTCCACTGTTAATACAAAGGTTTCAGAACGCTGTCTTCAGATTATTAGTTTTGACATGGGACTTCTATAAAGAAAATTTAATCTCTTATAAGTCATTATTTAATGCCAAAACAAAGCCAAAATCAGTAGGTCTTTTTGGAGAGTGACCAAATATACTGTAGAATAAGGTTTGTTTCCAGCATCATAAATGCATATAATATCATGTGGATACTATAGTTTTATTATTCCAGAAGTATTTTTCTTTACTTTATAAGTATTGTATGATGT
Source organism: Stenchaetothrips biformis (assembly GCA_030522485.1). Taxonomy (NCBI): domain Eukaryota; kingdom Metazoa; phylum Arthropoda; class Insecta; order Thysanoptera; family Thripidae; genus Stenchaetothrips; species Stenchaetothrips biformis. Next base: position 4,346,600 of record CM060102.1, on the reverse strand, counting down.
ATACAAATATTTTCATTGATTATGGAAACTATTGAGTACACTTTACCGGCTGTTGCCTGGTACCCTTGCTATACCCAGCAACATATTTATTGTTGAGCATTAGGTATAAGCGATACTGGTAATATATGCATGGTTGATTTCTTTTTTTAATTATGTATTATTATGTGGGGGCAACATATGTTGGGACATATGATGGCACGAACTGCATTCTTATATGTAAATGTGTGTAAGATAATGTAATTTGAATGTGAAACAAGGAATTTTAACTTTCCTGTACTGTGATGATGTATATGTGTTTGTAAGTTCCTCAATATTTCTTTTCCTCTCTTTCGTAACTTTTCTAATGTCTGGTACTTAATATATGGCATTAGGCATGTGTTTTCTGTCTTGTTCACTTTTATTTGCTTAATGTTATGTTGTTTTTAGTGTTTAGTGGCATATCTGAGAATTATTGTTTTGTGATTGTTCGTTTGAAGTTTGCAACTGTTGCATATCGCCCAGCTGTTGGGGTTTTTGTTGTTGTTTCTGTTGGTGTGTGTGGCCAGTCAGCAAAGCTTTTCATGTGGCTGTTTATGTTTTATCCTGGGTTTGCACTTTGTTTGGTTATTGCTTAGCACGAATCCCATGTGGTGAAAAAGTCTCATGCATCGACTACTTGGTAAATACCTCTTGTATGCTCAACTGATGGATTATTATTATAGATGGAATGAATGAATGAATGAATGAATGAATGGATGGATGAATGAATGAATGAATGGATGAATGGAAAGATGGGCGGATGAATAATAGTGGCGTCAGATTCTAACTCAAACAATGAATTTGCTTTCTTGTGTACATTTCTTAGAGAAGAGAGTACTGAATAATGGCATTGCATTGGTTTTTGTTTCTAGCTAATTTGAACTGATCACTGATTTTTCTTTGACTGAGCCGGCCATCTTTGTTTATTTTAGGCCTCAGGAAGGGGTTTCATCCAAAAACTCAATTCATGCATGTTTCAATGGTTGGTGTTTGGATGGAAACATTTCCTGAAGACCTGTTTCGTCAGAATTTGTTTCACAGCAATTCTGAAGCTTACATTTACAAGATCAACCTTGCTCCTTGACTGATACAATTTTTTGTTTTGCAAGGTGGCTTATTCTCTACTCTACCTTGTAGTAAACGCAGACTGCCTTACATTTTTCCCATTTGACCTTAGCAATGTTCAATGTTTCATCGTTGTAGGGGTTTATACAGATGCCTTTTGATTGTACTGATTGTTTTTTTTTCTGTGAAACATGAAGAAACGTCAGGAAAGGAAGTTGTACTCCAGATATGTCGAGGGATTTTCTTTCAGTTCAGTAAAATAATCCTTCCATTGCCTAATCCATTCAGCACTGAAAGAATAGACAATAACCTTCTTTGAAGGTATTGGGACCAAAGAAAATCTGCACCAGCTAGCAACATGAATCCTTTGGCTGTAAATTCACGGGCGAAAAGATTCACTGTGGAATTTTGGTTAGAGCTCTTTGGCAATCTCAAATTTGATATAAAAGAAGTTAAGATTTCCCCCTTTGGTTGGAGTGCTTTCTAATTTAGTGAGTCCCTAGGTAGTGCGAAATGGCCTGCTTTGGCCATAACCGGCAATGCGCACAAATTACCCGATATAATGTGTACATATCCGCATTGTAAAGATGTGAGTACTGTATTTGTGTTTAATTTACCTGATGCTCTTTATAACTTCTTCCGTCTAGTCATACAATACATTCATGTTGGACATCACATTTTTTTGTGATACCGTTTGTGTTTCATTAATAAAATGTTTGGCCAGTCCTGATGCAAGTTTTGGTTACTTTGCTTCCTTACATTTAGCTTAGCCGAAGATATTGAAGAAATCACGACTCAGGCAATTGAGATCATAATTTATTACCATAAGAAAAATATGTACAAAATTAATTCGTGGGTTAACAAAAAAGGAAATGGAAATTCTAGGAGAAGTACAGAGATGTAGATATAATGTTGATCAGTCAATTAAGGCTCATAGAGTAAAGTACATGCATTTCGAAAGTCAATTTCATAAAACAGTCGTGCAATGCAAGATGGCCAATCTTGTTAGAAAAATTCATTCTCCACAAGCAGGACACTGTGACACCAAAACGGGCGGAAAACATAAGACTTTTCTGTAAATTATCATCCAAATTGAAGGATGATTTTCAGTTCATAATTATATCACAAGATTGACTGATAATATTCTCATCCAGCCTTTCCCCGCGCAAACGTTCACAGACTAATGGACCACATGAAAAATGAAAAACTAAATGAATTAGAGGTGTGGAATAAATGAAAATTAATATCACAAAAAAATTTAAAAGAGGGAAAAATTAACACCAGAACTATCCTCCAAGCCTGCTCAAGGTAAATCAGAAAAGTTGCTCATTCAACCTCAACTTCCATGGATGCTTCAAAGCAACAACTACCTAAATTCATGACATTTCATACCACCTACTCCAGAGGGCAAGTTACACATTTCTAGATACATATTATTTAGTAACCCTCTAATGCAGATTAAGAACATTAGTAATTTTACAAAAGCTAATTAAAAGACATCAATCTTCTTATCAGATCTTTGAGGAAAATGTAATTGGAAGTTAAGTACTAGACAATAAAGAATACAGTGCTGACTACAAGAACACACAATAAAATGGTATGCTGCCCCTGTTTCTACAGAAGCACTACAAGTACACAGTAATGAAAACTACTTGAGACTGGAATTATTGAGGGATGAACTTTGAGCAGATGGGATATAGCACTACAGTGTGTAGTTCAGTCTCAATTGTTATGAATTTTAATTATGAGAGACACACAAGGCAAGTATCTTCAGAAACATTGGGGGGGAATCAAAGTCGCTCTCTCTTTCAGTCATGGTAAACAGTCCCTAGACGATCATAGCCATGTTTTTTTTTTTTTTGGTTGTTTTTATGTAAACTAGGAGTATACATGGCATTCCTCAACAATAATGGAAAAACCCAGGAAAAAAATGACTATTTTCTCTCAATCACAGTTTCTAGAACTGTAGCTTTAAAGTTAAAATATTAAGTTGGACATCAATTGCATATGGATAAGATACATTGGAAATGACAATACAATGTTGTGCAGCTTTCTGCACCAATAATCAAACACTCACCCATGCACACACCACTTTCACTTCCACACATTTATAAAAGAAAATGGTAAGAGACATTCATTTCATATTGCACGAAGCTCTTCAGAAATAAAGTCACAATTTCATCGGTCAATCTTTTCAGTAATAATTGACAAAAAGACAACAAAAAGTTCATTGTGATATGTTATCCCAAGGAGAACACAAAGTAAAAACTATGAAGTCCAGCTGACACACACCTTGGCATGTCACACAAGAGATTATACCACAGTTGCTTTTTGTTCCACCTGGGATGGCTGTCACTTAAAAGCATTAACTGAAGACCATTCTCCCTATGTTCAAGTTTTCACAAATAATCACCTACAGTCCAGAATGACAAAACCAAATTCTTGATCACTTATTTATGTTATGGCAAAGAAATAGTAAAGAATCTTTGGCTAAGATGGCCGGGTAAAACGGCGCCATGGAAAATATTTTGAGCAGATTAAAAATTAATTTCTATGTCCAAACCTTGGGACAATATCTTTCTGAATCCAGAAGTTGCAATTAGGATATTCGTTCTTGGGCAAAGTGTCCTGGTCAACTACAAGTACACGGCCACTGTACCTCTCGCTACCATGGTGTAGCTCACCGAATCTGACAAATTGATAAAAGAGTTGTTGCATGGCAGTGATGTAACGACGTTCCTCAGGCGTAGCCCCCTCGACCCTGCCCATGATTGCAGCAACATCGATTCCTAGCTCAGCAAGTGGCTCCTGGTATTCCAGTTCATCCTCAGATTTGGAGACTGCAAAGGAAACCAGAATCAAGTTAGAATCAGGCATATCTGAGTAGGCAAAGAAAATATAAGGTGACAAAATAGTAAAAAAAACTTGTATAAATGTGGTAAAAAAAACCAAAAACGCCAGAACAAGCATTTTCTAAAAAAACAATGAAATTTTCCCAAAAAAATGTTTGGTACAAAATACCAACAGAGTAACTGTACTAGAAAATTATACAAAGACTAAACATTAGAAGGGGAAAAAAATTATGCATGACATACAAGAAGCCCACAAAAACAATCAAGGGAACCTACAAAGGGATTTACCTTCACAGTCTACAGGTGGGGCGGGCCACTTGGTCCTCCCGCTTACACGCTTAGTCGGGATGTTTGACCATCGACCCCTCCCGCACCCCTTAAAACCTACGGGTTTTAAATTAAAAAGTCTTGTTATATTTTTTAAACTACCAGGAAAAAAATGAAAAGAGAGAAATGAACCAAGAGCTTTTACTGCTTTGAATTTTAAGTAACCATGGGTTAAAGGGACATCAGCGAGAGAAGAATAGACTACACGCACTTCTAGGAAGACTTACCACTAATCGGGAAAGTTGCGACGTAGAAGTAGGCAGATGTGGGCATCTTGGTTGCCATGGCATTGAGAGGACACACAGTGCGGATGTCAGAAACCAGTGAGGCTAGTCCCGACCATGTGGCATTGTAACGGTTGATGGCATCCTCGGCAACTTTCGCTTCTCCTAGAACACTGTTCTCAATGTGGCTACGAACATCCTTCTCAGCACCATCAGAAACATTACGGTACAGCTCAACACTGGCATCCGAATGGGCAGTTGCACCTATTTCAAACAAGAGTTTATTAGCTTCCTTACTAAGACAAAAATTACACTTCGGATGAAAATTTAGTTACCAATGACGATTTGCAGAGCACTGCCTTCGGTTTCCCATTTCTCCCACACCTCAGAAGGGTGGTTGCGCAGCAAGTCTCCATCCAGGACAAGCCACTGGTGTGGCGTGGGCATGCCATTGGTCGAGACAGGGGCAGGCAGGTCAGGAGTAGTTGGCCTCCATTCCGCAGGCATGGCATCCAAAAGGTCCTCAACATCAATTGAACGTAAGCATTCAGCAGAAACCTCTTCAGCTGCAACCAATAAGAATGTGAATTGAGTGCCAAGCCTACAAATGAGTCGTGCATCAAGATGTGAACAGAAAGAAAACCTTACAGGTGGAATTTTTGTTGTTGCATTGACCACGAAGCTTCTCGAGGAAAGGTGTAGCATCATTTTCCGACTCAGAAAGGGGGCGTCCAGGGAAGTCAGCAGAACCACTTGTCACCCAAACACGCTTCATCAAGCCTAGAAATTCCGGATGAATTAATTTTCTATTCAATGACTCAAGTTTTGAAAAATGTGATATTTCTCACCTTTAGATGAAGGGGATGATGCTAAAGCTGTTACCAATGTAGCACCAGCACGGTATCCAAGAACGGTAACGGCATTGGGATCCCCTCCGAAAGCAGCAATGTTGAGCTTTACCCACTCTAAGGCCATTTTAATGTCAGAGAGACCATAGTTTCCACTGGTCTGAGGATAGGCAGATCGTGACAAGGATTTCGTTGATAAGAAGCCAAGAACCTGAAAAAATAACCCAGGGTCAAACATCTCATGAAATTTGAACGATGGTAATGGTGAGAAAAAAAGGAACATTTAAAAGTAACACCAACTTACCCCCAAACGGAAGTTGGGCCTGACAAAAACAACTTCTTTGGCACGAGAAAGCTTGGCTGTCGGTTGCAGGAGCGGAGTAGTTGAGCCTCCAGTCATGTGAGATGAGCCAATAACAACGACAACTGGAAGAGGGTTCTCAAAACTCACTTGAGGAGTGAACACATCCAGAGTCAGGCAGTCTTCAGCTCCGTTAACTGATTGCTAGAATACAAAATAGTTTCACTAACATGTTTCCGACATCACAGAACAATACAGAAAGTAAGAAAAAAGAAAGAAAACAACAGCCTCACATCTTCAGGGAAAATCTGCCAGCAGAAGTTTGAAGCGTTGTGAGCAGTAAAGGTACCATTCCAACAGTGCTCCAAGTTGTCCAACGGTTGGGCAGGTTTCCAGCGGAGCTGACCAACAGGAGGGCGTGCATAGGGAATGCCTCGGAAAGTATAGGCCCCACTCTCGAGCAAGCTGCAAAACAGATGCAACACAATTAAGAAACGAAATGGACACAGTTTAAAAAGGGTATTGAGAGTGGGTCGGGAGGGACCGTGATAATATAACTATTTTTTTTGCGATTTTTGACATTTTATCTCGCAAACGGCTGGAGATAAAAAAGTTCTACATAGGAAAACTTTAATTCCAAATTCAATTTTAAATTTAAGTTACCCTGTGCATAACTATTTTTTTTTTTAAATCTAACCGTTTACGAGATATGGGCATAAAAAATCTCAATAAAAGTTAAGTTATGACGCCCTGCCCGTGAGCCTCCAGCAGGCAGCTTGCGACACTGACCCTTGCACCAGTCCGCACGAGGTGGTGGCGAGGGCGAACTTGCCGTTGCCGTCGGGCATGGGCCCGCGCGCGAAGTCGTGGCGCGGCCCGGACACGGCCACCGAGATGATGGTGATGAGCAGCAGCAGGAAGGTGGCCACGCCGGCCACCACCAGCTTGTGCGGGTACGCGCGCACCCGCTCCATCAGGGGCAGGTTCTTGTTGGCGGCAGCAGCGTCCTTCTCTGGGTCGCCCTTCTCCTGCAAGAAGACACTCGTTGGCTCCACAAGTCAAGAGCAGACCACAATGGGCCAGAGGGTGAAAATTCCGGACGGGTTTTGAGCTCCAGCGTCGCTAAATGGGACTCGAATCGAACGAGTGACCCCACCAATGGATTGCTCTCCGAACGGTGGGGTCACACGTTCGATTCGAGTTCCATTAAGAGACTCTGGAGCTCAAAACGCGTCCTCTGGGCCACTACGCTCACCTCGGCGTCGAGCTGCACCGTCTCCATGCCGTCGGCCTCGTCCTCCTTGTTCTTGCTCCTGACGACCTCCACCACCTCGAGGCCGGCCTCCTTGGCCTTCTGCAGGTGCTTCTCCTTCTCGGCGAGCGCCTCCTTGTCCTCCTGCACGGGGGTCGTCTCCTGCGCGCCGCCCTCCTCGCTGGTGACGGTGGGCCCGGCCTCCACGTCGCCGGCCTTCTTCTTCTTGCTGAACGGGTTGGCCAGCTTGAGGCTGGCGAGGTGGGGCCGCAGCGCGGGCATGGCGGGCATGGCGGGCATGGCGGGCACGCCCTTGGGCATGGCGGGCATGAGGCGGCGCAGGCTCCGCTGGCAGCGCGGCCCGAACCCTTCCCGCGCGCCCTCCGCGCCCTCCGCGGCGCCCTTGGCCGCCGCCGCGCCGCCCTGCTCCAGCAGGTCAACGCCTTCCTCGGGGTCCGGCTCCTGCTATCACACAAAATTCAATTTTTTATATTTTTTTTCAAAAATTTGCCGGCTATTTTTCAACGCGACTGGAAGTCTCTTTCAAGGGCTCTGCTCGGTGCGCGCGGCGAAGGGTGGCGGGGGGATTCGGCACCCTCGAGGGCCTCAAGGGCCGCGGGGTGAATCACGCTCCCCAACCACACTTTCGGCCGCCTGCGCAGTCTTCTGGCCCACTGTGCCACCCCTCCCTTCGCCGCGGTGGTGATTCACCGACCAAATCACGCACAGCCGCGCCAGCGCGACTGCCTCTGCGAAAAGCGCCGGCCGGCGGCGGGATTTGAACCCTCGCTCACCTTCCCCTTGTCCTTGCCGCGGCGCTGCAGGAAGCCCGGCATGCGGATGCCGCCGATGGGCACGCGGCCCTTGTCGTCCTTCTTGGTGGCCTCCTCCAGGGCCTTGCGCTTCCGCTCCACCTGCGCCAACAACAACAACAACAGCACGCTCAGCAACAACAACAACACTTGGCTCGCAGGAACGCCCAGTGGGTCAGAAGACCGTTCAGGCAGCCAAAAATCCCGCACACGTTTTGAGCTCCAGAGCCGCTAAATGGGCCTCGAATCGAACGTGTGACCCCACCAGTGGATTTCTCTCCACACGAGGAATCCATAGGTGGGGTCACACGTTCGATTCGAGTTCCATTAAGCGACTCTGGAGCTCAAAACGTGTCTAGATGTTCTGACCCACGATAACGATGCCACCGCCACCCTCACCTCCCCGGTAGACACCTTGGCGTCGGCGGCCTCGATGGTGTCCTCGCCGGCCTCCTTGGCCTTCTCGTTGGCCTCCTCGGTGTGCTTCTTGTTCTCCTCGTTGAGCATCATCTCGCGCTCCTCCTCCTCGATCTCCTTCTTGTCCACCGTCTTCTCCACCTTCTCGGCCGGCTGCTCCGGCTTGTCCTCCGTCTTGGTGGGCTCCAGCTCCATGCTGCTCATCGCGGTCTCCTGCAACGACAACGCCAAGGGATCAGCAAAAACGAAGACAACAACAACAACAACGATGACGACGCACAGTGGGTCAAAAGACCGTTGAGGCAGCCAAAAGTCTAGACGCGTTTGGAGCTCCGGAGTCGCTAAATGGGACTCGAATCAAACGCGTGACCCCATCAATGGATTCCTCGTTCGGAGAGCAATCCGTTGGTGGGGTCACACGTTCGATTCGAGTCCCATTTAGCGACTCTGCAGCTTGAAACGCGTCTGGAATTTTGGCTGCCTCAACGGTCCTCTGACCCACTGTGCGACGACGCGGATGGTGACACCGTAAGGCCCTCCCGCCCACCGCGACAATTAGCCCATTGCACACAGCGGACTGATTCCGAGAGTCGCTCCCGGCGCTCTGTCCCTGTCGCACTGGCGGAGCGTCCCGTGCAGGTGCGAGAGAGACAGAGCGACGACAGCGATTCTCGGAATCAGTCCCCAGTTGTTGCAGCTTAAGCCGCGGCGGGAACGGAAAAAAGGGTGTCGCCGCGGTGCGGGGGCCGCGGGGGCTGCGGGGGCGTGGCGGCGTGCGAGTCAGCCACGCCACTGGGGGAAGACCAGCAGGAATCGCGCTATGCGTGTACGTGCCCCCGTTTGTTTCCACACGACCTTCGGTCTTAGAGTCGCTTAGAGTCCACCTTTTTCTATTTCGGTCACACTATAGCCCCGCCCCGGTTTATCACCCCCTTCCCCCTAGAGGACAGGACCACACAAGGCAGTCGGCCCCACCCCACGCCCCGCCACGCCATCATCGGAAGAACAACAAGAATGCGGCCATTGAGGCGGCCACCGCCGTCTCGACCCGCCTATTCATACGCCACTGGATCGTCCCGTCGCTGCGTCTCTCTCGCGCCCGTGCGGGACGCCCCATGAGTGCGACAGAGAGCGAAGAGACCGCCTTTCGGACACGCCCGGCGGGCGGACGATGGGACGCGAGGGGTGGCGTGTGTATGGTAAAGGATACGTGAAATCCACTTACAGCGGACGTTGCCGCCTGAGCCACACACACATGAATACTCTCTCTCTTTCTCTCTCTCTCTCTCTCTCTCTCTCTCTCTCTCTCTCTCTCTCTCTCTCTCTCTCTCACACACACACGCACACACAAACACACACAAGGGGTTGTTCCCGGGAAAGCAAAGCAGACGATAGCCAGGCCGTAATGCATCTCAATTTATTTTTTTTATTTTTTGACTAAGTTTTTCCGACGCCTTAATCAGATCTCTGGTTGTTATGACTGGGACCGGGCCGGGGGCGGGGGGGGGGGGGGGGGGGTGAGCGAAGGCGCCACCCAGCCTTCCCCGCTCTCCTCAACTTGTGAGACTTCGGCCAAGAGGGCGAGAGCCGGCAGCGTCGAAGTCCAGCACACCCTGCTGCAACCACTGCAGCGCGACCAAGGTCCCCCCTGGTGGCTCGGCGCCACTCTTCTCCAGGCACTCCAGGCTGCCCTTCACTGGAGAGGGCTGCATCAGCGACCTTGGGCCCACAGGGTGTTGAGTTCCTGGAGAGAGACGGGGGTGCCTGGAGCCAAGCCACTAGGGCCTCTCTATCTCTGAAAGCTAAAAACATCCCGTATGTTTGTAGGACTCAGTTCCTCGAGGATCCTGGACGCGTTCACCTTTTTAATTATTATTCCAGGTAAGTCTGGCAGGGTAGTATGGCGCCGGCCCGCGCAGTCCCACAGGTGCAAAGTGCAGCCGGACTGCTACACCACACGGACACCGGACCCGGCGGGGCACACTGTGGGGCGCGCAGTTGGTTCGCGCAGTGGGACGGACACTCACTCCACAGTGGGCCGAGGCGGCCAACACCCCGGACACGTTTTGAGCTCCAGAGTCGCTAAATGGGACTCGAATCGAACGTGTGACCCCACCAATGGATTGCTCTACGAACGAGGAATCCATCGGTGGGGGTCACCCGTTCGATTCGAGTCCCATTTAGCGACTCCAGAGCTCCAGAGGCCGCCTCGAGGGTCTTCTGTCCCTCTGTGCACTCCAAGGGAAGGGCTACGCGAGTGAGACAGAGTGAGGCACGTCGGGCCACGCCCTGCTATTAGTAACGGCCGCAGTAACTCACGGCACAGGACACACCCCACCCCACCGGGGCCGCGGGGTGCGGGGGCGTCCTCGTGACGACGATTAATTTTCCTTTTTTTTTTCAAGTCCACGAAAAGTTTCTTTGAAGGACAAGCCGGGAGGTGCGGCATGTTGTTGGGTGACGTCACAGCATTCTGTGTTCTATACGTGTAGCGGGGCTCCGAAAAGAGGCTCCGCTCGGCGGCCCGGCAGCTGGCAGGCTGGCGCGGACCGCCGGACTTCCGGCGGCGCCCAAGAATGCGATTGAAAGAGGGGAAGGGGGGGGGGGGAGACAGTCCGCGCCGCCCTCGCGGGGCTCCCGATTGGCTGCTTCCAGCTGCCTCCCCTCGGCTGGCGTATTTTCGTACGTGTACGGCAGCGCGTGGCCGACAACAAGAAGGGCAGAATTAGCCCACGGGCCGGCCGCAGTGCAGGGGGCCGCACAGTGGGCCAGAAGACCGATGGAGGCGGTGAAAACCCGGACGGGTTTCGAGCTGCAGAGTCGCAAAATGGGACTCGAAACCATTTGGCGGGGACAAAAACACGACCCCGCGCCACTGCTCGCGGCAGCCGAGGCGACAGACAGCCCATCGGCACCCGCGCGCCACAGTGCACGCCCCCGCACTGCGAGACGGCCTGCTCTGCCGCTGCTTGCCCCCAATCACGCAATTAGTTTGACAGTTGTAACGCGAGGGGCGTGGCGGCACCGTTCCGGTTCATGACCCCCGCCAGCCACAAGGCCGCCCCGCCAACGCTGCGACATGCATAGTGCACACGCCGCCGCCGTCTCGGCGCCAGGCCCGCCCCGCGTCCCGCCAGGCTACTCGGATTCGAGTCCCGGCGGCGGCGGCGCGCAACTATCTCACTTTGGCCCAGGCTCTGTGAACGCCTCCCTTTCGCTGGGTACTTTCTTCGTCCCTCCTGGGTTTACTGCTTGCGAGACGCAGCCGGCCGGCCGCTCACTGTTCATTTCAGGGCTTACGTATAACTATTTCGAGCGCGCCTGCGTGGATGGCTTAGCAGCGCCGACAAGACTTCATTTCGGAAGCCAGAGCACCACAGAGCTCCAGAGTGGCTACATGGCACGCGAATCGAACGTGTGACCCCACCAATGGATTGCCCCCAAAACGAGGGATTCATTGGTGGGGTCGCACGTTCGATTCGAGTCCCATTTAGCGACTCTGGAGCTAAAAACGCTTCTAGAATTTCGGCCGCCTCAACGGTCTAGTGGACCCACTGTGCAGCGGCTCTCTGAAGTGGAACCACGGACGGTCCCGGGTCCCGGCTTAGCGGCGGTCCCGGCTGCATCTTCTCCGTGCCCTGCGAGTCCTGCGAGTCCTGCGGGGCTGGAGGCTGACATGTGCACGGCAGCAGGCAAGCCGGCAAAACAATCCCCCCCCCCCACTCCACGCGGTCAGCGGCGGAGTGGGGCGAGCGTCCAGCGAGATGCGCACCTGCCTCAGGATGAACGAGAGTCCCCTTCATTGAGTCGCGCCTCGCGCCGCAGTGTTACTCTCGTTCCATTACGGACGGCCCCCCAGATTTACGCGCCAAGGAGGCCCTCAGGCCGGGCGGTGTTTGCACGCACCACCTGCGGACCACATTGAGGTCTACACTGCCACAAACTCGACGGAGCGCCGACATTCTGCGGTTGGGAGAGCAATCCATTGGTGGGGTCGCACGCGTTCGATTCGAGTCCCATTCAGCGACTCTGGCGCTCGAAACGCGTCTCGAAATGTGGCCGCGTCGACGGTCTCCTGACCGGAGTTGATCTGCATGCAGCAGAGGACGGCGCCGAAGGCAGTCATTACCGTGGGTGGAGGTGCCGGAGCGGGGGAGGGGGTGTGGACTGGAGGGCGACGGGGTGTCCGCGGCAGGTCAACTACCTGTCGCGGCCCAGCACCCTCCCAGGAATACTTTCGGGAAAACATTTACAGAAAACTATTTTTAGATAACGGTTTTGATGAAGTGTGCGACGGGTCGAGGGCCAGCACGGCGTGCTCCACTGGCTGCGTCCCGGAGGCCGGCGGGGCCGGAAGGGGATGGCACTTCCGGTCAACGCGAGGTCAATTCCCCCCTCTCTTTCAAAAAAAAAAAAAAAAAAAAAAAAAAGTCGCTCCCAGTCATTACCGCTGTAAAGAGCGCTCCTCATCGACTCCGAGAGAAACAGAGTTACGTGGGAAAAATTGGCGCACCGCCGTTGCGGGGTTACAAACACGCGTCTGGGGAGGGGAGGCGGAGAGGCACCGTGGAGGGGAGGAGAGAGACGTGAGACAGAGGTGGGGTGGGAAAAAATGGGGTTCATTTTCTGGAAGGGCGGGGCCCGACAGGGAGGCCATGTGTGTCGGGGTTCCTAAATGGGTGGAGTAGTGTAGCCTCCGGGCTCAAAGTAAATCACAAAAAAACAATTTCAAAGCCGTTCCTGCTGATAGCCGGGAAGCCGCTTCAGCTCCCTGGAGCCGAAATCACAGTCCAGCGATCCAGAGCGAGACGAGGCAAAAACTGTCATCCCGTGGAGAGTGTGCCTCCGGGCGGGGCCGCCACACCCCGGAACGCCCCGGAACGCCCCGGACCCGGAACAACCCTGCCGGGATGCGAGGGACCCCCGCCACCGCCCCGCCCGGGCCGCTGAGGGGGCGGCCGCCCCGCCCCGCCCCGCCCTGGCCAGACCCACCCCACCCGAACCCAACAGGACCCGCCTTTGGAAGCTGCGCAAGGCGCAAGCACCCCAAATTGAATTCAGTTCTCAAGTCCGCGATGGGAGTTCGCAGCCTGTGGGGACGGAGCGGGGTCGTAGGTCAGGAACCAGAAGACTGATTATAGTTTCAGTATATTATGTACCCCACCATTGGATTGCTCTCCGAACGAGGAATCCATTGGTGGGGTCACACGTTCGATTGGCGTCCCATTTAGCGACTCTTGCGCTCAAAACGCGTCTCGAGTTTTGGCCGCCTGAACGGTCTTCTGACCCACTGTGCGCCGCCCAGCCTCCCCGGCCGGCCGGAGCGGAGCCCGGAGCGGAGCCCGGAGCCGGCACCCCGCCAGGGGCTCAGGCCGGGAGCCTGCCTGCCTGTCAATGAGCTTCCGGGAAGCGGAGCGTAAACCCCCGGATGAACGGGCCCGGTCTGCCTCCACCAGGACGCCGTTGACGGGTACGCACCTTCTCGGCCACCATGGCGGCTCGTGGTCTGGGGACGGCGGCACGCTGCTCGTACTGGCCGTCGAGGCTCTCAGGGCGGCACTGTGCCGGCAAGCCGGGGACGCAGAGCCGGCGGCGGGCGCGGCACGGCGAAGCCAGGCAGCTTCAGCGCCGCTCAGCAACCCCCTTTGTGCACGACGCAGCTCCCGGCCGGCCCTCCCAGCCGCCAGCCTGGCCAGCCACCACCCGATCGATCCCAGGCCCCATGCCGGCAGGGGCCCCACACTGGCCCCGCGTAGCCCCGCGGAGCCAGCTCCAAACCGCGGCCGCGGCCTCCAAATGCCGGCAAAAGTTCCAACTGGTTCGTATAGCGAGCCGCTGGCCGCTGGCGCGGGGTAGGTGTGGCAACCCCTGAGGCCCCCCGGCCGCACGACGCACCCCCGCGAGGACAGCCAGGACACGCTGAAAGCCGAACGCCGGCCGGCGCAACGCAGCACCGCGATCAAAGCCGGCGAACGCACCGAAAGCTCACCCTCTGAAAGCCGCTGGACGTGGAGGAAGAAACTCGCTGCCTGCCTCCCTCCCGACGGGGACCGAAAAGTCCGTTACGCGTTAGGCAGCCGGCATCCACGGGGCGCAGGACCTGCAGGACACGCCGCGCGCGGGGCAGCCGCTCACTCACTCACTCACGAACGCGCCGCCACAGACTCGGTACCGACACGGCCGGAGCCACCGACCGCGACAATGCCCTTCGGTCGAACACGGCAACTCACTGACAACACGGAGGACACAACAAGCCAGGGCCAGGACACGCTAAAACATGCACTATACTCCGCTCCCTCCAAGCGAGCGAGCTGGCTGCAGCTTCCTGCGACGCCCGCTCGAGCGCAGCAGCGTACGCACGGGGTGGGTCCCCCCCTCCCCCTCCCTCCCCCCCCCGCCGGGCGCGTGGCCGCCGCCGCCGGTCGCCAGAGAGCAGCACTGCGCGGGGTTGTCTCCCCCCCCCCCGGCCGCTCTGCCTCCAGCTGCGCGCGTTTGGCGCGAACGCGAAGGAACGGAAGGAACAGCGGCGCGTCTACGACAAGTCACAAAAAAAGGGGATGAATATGACGACGACCTTCGCCGCGTCGGAGAGCTAGCTGAGCCAGCTTTACGACCCGTTCCCACACGGAGCCTGACCCTTGACTCAGACACACGCAGGGGGTTGAGCTGATCGGTGCCGGCGACGGCGGGGAGTTGATAAGCAGCCGAGGCAACAAGTCTAGGCGCATTGATCATTCATGGGCTGGATTAATTTTGAAGTGATTTTAGCAGGGGAGTGAAGTCAGGAGGTGTTCCCAGCTATCACTTGCGATAGGGTATTCCAACGCCCTCCCAGAGCGGAAGTAAGGACATACGATTTTTCACCCACACCAATCCTCTGTTCAAACACGCACAAATTCACTTGCCCGCAAAATCCTCCCCCTACGGGCTCAACGTTCTTACTTCCGTTCTGGGAGAGCGTTGGAATACCCTATTGTTTGCGTGCTCTGGTTGAGGCAGGAGGAACCGCGTGAGCGGCGCCTGAACGGTAGGCAACTTGCTGGACCCACGTGCCGGATGGTTTGCCTGCCGCACAGGCTTTGCTTTGCCTCTGTGGCCCTGCGACCAGTCACTCGGCCGTCCGGCCAAATTAAAAACACCATCCGGAGACAAATAATTACTTTAATTCAAAAATAATGACGTCGGGTCGGACAAAAATATGCATGGATGGGCATGGATGGGATGCAGGGATCAGGCCGCAGGTCCGGTCGGATGAGATTCCGCCGGACAAACCATAGACTTCGCTATCTAGGAACAGCGTCGCCGGGCGTTTCAGGAAAGTGTGATGAAAGGATCATTTTGCAGGCCTCGCCGCTTACTCGGCAATCATACTGCACCTCGCCTCGCTTAAGAAACAACAACACTTTTTTCCCTTGTCGTTTCGCACCGCTGCACGGCTGCATGTCTGCATGTGAGTCCCGGGGCTTTTCAGGGTCTTTGGGTCAGGGACATTCCCTGTCGTTACCTGCAGCGTGTCCTGAGTCCTGGAGACAGGACAGGTGGGACACCTGTCTGCCAGTGAGTACGCAGTAAATTATTCCTACAATTTTTTGTGGTTTTTTCATGTTATTGTTTTTGTTTACTTTGGAGCTGTTTGACGAAACCCGGCCTGCCGCGCACCGTGCTTTGGCCCCGCGAACCTCTCGCCGAGGCGAGGCGGGGGCCGGTGGCGGGCCGGTGGCGGCTGCCGTCGGCGATTGCTTACGTAGTCTTCGGCGTCGCGACGCGTCGCGGCGGAGTCCCTGCCTCTCGTCGCCTCGGCCGATCGGCCCTGCGCTTGGCGCCCTCGATTCGACCTCGGCCGGCGCACAGTGGGTCAGAAGACCGTTGAGGCGGCCAAAATCCCGGACATGTTTCGGGCTCCAGAGTCGCTAAATGGGACTCGAACCGAACGTGCGACCCCACCAATGGATTGCTCTCCGAACGAGGAATCCATTGGTGGGATCACACGTTCGATTCGAGTCCCATTTAACGACTCTGGAGCGCAAAACGCTTCCATCATTTTTTTGGCCGCCTCAACGGTCTTCTGACCCACTGTGCGGCGTAGGCGTAACCCTCTGTAACGCGCGGCGGGGCGCGGCGGGGCGCGGCGGGGCGCGGCGGGGCGCAGCGCGGCCCGAGGACCGGTCTTGAACCGCTTTTGAACGGGCCGCCTATTGTGGCCCATTATTGAGCAGTGTACGTTGTATAACGGGGGCGGGGCGGGGCCGTTGTGTCCCGCGGTTTACGATAAACCGGCAAACTGAGCAGCACGCCGCCGGCGCGGCCGCGGGGCGGCGGGGCCAGTGCCTCCACACACGCCGCGGCAGGGCTCGGAGGCTCGGCCAGGTTTCGAGGGCAGTTACATAAGCCAAGCCGTCCGCGTCTTGCCCGCCTCGCCCCGCCGATGCAGGGCCTTCCAGAGCACGGCCTGCAGTCCAGGGCTGTTGACTGTTTACCTGTCTGGACGTGGATCGTCTCCTGGAGGCCGTGGAGGTCGTTGAGTTCCGTGGGAAAACCCAGCCGGCACTGCGCGGCCACTATCCTGGCCGCGAGCCGAGCCAGCAGCCAGCGAGTAGCCAGCAGCCAGCCAGCAGCCAGCGAGTAGCCAGCCAGCAGCCAGCGAGTAGCCAGCCATCAGCCAGCCAGCAGCCAGCCAGCAGCCAGCCAGTCGGACGGACAGGACGAAGACAAACTTTTTGACCACGAGCTGCCCTGCTTCTCTGGGGCCACGCGGAGCGGACTCAAAACACGGATGCCCAGTGGACGACATGAGCATTTTCGGGCTCTGCGGTGTCAAGGTTGCGACTTGGCGGGACGTTTCCTCGTTCCAGGGCCGTCCTCCAGTTCCAGAGCCGTCTTCCAGGACCCTGAGTCGGCGGGAAGGAGTTCAGCAGGCGCGGATCCACCGTGTGTGTGGGGGGGGGGCCTTTGCCCCCCCCCCATAGCACCTAGATAGCTGCCTGAAAGGTAGGCAAAAAGACACTCTTTGCCCCTGTACGTAGGCAAAAAGTGCCACTTTGCCTCCCCCCTCAGGCCGCCTCTGGATCCGCTACTGGAGTTCAGTCTATCCGGCGTTGTTATTGAACTACTAAATTATCTTACAAAAATGGGTATGTGGGTGTCCTCAAGGGCTCCGAACATTTCCATCACCTCCTGTCAATACCCCCGCTCCCCCACCCCCCGCCAAAAAAAAATCTATGGAAACGGAAGTCTCCTATTCGTCGCAAACTTTCGCGATGTTTAATTGTTCTCTCGATTATTTTTTTCTCGCCACCTCGTTCCTGTCTGAGCCAACCACTAGACGAGTAAGAGGACGTTGGACGCGGGAACCAAAAGTAAATAAAACAGAATGGGCAGTTGACATGCAGAACCGGCTCGGGTCCGCTTCGTCGCTTTCTGCGAATCGGTTGTAATCGGTCAGTAAATCGGCGAGTGAAGTCGCATGTCCTCTCAGTCTGCTGAGTGCGGAAATTTTCAGAGCGCGCGGGATTCGAACGAAGCCACCCTGATGAGGATCCCTTCCCCGCCCCCCCCCCCGACCCCTGCTTCAACTTATTGTTAATAATAATAGGGTACTTCGGAGAAGAGCTGGGACGGAAGTTGAGAAGAAATCAAGAAGATCGGGTTCTTTTAAAAAATTATTGTAGTATAGTCCCAAGCGTGTGGCTTAAGAGAGACCCTGTGAGTGCGAGAGAGAGACAACGGCGAAAGCAGTGCTCGGAATCACAGTCTGCTGTCACAAACTAATGGTAACGGTGGCCCAGACATATTTTGGTCACGACGTATATGTCCGTATTTGTCCAGGCTCACGTCATGCTTGGAGGTCGGCAGGGTGCGCTGTGCGCTGCTTGGCAAGCACAAACACCAGCAGCCGCCTTGCGACAGGGCTTCGGAGGTTAGGGTCGGCTCGCTCGGCCTCTCCAGGGTTTCTGAAACCTGACCTGAACTGAATCCATGCGAAGGGAGATGAGCTCTTGACGTCACGGCGCACAGTAGGCCAGAAGACCTCACTGTCGGCCAAAACTTGAGCCGCGTTTTGAGCTCCAGAGTCGCTGAACATGACTCGAACTGAACGTGCGACCCCGCCAATAGATTCCTCGTTCGGAGAGCTGTCCATTGGTGGGGTCACACGTTCGGTTCGAGTCCTGCTCAGCGACTCTGGAGCTATAAATGCGTCTAGAGTTTTGTCCGCCTGCGCGGTCTTCTGGCCCACTGTGCGGCGTCCGCCGCATGTGCCCTGCCGCATCCTCCAGTAAAACCAGAAGTAGCAGCCGGCTCCGGCACTCCAGCACTCCGGCTCGCTGGACAAGACGAGTCCGGACTTCGCAAACAGAATCCGGCGCGACCAAACTTCTGACGGATATGCGAATTTTTCCGGCCCCTTTGATTGGCAGCCCCAAATGCGTCCCGTTAGCGCGAACGCGTCCCATTTGACTGTCGCATATGCAAATGTGGCGGCGGAAAAACAACGAAGCGCCGCTTCTTGATGGACTATCGGGTCCATTATTGCAGAGGTCACTGGCCGGGCCCGTGCCTGTGCCTGGCTGGGGTAACCTTTGCGCGGCAGTGTACTCTTCGAACGGCGTCACGACGCACAGGGCGCACGGTGATTGGCCCTCGCCGCCTCCTTGACGTCACGAGAGCGCACGATGACGTCAGAGCGTCAGCGGGACTACGGGATTTCGCGATTTCGCCGGCCAAACGAGTGCCTGAAGAACGGGATACACATTTCAGTGAGATTGTTTTTTCGCCGAGCCCGGCCCAGCCAAAAAGTCCGTTCTGTTAGGTCCTCCGTCGCAAGAGACTGGAAGCGCTCTCGTTGAACAGACAGGCCAATCGCTCAGTCGAGGATTCGATTTCGTGTTTGACTCCTTATCATTATATCACAAAACCTAAATTAGTCATTTTCCCGATGTCCTGCTTGTGGCATGCAGTCGGCGTGCTTATCACGGCTCTGATCTACATCGACCACCCCGTGCAGCCATCGCGACATTGCTCAGACCCCTTCCCTTCCCCGTCGGCCCGTGTCCCTCCGCCGCGCTGCGCGTTCGACGCGTACCCTACACGACGGGCCCCCCCACCCGGCCCACCCCGCCCGCCACCCCTCCCCGGACATCCCCGGAGCCTGGAGCCGTATATAGGTGAGTGTTGGGGGCCCTTGCCGCATTAGATTTCAAACCGTCGTCGGCCACGCTTCGGCACCAACATGAAGACCGCTCTCGCCCTGTGTGTGTGTCTGGCCCTGGTGGCGGTCGCGCTCGCCGACGAGAAGTACACCAACAAGTTCGACAACGTCAACGTGGACGACATCCTCAAGAACCAGAGGCTCCTCGACAACTACTTCAAGTGCCTCATGGACAAGGGTCGCTGCACCCCGGACGGCGCCGAGCTCAAAAGTGAGTCACTGTGCTGCCTGTTGGGGGCGGGTTCGAATCCCGCGGGGGCGTCGCGGGTTTCCTCCCTCTGCTGGAGGCGGAGGCTGTTGGCTTCCAAGCAAGGCGGTCTCGAGGCAGGCAGGTAGTAAAGGTACCCGGCAAAGGAGGGGACGTTGGGTTATTAAGCCCGCCAAAGATGGCGGCATATCAGAATGGAGTACCTTTACTACTCAGGCAGTAAGGCCCTTCAGAACATGACCGCCAAGGCAGTGGATTGGGCCCACTGCCATATTCGTCGACCCGCGCCGCGCAGCGCGGGAAAACACAAACATCATTATGCAAGGACCTCACGCAACTTGCAGGCACTTGCAGGCACTTGCAGGTGCGCCTGGAAGGTGGCCGGCGGCGTTGGCACGCATGCAAGGACACCTTCCTTCATGTCCTGCCGCTGGCGGTCCTGGCGACAGTGAAAGTGCCTTGGGCGCAACACGCTTCGCGGAAGGCGGAAAAAAAAATTCAAAATGAAAATTTGGAGAGCAATCCATGGTGGGGTCACACGTTCTTTTCGAGTCCCTCTTAGCAGCTCTGGAGCTCAAAAGCCTCAACGGTCTTCTGACCCACTGTGCGGCCGCGGTCAAGGACAGACGCGGCCAGCGCGCAGGAAGTGGCACCGGCCTGTTTTGAACCGGCCGACTGCGTGCGTGTGTGTGTGTCTGGCTGGCTGTGCGCGCGCGCGCTCTAGCCTGGAAGTATCGACAGGGCATTACAACACCGACCCACTGCTGCAGGTCCGGATCACTGTATCCTGATCGTTAAAGCTTCGTCGCAGGGGGTGTTATGTCACGCGCGCGCGTGTGTAGTGTGTGTGTGTGAGTGTGTGTGTGTGCCCTCCTTATGTCCGCCTTGTCAAGTCAGAGCAACGGGAAAGAAGACCGTCGGATCATAGCTGTTGCGCATCGAAAGCCCCTTAATAATAGGGTGTTTCGGAGAAGGTGGGACGGAAGTTGAGGAAGAAATCAAGAAGAACAAATGCCGGACTTCTAAGAGCATATAGCTCTGCGGAAGCGGCAGAACGGCGACGCAGACGCTCATTCTCACAAATTTCGCATACTTCGTTCTTCTTGATTTCCTTTCAACTTCCGGTCCAGCGCTTCTCCGAAGTACCCAATTAAAGGGCCAAAGTGCAGTCGAAGCAGCGGCACTCGCACTTTTTTTGTAAACAGCAATATATATTACAATATTTAACAGAGCTTTAACAAGGAAATAAATAAATACGTATAATCGTTGCGTTACAGCCACTGAAGCCGCTGAAGCTGGCATGGCCGAGTTCAATGGCCTCTCTCAGCGGCTGCCTCGTGCCTTGCCGTCCGCCGCCCCGCCCGGCAGGCAGGCAGCCCATTCGACGCGTGGGGAATGACAGGGAGGGGATGATGCCAACTTGTCGACAGGCGCAGCGACGGATCGCTCGACAGTCGCACAGTCCGCACTGACCGACAACACAACAACCCCTTTGTAACTTTGTTTTTTGTTTTGATTATTTTTTCAGAGTCGCTGCCGGACGCCCTGACCAGCCGCTGCTCCAAGTGCACCGAGAAGCAGAAGATGCAGACCGAGAAGGTGGTCCGCTTCCTGATCGAGAAGAAACCCGTCCTATGGAAGGAGCTGAAGGCCAAGTACGACCCCGAGGGCCGGTACGAGGCCACGTACAAGAGCGAGGCCGACAAGCACGGCATCAAGGTCTAGCACTGTGATATTGTTCATGTTTTATTTAAATAAACCTAGTCGTAAGCGTTACTTTATTCTGGTAGTCCCAGTTTTATCTACCCCTCCCCCCCCCCAACCAACAACGCCATTATTTAACGAGGAATCAGGCGCTGTTTTGCTTGCACCAATGATCTACTTACGGTCTCTCTCTCACACACACACATACCGGCGTGCATGGCAAGGGGACCATGACCATCATGACCCATCCCCCTTTTGTTTTTCGTGGCTGGTTCGAAATGGCAGGCAGCGGTGTGATACCATCTACACATGACAAAATTGACAACAAAAAGCATGCCCCTCTCCGTCACCATTTCTGTGCACGCCACTGGACTGACTGACAGTCAGACAGACAGACAGACGGACAGACCACCGGAGCCCCACGCGCAGTTGTTCGGTACGCCAAATAATTCGTGGAAAAAAAGTCTACTTTTTTCGCTTCCCTTCCCGATAACACATTCAATCCGTGCAAGGAGACAGACATGCGCTGAATCTACGTCGCTGTTGTCTAGGTGTTCTTTTGTAGTTTTTTAAGGTGTTGCGTAGTTAGGTGTCGTGTGATTCTCTCCCACGGCTGCATTAAACGGTCTAAGCTGGTGTTTTTCGGTTTCGGAAAGGAACGTGGCACTCTTGGTCAGGCTGCTGTCCAAGGCAATTCTCTCACACTGATATTTTTCTCTTTCAAAAGTTAATTTTAATGTACAAATTACAGAAGAAGATCACAGCACTAAACACTTCCCTGGTCGGGAAACATGTAACAATGTCACACTTAACAAAATGGCCGAAAGACGGCGGCAATGACTCGATCGATGGCTTCAACTGGATGCGTATTCACAGATGGAGGAGTGCGGGGGCGGTCTCATTTACTGCAACAGAAACGAAAACATCAGTCATAGACGCCGAGGCCCGGTGTCAAACCCCAGACCAGCGACCCGCTGAGAAACCCGTCGAGCCTCCTCCATTGTGGCAGGTAGTGGTGTCTCCATTCCTCGCGGAGGACACCCGTGAAAAAATTTATGGTGCATGACGGGTATTCGAACACGGTGCCGGCCCACAGGTGCACAGGTAAGTACTCACGTTGAGCCAGTCCAGTTCACCCCACTTGCTCTCGGGGTCGAACTTGGTCTTGAACGCCTCCCACACGTCCTTGCGCTCGGTCTTGAGGTGGTTCACGACCTTCCTGGCGCGGGCCTTGTCGTTGGGCGTGCAGTCGGCGCACTTGGAGGCCAGGTCCTTGGGCAGGCGCTCTGCGGCGGGGAACAGTCCACGTCAAACAGAGGGGCTACTTGGAGGCGGAGGCGTAGCACGGTGGGTCAGAAGGTCGTAGAGGCGGACAAAATCCTGGACGCGTTTTGAGCTCCAGAGTCGCTAATAGGGGCTCGAATCGAACGTGTAGCCCCCACCAATGGATTCCTCGTTTGGAGAGCAATTCTTTGGATGGGTCACCTGTTTGATTCTAGTCCCATTTAGCGACTCTGGAGCCCAAAACGCGAGGGGGTTTTCACTCGCGTATTACTCCGCAGGTCATGCGCGTATTTTTCGCGTATTTTTGCCGAAAATACGCGTAATTGCATGCGTGATAACGTGTTTTAAGCGCGCAATTACTCAATTGAAGCATATTATCGCGCAATATGTGCGTAATTGTGCTATTGCGTGAAAATACTCGCGTAGTCGTCCGTAGGTGGATACCAAGAGCGAAAACCCCCTCTTCAAAACGCGTCCAGGATTTTGGCCGCCTCAACGGTCTTATGACCCACTGAGCACTGCGCGGCGTTGTCACTCACGCTTCAGCTCGGTGCCCTCCGCGGAGCAGGGGGCCTTGTCCAGGAGGCACTTGACGTAGTTGTCGAAGAGGCGCTTGTTCTTGAGCACAGTGTCCACGTCCACGGAGTCCAGTTTGCCGGGCTTGGGCTTGGCGACGGCCAGGGCCAGGGTGGCCGCCAGGGCCACGGCGGCGAGCAGGAGGGCGGTCCGAGCCATGGTGAGGACTGTCTTGCAGGAGAAGAACGTCTGCCTGAGGCCGGCCGGCGTTCTCTTTTATATATCAGCGGCAGGCACGCGCGACCGTGACCTTGCCCACGCCGCCGCCACGCAAGCCGTCCCCTCCGCGCCCTCCGCGCCTAGCCGCGTCTAGACGGGCTTCCGCAGAGGAAGCGGCCCAGGAAGCTAGGATTCAACAACCCCAGCAAAGTCGTGCCGAATGTCCACTCCTGGAGGGGTAAGCTTAGGTTAGGTTAGGTTAGGTTGCGGGTGCTCGCCCTGCACTCTCAAAACCTGTGACCCAGCTTTTTCGTCTCTTTCGCTGTGCTAATACGCCACGAAATGTTCAGGATATGCACCTAAAAAGAGCTCAAAACAACCCCCCGAAAAATAGGCAAAAAATTCTCAGGATTAATTTTTAGAGTTTTGGCTTTTTAGCCGTACCGTTTACGCGCTACTTTACGCGCACTATACTACGAATAGTGACCCGACTATCACGCGAGTGCAAACTCCCTCGCCCTGGCTTGGCTTCGCCCCTGGCTTCGCCCCTGGCTTCGCCCCTGGCTTCGCCCCTGGCTTCGCCCCTGGCTTCGCCCCTGGCTTCGCCCCTGGCTTCGCCCCTGGCTTCGCCCCTGGCTTCGCCCCTGGCTTCGCCCCTGGCTTCGCCCCTGGCTTCGCCCCTGGCTTCGCCCCTGGCTTCGCCCCTGGCTTCGCCCCTGGCTTCGCCCCTGGCTTCGCCCCTGGCTTCGCCCCTGGCTTCGCCCCTGGCTTCGCCCCTGGCTTCGCCCCTGGCTTCGCCCCTGGCTTCGCCCCTGGCTTCGCCCCTGGCTTCGCCCCTGGCTTCGCCCCTGGCTTCGCCCCTGGCTTCGCCCCTGGCTTCGCCCCTGGCTTCGCCCCTGGCTTCGCCCCTGGCTTCGCCCCTGGCTTCGCCCCTGGCTTCGCCCCTGGCTTCGCCCCTGGCTTCGCCCCTGGCTTCGCCCCTGGCTTCGCCCCTGGCTTCGCCCCTGGCTTCGCCCCTGGCTTCGCCCCTGGCTTCGCCCCTGGCTTCGCCCCTGGCTTCGCCCCTGCCTTCGCCCTGGCTTCGCCCCTGGGCCGCCCTTCCGAGGAAAGCCCTCAGCGGCCTTTGTGTGCTGGCCACGGAACGGCACGCCGGCGGCGTCGCATCGGTGCGCCGGCAGCGCAGCACATCACACATCGCCCGAACAACCATCAAGGGGGCAATCAAAAGGCACGTGAGGAAACCGCGCGAAAAAAAGACATCCTCACCGCGAGGGAAAAGTTTTCAGTATCAACAGAAAACGTATTTCGGAATTGATTCTGAACTGAGAAACATTTTCGCGCCGGTGGAGGCAACATTCATCTAGCGACCCCGAGGTGCGTCACCGGCTCTTCCTAACAATAGCCAGACACGTAAACAACGCATTGCCGCCAATTGCCGAATTTCTTGAATTGTCTCAAATGTTGGCCGTCGTGACGCGCGTCCTGTCATTAACACTGCCCGCGCCGCACCACGGTCCCGGGGATTGAGTTTTAATTGTCTTGGGCAGTGTAGGCGCAGTGCATCGCCTCGCGCTCCCATTTCACAGACGCCATTCTTAAATTGTACGAAACGTTCATCTGCACAAAAAACAGTGATGTCTCGTACAAAATTGTACATAACATTTAGTGTGTGTTTCTCATGACACTCCTTCTCTTCAAAGCTATCAACTCAAACCATTATTTTGTATACTCGGGGAAAAGACGCAAGACTCTTTTTATGGTAACTCGTAGAACGAGCGAATGAATGCAAAAACATGGCAGGCAGACAGACAGTCAGACAGAAAGACAGACCAGCAGGGAGTGTCACCCAAGACACTGACCGTACGTCAGAGATGAACCCATCCCATCGACGTCGAGGTGACGCCGTTTCGGCTCCGCAGCCGACGTCAGTAAAAAAACATCCACTCGGAGCGGGGAGCACAGCCCGCGTGCGAGCGTGGTGTGAGCGCAGGCGCTGGGGGCGTCGCTGCCAAGACACCGGCGCTGGTCGACAGCTGACCACGACACTCGGTGTGTTATTGTCGACTTTAACCCGCGTGGTTTGGGTGCCAGGCACGTGGTGCCACACTGTTGTGAGTGGCGGAATTCCCCGAAACAACCTCCGGACCCGCAAAACACACCTGGAACCTCATCACTGTATCAATCATCGGTTCTCGCTTCTTGCGCGCAGGTGGGTCGTGAACACGCCAGGACGCGATGAACGCCCGGCAGTTTCCGTTTCGTGTCGGCGTGGTGGTGACAGCCGTGGAGGTTTGGTTTAGCACCCGCTCGTGTTGAGAACCCCTAGGCCCGGAAAACACCCCCGTGCAGAAGCGGCCTAACTTGCGCCTGTGCAGGGTGGGCTTCCGTCTCAAGATCGGTGCGTTGCGGGATGGGCCGGTGGTCCTCCTCACAGGCGCTGCTAAACAGCGTTTCTTCGTAGCCGCGGGTAGGGACGTCCCGTCATTGTTGTTGTTGTTTTTGTTGTGGTTGTTGCTGCTGATGTCGGCGTGCTGGCTAGAGGACAGGTCACGCCAGGACAGACGG
This sequence comes from Stenchaetothrips biformis, assembly GCA_030522485.1. Lineage (NCBI taxonomy): Eukaryota > Metazoa > Arthropoda > Insecta > Thysanoptera > Thripidae > Stenchaetothrips > Stenchaetothrips biformis. The sequence goes on along the minus strand of CM060102.1, from coordinate 4,320,782 downwards.
CTTCCTCCACTTCCGACCCGACTGCAGACAGTGTGCGAGTTGAGGTAGGGGAGGTCAAGAGTCAAAACAATGGAGGCATAAAGGACCGGGGCAAGAGTGCAAACGGCAAAGCAGCTCCGCGGCAGGACCGCCGGGACCTTCCCGCGAGTTAGTACAGTCACGCACAAAAAGGCGGGATGCGTGTTTTCGCGCCCGAACTGGCGCGTCGGCTGCTGGTGTTCCGCGCAGACGCACGCCGCCAACACACGCGAGCCGCCGCCGGCCGGTCAGGCCGTCGGACTTCGTGCGTGCGCGAGGCCGGAGTAGCGCCTCCTCTCTGATTTCTGATTCTCGGCCCGAGGAGCGGCTGCCTGCCTGCGGCTGCCCCAAGTCTGCCGCCGGCCTCTCGGAAGAGAATAGAACGCTACTGGACATGCGACGCGTGCGTCGCGGTGCTTGCAGTTGGCCGCACTGGTTGACCGCCACCGCCCCGTGACATGTGCCTTGCATTTCCCGCTCTTCCTGCCCCTGCTGCTCCGTTTCCGGAACCGGAGGCACACTGCCTGCCTCTGCCTGCTCTGGCTCGACGCCAGTCGGCCAGGCGGCCAAGCGCATGCGTGTTCTATGAGCAGCGGTTCAAGGCCGCGGGCCCAGCAGACTCATTCCGGAGACGCGTTCTCTCGCCTAGTCCCTGTCGCGCGGCAGGGACTGGGTGAAAAGACGCTTCGGAATCGCTGGACCTAACCTAACCTAACCTAACGGAGAGTAACGCATTAGGCGATTGGGGAGCCTGCGGAGTGCCAAATGGGCATTTGACCCGATCTACCGCAAAGTAGGTCCAGGGCTGTAGAAATTTGCATTCCGTTTGGCTCAATAATTCAATCACTTAAGAGAAGCAGATCAAATGCATACCACACACTGGAGCATCTGCGTGCTTCGTGTGTTCGTTGGGTTGCCTACCTGGCCGGCGGAACTCGTCGCGTGTGATGGGATGCCTGTCCCAGCGGCGGAAGTGAGCCTCCTTGCTTGAAGGTGCATGGGCGCGAGTTGGGTTGCCTGGTACAGCTTTACCGAGGCGCACCGTGCCAGAAGTGGTGGGCCTCATTGCGAGAAACGTGATCACAGGTGTCTGCATTTTCCCGCCAAATTTGTTGTAAATGACGAAATTAGAACGCAACCTGTCTATTGTTACAGTTTATCGTCCTTGCAATACTATTTTTGTCTGCACTCCTGACGGAGCTCGCAGGCTATTGGGTATGCCTTCCGCTGATAAACAAAAAATAACTAAGAAAAATACTCTCTTTCCCCTTTTTTCTGTTTCGTGTTCGTTTTGAATGGAGTAACTCGCCAATTCACTACCACTTTTGCTCGTCTTGTGAGTGAGGCCAGCCATAGTGATCTCCCAGACGATGTCAAAGTGCCACCAAAACGGCGCCATTTTCCATCATTTTCCCTTCGCCCGTCTGTTTTTTATTCATGATCACGCAACCGCTTTGGTCTACTGTACACCAAAGAAGGAAACTCGTTCTGGTCAGTTATTGATTGCATTTTATTATTCACAGATCACATCATTATTGTCGTCATTGTTATCACATGCGCTAACATCTCGTCAAATCACTTCGATTTTTGGTCTTGAGGTAATGATTCGTTGTGGGTGGGGGGTGCGTCCAGGCGGCGGCGAGCCAGTCTAGACCTTGACGCCCTTCTCGTCGGCCAGCTTCTGGAACTTCTTCTCGTAGACGCCGGTGGGGTCGTACTTGGCCTTCAGCTCCTCCCAGAGCTCCCTCTCCTTCTCGGAGATGTGCTTCACCACCTTCTCGGAGACCTCCTTCTGCTTCTCGGAGCACTTGGCGCAGTCGTTGGTCAGGGCGTCGGGGATGGACTCTGCAACAAGCAAGCAGCACCTTCGTCAGACTCCTCCCACTTCATCGAGACGGTCAGACAACACTGCCAAAACAGTGCGATCCAATAGACGACTTGAGCTAGGCCATAGAAGAGGAAGAAAAGATCTCCACGAACATGGCGTCGGCTGCTGGGACCAATCAGGGACCTGCCGCCATGTTCGTGAAGATTCTTCTTCTTATTTCGCCTAGCGCAAGTCGTCTATAGGGTATTCCAACGCCCTCCCAGAACGGAAGTAAAGACAAGAGAAACGGAAGTGAAAAAACGACAGTTTATGAGAGAAATCTACGCGGTGGGGCGGATGAGCTTTGCTACGTAGATTTCTAACTTTTTTTTAACTTCCGTTTCTCTTGATCTTACTTCCGTTCTGGGAACACCCTATTGATAGTTCATTGCCTGAGTAGAGTTGAACCGACAAAGAAAGTACCCTAATTAAAGGTTAGCCTTGGTCGTTTTACAGTGTATCGAATGAAGGTGAACCCAGGCGACGCGAATAGAGACATGGAAGACTTGGCTCGTCTCGGCAGGATAAAAACGACGCGGACTGTACTCGGCGCGAGTGTGCCTCATTAGGATGGCAGGTACAGCCCGCACCAAGAGTGGCGATTCGGGCAGTCCACGGTCCGAAGAGCGAGACTGTCTCATGTCCTCTGCTAATTAGAGGACGGGTTTCGTCTTCATCGTCTCCGGCCAGCCAGGGTGACGTTCCCGACCAATCAGGAGCCAGATCCGATCCCGCGCAAATTTCGAAAAGCGCCAACGACGACGTGGGTGACGCCAACATGGTCCGAGTGACCCCGGAGTGACCGCTGACTCACTCAGCTAAATGGTTTATGCAGAGCTGGCGATAGAACCGGTCATGTGAGTATTAATTTGAAAGAATGGGCTCTGCACGTACGCTGTCCGAAAAGGGGGGGGGGCATCGCGGGCATCACCGTGTGGGCTGTTTACGCGCGCCGCGACTTGGTGATTTGCAGCTTCGCTCTTGATTACTCTCAAGACGGAGCTTGCTCGCCCTTGAACCAGTGACGTCATCCTAGATATGAGCGACGGCCGCACGCACGCTCGCGGCCCGCTCTAAAAAAAAAAGGCAAAACTATCCCGTGGGGCGGCTGTACTCGACGACGCATATGTGAGCGTGATTTAAAATTCTGATTCGACTGTCCGAGGCTTCCGGCGGAAAGCACCGAGGAGGGACCGAATGCTGTGAAAAATCCGCGACCGACAAAAACACGTTCTTTATGACGTCCAGCGAGCAGGACATCGCGTTCACCGCCGCCAGCCAGCGCACATTGGGTCAAAAGACTGTTGAGGCGGCCAGAATTCTAGACGCGTTTTGAGCTCCAGAGTCGCTAAATGGGACTCGAATCGAACGTGTGACCCCATTAATGGATTCC